>PVJD01001729.1:0-139039 GCA_004026545.1 Mormoops blainvillei | reverse complement strand
AAAATATGAAAAAGCAGAGCGACTCGGTTAAGGGAAAGCGCCGAGATGACGGGCTTTCTGCTGCCGCCCGCAAGCAGAGGTAGACCCTGGGAGGGCAGGGAAAGGGAGGGATGAGACTTGGGTTAGACCATGGGCTGTACCAGAAAAGAGAGCGACCTCAGGGCTTACATCTGAACTACTCGTGAGGGGCAGAGTGCATTGCTCCCTCTAGGGTTTTATTTTCTCCCCACGCTCCAAATTGTTAGCTCACTGCTTTACAGGAAGGGACTGGGGCGGACGACTGCTCTAGGTCTGATTTCTGAGTGCCCCTGCGTCTGACCTTAAGGGCAAGGGCAGGGAGCTTCACATTTTAAATGCATTAGTGGTTATGACAGCCCTGTACTTTTGCCCCTCCTTGCTGTTCATTTCTCCTTCTCCCAACCTTTTCACTCGTGTTGCTGGGTGTGGCACTCAGCACAGACTAGACTTGTGTGGCCAAACTTCAGACCCCTTGGGCAACAGCCAGGTAGAGACTGGTGGCCTTTTTTGAGCTTCAGCTCTCTTCCTTTTATTCTCCTAGGGTGGGAATACAGCAGCCACACGCTGAATTTTGTCCCATCCACTTCTGTCTTATCCTTTGTGCCCTTTACCCCCCTGCATCTTGTCCCTTTTGCCCTCTGGTACCTCCCAGTGCCCCATCATCTCTACCCTCAGGGACTCGGAGATCATGCAGCAGAAGCAGAAAAAGGCAAACGAGAAGAAGGAGGAACCCAAGTAGCTTTGTGGCTTCGTGTCCAACCCTCTTGCCCTTCGCCTGTGTGCCTGGAGCCAGTCCCACCATGCTCGCGTTTCCTCCCGTAGTGCTCACAGGTCCCAGCGCCGATGGCATTCCCATTGCCCTGAGTCTGCAGCGGGTCCCTTTTGTGCTTCCTTCCCCTCAGGTAGCCTCTCTCCCCCTGGGCCGCTCCTGGGGGTGAGGTGGTTACCCCTTCCCAGTGTTTTTTATTCCTGTGGGGCTCACCCCAAAGTATTAAAAGTAGCTTTGTAATTCCTTGAGCGCCTGGTTTGACTGGGGATTTGGGGGGATGGGGATGGAGGAATGGCTGTCCTTTCCCACAAAAAGGGGAGAGAACTTTAAATTTTTAAAGGTTGTGGATATGTAGCCTAAATGAATTATATCAGAAAAATTCTTTATTATACTGCGACAAGCAGACAAGTACTCTGGGAATGTGGTAGAAGAATCTTCTAAGAACTATAGGGACTTGTTTTCTGTGATTTTTGTCCCCCACTCAGACCTTAAACACCATCCCAGAGATGGAGTTGAGGGCCTACGATGGAAGGCTCCAAGACCCAAGTTTATGCCCCTCTTCCTTATTCTTTCTCAGTTTGCCTGCTTGAAAGTTGGCCCAAAAATCCTGCTGCTCACCGACTTCCCACAGTCAGCTGCTTTCAAGTGTTAACATTCTCTTCTTTCATTCCTCATGGAGTGAGGGTGGGTTTTGTCTTCCCACTTACTCTGACCTCAAGATCAGGATTAAAACCTAGAGTAGTGTCTGTTCTTTTCTTCCTGTGTCCTGGTTCTGGGCTTCTTATATCCCTGTGCCCAGGACTGAACTACTTGTTTCTTTTTATCTCCACGGGCAGAGCCAAGTAAGTCTTCAGTTCCTGTTGATCTTTCCCCTGCCCCCATCCCCATGAGAGCCAGGAAAGGGCTGGTGTCACACACTCTGCTGGGGTCAGCAGTGACTGAGCTGCTGACTTGGAGTTAGGCTCTTCAGTTAGGTTGAAGATATAATGGTAGCTCTAGTGAGTCAGATACTTGCCCAGGGCATTAGGGTATATGTAGCCACTTTTTCCAATTCAGATATACTATTGAGTTCAGCCTAAACAAGGCAATTGCCCATTATTTCCTTGTATTTGCTGGGCTATACGGTTCCCCTGAACCAAGACTAGGAGCACAGCCTCAAGGGAAACAGTTTTGTTAAAAGCACCTAGACTGGATATTTGCTATCTGGCAATACAAATAAGATGGCAGTGTCGCCTAAAGACAGGTGGAGGCTTGAGGTCCTGGGTGGGGGACCAACAGAGTGGTGCCAGTAGCAGCCCCAGATAGAGGAGTGCACAGTCCCAGTGTGAGGCAACCTTGACCCAGAAGGCAGCCCAGTTACCATTGGTGAAGGTCTTTTCCAGTTCTGCTCCCTCAAAGCTGTGGAACCAAAGTCTGTGGTTAGAAAATAAGCATTTAGACCTGTCCTACCTTCCCACCAAACTATGGCAGAACCATGTGTACCTCCTGGGAACCTTTGGGACTGGCCTTGAATTTGCTCTTTCCCTAAAATAGCTAGGTTTTCAGGAGTATCCCAAGGCCTACCTCCATCCTTCCTGAACCAGTTGGTAAGGGTAACCATGATACAGAGTGATGCAAGGAAGAAGACAAGTGAAAGGCAGAGTAGCTGTAGGAGAGTCACTGGGCTTGCACTGGAGGAGCCAGACAGGTCCCTTGGTCAGCTGGCCTTGTGGCTCCTCCCCTTTGCCCTGAAGAGAGGAGGGGCTGCTGGGCCCAGTGCTGGTGAAGTACCTCTTCCCTCTTCCTCACCCAGCTTTTGTGAAGGCACTTAAGGGCTCTTTGATGCTGCAGAAACCTACATTTTCTTATGGATCCTTACTTGACACTCACCTTCCTCTGGCTCCAGTTTCAGGGCAACAGAAACAGAGTGAGGGCTTCTGTAAAACAAAAGGCAGCATGTTTTGGAATGACTTTGAAAAGAATGTGAAGGTATTAATATAGGAAACTGCCTTTTTTTTGAAAAGTTAATTTGGTGTAAGAAATAGAGGCACACCTGGGTTCAAATGCTAGCTCCCGCATATAACTGGGTATGGGAATTTTGGTAAGATGTTTAATCTGTGCCTCAATTTCTCCATTTGTAAAATGGAGCAAATACCTACCTCACAGGGTTGTTGTGAGGATTATATTAAATGAGATTATGTATGTAAAGTAGCACAGTGCCTAGCACATTGTGGGTACTCAATAAAAGGTGATAGCAGCTAGAATCTGAGCTTTCTGGGTAGAGATTTGGCAGGGTGTGTGTGTGTGTGTGTCTGTATGTATGAGGAGGGAGGGGCATTGGGGATATTCAGCCCTCCATTCTCATCTGGAGCGCATAGCTGTAAACCTTGATGATCCACAAGGGCCCAAACACCTCAGCCAGGTAGGAAGCCTCATTGCTGAGAAAAAACTATCCAGTTCTCAAGCAGATTCAGTCAAATAAGAGGGATTGGCGTAGGGCAGCTACTGCCAGCTGGTCCATGTTAGTAACTCAGGAGAGTATTGTGATCCCAGAACCCCTTTTCCCCCAAAGATTTAGAAATTGTAATATGAGGGCCCTAAAATATTTATATATTTTAATTCTCAAGTAATTCCCTCTGATCCCTTCTCATACAGATCATCTGACAAGTGCTATTCTTAGAAATTGTTTCTGTTAATGGGGAGCTTTCCTCTTGTCTTGCTTTAAAGTTTAAATAAATATGGTCCCAGACAATCTGACCATCCCTCTCTGTCCTGGGCATCCTCCCTTCTCTTGTACTTCTTCCCTTAACACTTCTACGCACCAAGCAAAAAGCACACAAGCATACATGATGCCAGCACTCAACATTGCCAGGGAAGTGTCTGGTGTTTGGGGTTCCATTTTACTTGGGCCAGGCAGGCACAGAGTGTGATTCTGTCTTTGAAGGATTACTGAGAAGGGGTAAGAGAACAGAAATGTTAAGAACAAGCCAGGTAATTGACAGGAGAGAAAAAAAAGGTTTTATCATCTGGAGTCCAGGTCCTGTTCTAACTACTATGGAGGTCAGCTGGACAGTGCAGAAGTCAGGTACATGATGTAACATCTGATGTAGAGGCTTTTAGAAGGCCAGAGCGGGGTTGCTCTGGGAAGAATGCGGATCATTAGTCTACAGGGTAGTAATTTCCTCCACTCCTACCCCCACCCACACTTTTGTCTCCCCACCCTTTGGGGGAAGCAGAGGATTGACTAAGATAGAGAAACTAATAAAATTTGCTGCACTAAGGTCCCCCAAATCTGGGATGTTGCAAGGCATGTACCCACTGAGGCAGGTGCAAGGAGCAATGGAGAGGAAGTTACAGAAACAAACGTGTAGACTAAGCAGTATCTTGCTGAGCAGGCAGCCAGCTGGGTGCGTGTAGTGGTGGAACGGGAACACAGCTGCCACACCTGCCATGCTGTAGAATCCTAGGGTGGCCAGCAGCATGGCTACAAACCAGCAGCAGTCTTGGGATGCACCTGTTTTGCCTAAAGATGGGAGGTGGGCAATAGCTTGGGGCTCCAACTAACCCATTCTTCCAAGCACCCATCCCACCTGGCCCACAGAGTTCTCAGATTCCTGAGCTGTTTTGATATTGCTCAGTGGGAAGTTAGGAGACCGCTGACCCAAGCCCACTGGGTCTACTGATGTCAGACACCATTCCCAGGACAGAGCCTTTGGGGTTAGATGCTCCTTACCAGTCCTTATTCCAGGAATGGGCGAAGGCTGTGATAAGCATCAGCTGCAGCTGGATGAATGTAAAGCCTCTACAGATGCCAATGTAATGCCAGGCTGCAAGTGGGGCACTGGTGGGAAAATGTAGCTGATCATATTATCACTCCTGGTTCTCTTTCTATCCTCTCTTTTTTATTATTATTTTAAAATTCTCAACCAAGGGTATGTTTTATTGATTTTAGGGTAGGGGGCGGAGGGAGAAACACAATGGTTGCCTCCCATACATGCCCTAACTGGGGACTGAATCCGCAGCCCTTTAGGGTATGGGATGAAGCTCCAACTGAGCCACTTGGCCAGGGCTACCCTTTATTTTTCTTAAAAAATCTTTTAGCCTGCTGATCAGGATGTGAGATGAAAGGTACCTGGGAAGAGATGCTCATCAGGGATGCAAAAGGCAACAGCACAGAGACCTAGGAGGAACAGCAGCGTGAAGAGCCAGAAGCTGGTTAGCAGGGAAAGAAAAGCAGACTCAGAGGAAAAGGCAAAGGAGAGTGAAAAGTGCCTATGGAGGAAAGCAAAGGAGAAAGCAAAACTATAGGAAAGGGAGAGAAGAAACAACTAAGTATAGGAAAGGAGGCATCAGTTCTGTGGGAAAGGGGCTGGAAACAGGCCCGTCACAGCTTATTCCAAATTATAACTCATACCTACATTACACCAGAACATTTTACAGTTGACATGAGGTTTGCCTATAACTCCACTGTTAACCTCCCTTTTAGAAACTGGAAGTTCAAAGAGGATAAATAGGTGGCTCATGGTCACACAGCAAGTACATCACAAGCAGGGATTTCTGTCTTTACAGTGCTATTATTTCTCCTTGGAATTTCCTTTAAGCTTATGTCTACTTCCCTCCCCACCCAAAGAGTACACACAAACCTATTAGGCAGCTGTACCCACAGGCTGATAGGAGAGTGGAGATGGACCAGCAGCACAGCCTGCACCAGCTGGAAGGTGGCGGTTCCCGCACAAACTCGGTACACAGCACCAGAGCCACTGAGCACTGGGCAGTGAGAGCAGCCAAACAGATGGGCACACAGCCCCGAGGGCATCTGGATCCGGAAGGGAGGGCAAGTCATCATGCATAGAGAGGTACCTACTTCTCATGGGTATTATGCACTCATTTGTTCCTGTCCCCAGTCTGAATGTCTTGTCAGTGCAACCCTATCCTCTCACACTTACCCCATGCGCCTTACCCCAGACCCTCTCTACTACAGTTCTTGACAGCAGGAGGCAGCAGACTGCTGAGGCCCCCACATGGTGGAGGATGTGGAACAGGCGGCTGTATGTGGACTTTGCAAGATGAGGCCACATAGAATAGCAGCAGCAGGTACAGGGAACAGGCCTATAGCAGGGACACCTGCGAGTAGAGCATATGCAGGGCAGCACGGTAGAGGTTTGCTGAGGAAAGGGTTACATTAATTCATGTGTGAATTTAAACCATAAGACTGAAATCCAAAATTTCCCCTTTCCCTTTCTTCCAAGCTATTTAGGATTGCCATCCACTAACATCACGTAGAACTTTCACCATAAGAGCTTACCTGCCAGCTCAAGCAGAACTTCCTAAAAGCCTAAGTCCCACTTGGCCACTACCCTTTCCCTGGACCTAAACACCTGGTACTGGGAAGTTGGGAGGAGAGGTTCAATGATCAGTAGACTTAGAGGCAAAGAAGCAGAAGGGCCTCAGAGGGGGAAGGAAGGCTTCTCTATTGGCTCCCATGGGTTTTCCTCCCCAGCTTCAGCCACCATTCCCTTCCAGTTTTCAGATAGCTGTCCTCTAAGGAGCTTTCAAGCCTCTGCCCAAGTACTCTCTCACCTGACAGAAGGGAGGTTTCACTATGACACTGCAGACCACTGTGTTGCTGTGTCAGGTGAAGGGAGGTGCTGGGGCCTGCGATGGCCTTTGCGCCCCCCATCCTTGTCCCAGGGATTAGGCCCAGGTCCACCAGATGGAAGGTAGATGAGAAAATAGCAGATCTCTTTTGTCCCCAGCCCACTGGACTGCCGTTGTGCTGGGGCTGGTCATCCATTCTAGGGCAGAGCTGGTAGGAACTTCAAAAACAAACAAACGCAGACCTCCAGGATGCGGTATATGCAAATGTCCCTGTGAAACCACTTTCTCCTAAGGGCCCTTAGGCCACGCAGGCTGTTCCCCCCGGGTTAGAGAACAGTTTGCAGGTGCCTCCTGTGGATTAACATTCTTAATTGGTTTAGGATTAAACATCACCCATGCTGGTTGACGGGAATTCCATGGGGGTGTGTGTGGGGTGGGATGAAGGGTGATGGGAGGGATCCAGGTATAAGAGGAGGGAAGGATGTGTGTTGGGAAGGTTTCGAGTGGTGACTGGTTAGGCCTGGTAATGGGCCTTGCTGAATAAAACACTATACAACCAGAAAGGCAGTATAACAGGCAAACCTACTTGGCTGAAGCTTCTAGAACCAGAGCATTGATGAAGGTGCGGCCCAGGGACAGCCCGCCTCTTCCTCTTTGGGCGGATGTTGTGGCGCATTACCGGAAGTCGTGGGGCGGGGTGGAGGGGCGGAGCCTGTGCGGCTGCGTGGTCGGGTGATATGGCGACCGAGGGGGACGTGGAGCTGGAGTTGGAGACCGAGACCAGTGGTCCGGAGCGGCCTCCTGAGAAGCCACGGAAGCATGATAGTGGTGCGGCAGACCTGGAGAGAGTCACCGACTATGCGGAGGAGAAGGAGATCCAAAGTTCCAATTTGGAGACGGTGAGGTTGGCCGGGAGCCTGTCCGTCTAATCGGGCTGAGAGAGCAGAGGTAGGCTCGGAGGCTGTAACTGGAAGGCCCGCTCCAGGAAGAGGTCTCGATCTCGGTCTTGGTGGCGGGAGGAGGCAACAGGGAAGCCAAACCATCGCTGGGACCCGGCTTGTGGAAGGGAGCTTGCTCGAGATTGGGTTTAAAGTGGGCCTCAGGAGCGCGGAATTGAATTAAACTGGACTTAGCTCCTGATGAACTCGTCACTGAATGCACACCTGCCTCACTTGTTAATGGCTTTTTATATTAGGGCTTGTGGGTAGCAGAGCAGTAACTAGGTGTCTTTCTCATAGGCCATGTCCGTGATTGGAGACAGACGTTCCCGGGAGCAGAAAGCCAAACAAGAGCGGTAAGTCTTGTGCCTACAGCCAGCCCTACCAGCCCCTTTCCCTCAGCAAAAATGAAAGCCGTGATTAAGCCTTTTTATTGAATACCTTGTACCATTCTTCCGCTCTGTCCCGTTCCTATAGGTGTAACGTTTACAACTTTATTGTTAGTAGAAGGAAAGGCCTCCTGGCAACACCTACTGCCTGCTTAAAAGACTCCAGGGGAAAGGGTGGGAATGCTATGTTGAGGTGGGGGGAGTAATTTTGTATTTTCACTCAACAATCTTTATATCAAGAGTCATTTATTTGTAAGAGTCATTCCCAGGGGGGAATGATCCTTTTTGGGAGTTTATGGGGGAGGTAGAGAATAAGGACTAATGTACATGATTATTTGTAGGGAGAAGGAGCTGGCAAAAGTCACTATCAAGAAAGAAGATCTGGAGTTGATAGTGAGTAGTGATGCTTAACTAGGAATAGGTGGGTGGGGGAAGTTACTTTGCCTGATTTGGGTTGTTTCCTGAAACAGGTAGGGTACGCATGTTTTGGTGGCACATGAATGCCCAAGAGGAGGCTTAGGTAATGTCATTGACCCTTTTCTTTTCCTGCAGATGACAGAGATGGAGATCTCACGAGCGGCAGCAGAGCGCAGCTTGAGGGAACACATGGGCAATGTGGTAGAGGCTCTTATTGCTCTAACCAACTGATTTATGCTTTCTCCGACCTACCCACTGGATTAACTTATTGAAATAAAGATGTGTTTTGCAGTTTTATCTTCTTGGGTAAGAGCAGTGTATATTGTATTTTATTGTGGGAAATTTTCATGTTGGAGTATAACTTAATTTAACTGATTCCCTCCCCCTGCCCCATACCTTGCAGCCCTTAATGAACCTATGTGAAGATCAGTTTAGAAGAGCATCTAATGTTCAGGTGCAGATGTTAGGTGGCATTCATCAGACTAGATTTCACTCAGCAGTATTCAAGGTACATTTGGAGCAAAGTTACTAGTACCTCATGGCATATGCTGCCTAAGAACTGCCACCGTATGTAGATGTAAGTCAAGAATTCAGTTCATAAGCCGCTTTGAGTTAGAATTTAGGCACTGGAGGTGGGTACATGGTAAGAACAACAGAAGATACCATAGTTTAGATTGTATGTAGAATTAATCAGATTTTAATTTATTGAAATTGATTTTAATCTTTGAATTCTGAACCACAACACTGATACTTTACATTCCATTTTATATCCTGGAGAGAAGATAAACTTTAAAAGCTGATCACCTTTGATCTTAATCAGTGTGGTTCAGTTGGTTGAGCACTGTTCTGCAAAGTGAAAGGTCACCGTTTTGATTCCCAGGCAGAGCACATGGGTTGTGAGCCTAGTCCCTGGTTGGGGTGTGTGCGAGAGGCAATTGATCTGATGTTTCTCATCCTCCCTCCCTCCCTCCTCCTCTCTCTAGAAATAAAATCTTAAAAAAAAGAGCTGATCAACTTTGGTGAAGTTATCCCTCCTGAACTTTTGTTTCCTGAACTGTACATTGATACATACCAGATAGGTTGTTGTAAGAACTGATGAGCTGGTGAATGTTAAAACTTGGCCTAGTACCTGCTTCAGAGCAGAAACTCAAATAGCAGCCATAAATCTGCTCCTAAAAGAATTTCATGTGTTTATTCTCATTCTGGTTCTAGGATGATTATTAGATTGTATTCCCCTCTGGCATATTCATCTTTGTGTTTGTTACCTCACAATAATTATTTGCACTTGTATTTTTATTCTAGGACTTTTAAGGATTTATGAGTGATTTACCCAGTGGGGCATTTAAAAGATGTGAACAAACCTTGGCCGCCTTATTTTTTCATGTAATTGAGAAGTAGACTTCCTGCTGGTTAAATGTCATATTTATCCCCCCTTGGACTCCTCATGCTCTGCTATGTGCATGGTAGTCATGTAGTAAATATTAAGTGGAAAAATCGTGAACTTAACTCTAGCATGATGTCACTACACTGCAACTCAGCACTGTGCCCTCCTTGATATATATGCTGGGCAAAGAAAAGATACAATTAACAAGGCAAAGACAACCCCTTACACATTCACTCATGGAATAAATCTCGGTGTCACTAAGAATACGGCCTGGCTATAGAGTCTTGAGTTTGTTTCTGAGATCAAAAGGGGATGATCAAAGTGTGAAACACCATTTGCCTGACAGTTCTCTGCTGACTCTAGTTACAGGTAGATACTTGTCAGCCTGCACATTTTATTTCCAGTATCAAGTTCAAAAAGTCTCTTGGCATGTGATTCTTTTATTTCTTGATATACATAAATGGATTAAAAAGTATGTTTACCTAGAAAAACTGACTCCAGCAAAAGATGCAAAACAGGTTTCAATGAGCTTAGACTTCTTGTAAGGTAGAAGTAATACACTGTCCACTTATATGCCCATGTTTCTGACCCAAGCTAAGGGGCTGGAAAAAACCTTGGAACAGTCCCAAGTGAATTTTGGAAGCCAGAGCAATGATGAAACCTAAGATTTCTCAGAAACAGTTTTAAGTGGGGATAATCCTACCTGGATAGTGCTTTTCTATGGGTTTCTCAGTATGAGTCCAAACCTCACAAAAGCACCTTCAAAGACTGGGTTCCCCAGTGTCACAAGTATGGCAGTAGTTCCAATAGGCTGAATATATGGGCCACGTAAGTTACAGTAAAAGCAAATGAAGGACCAGACGCTGAGATTTCCCCTTGTGTCCCATGGCTGGAAGAGTAACTATTTTGAACTTTAAGTAGTTTTCCGCTTCTTGGCAGATGGCCGTTCAAATACATCTCGTACCCCAGCTGCCTTTTGTTTAAAGAACTTTGTGTTCTGGGCACTCTCTTGGCCCCATGCTGAGTCAAAGGAGGTGGTATCCTGATCCACAAGGTGGGTGTATTTGGTACGACCAGAGCGCCCAAAGTTCTTAACCTGAGGGAAGAAGAGATGATGAGTTATAGTACCAAACATACCATGTCCCAGCCCTCAATATATTTACTTTCTCATGTTATTACGGTACCCCATACCTGCATGACTTTGGGAAGAATGGTTTTGTTGAAATGATCCTCCAGGGTAGGTGCACTGAAATCTCTCTTGTAGACTTCTTCATCCTCATCCTGCAGAAAATAGTCTCATCAACCTTTTGGTTTTATTTGCCACATAGGCAAACCACAAATTTAGGAAACTGATGAGGCACACAAAGAAAGCAGAGGGTACTGAACTTTATCTTCAGAGCATACATCTAATTGAGGTAACACTCCTTTTTTCTTCCTAAGTGTAGACATTTCCTGAGGGTTGGCTATATTTTCTCTGCACTCACTATGTGCATTCACTCATGACTTCAACTGTTACAGGACTTGCAAATCTCTTGATTCTCAATTTTCTACTTCCCATTACCTTGAAATTCTGTTAGGATTTCAAATTCACATCTGAAGTGAAAATAATTTTCCCAATCTTTCTAAAATCAGCTACTTCCTGATTTAACTTTTTCTGTTAACGGGACCAACATTCTCTCAATTACCTCGATTCAAAATTTGAATAATCTTTGTGCAGATTCAATCAGTTGCCACTTAAAATTCTCATCATTTGGGTTATCATAGTTTTGCCTTGCAATCAATCTTACACGCTGCCAGTGGATTAATGTTTCTAAAACATAACTCTAAAATCTCTACCTTGCTCAAAAACTTTCAAGGTTCTTTAATAAAAAAGCCCACTTTTTTTGCCTGGCTGGTGTGGATCAGTGGATTGGGTACCAACCTGTGAACCAAAGGGTCACTGGTTCGATTCCCAGTCTAGGGCACATGCCTGGGTTGCAGGCCAGGTCCCTAGTACAGAGCATGCAAGAGGCAACCATACTTTGATGTTTCTCTCCCTCTCTTTCTTCCCCCTTTCTAAAAATTAAATAAAATATTAAGAAAAGAAAAAAGAAACCTTTTTTCTTTGTTTTTATTTATAGATTTGACAGAGAGGAAGGGACACAGAAAGAGAAGCATTAATTTGTTGTTCCACTTATTCATTCATTGGTTGAGTCTTGTATGTGCCCTGACCAGGGATGGAACCTGAAACTTTGGCATATGAGGATGATGCCCTAACCAACTGAGCTGCGGTATTTTGTCATGTATAATACGCACCTTTTTTTTTGCCCAAGTTTCTGATAGAAAAATAAGGATGCATATTATACATGGGTATAATAATCCCATGTATAATGTGCTTAAAAATGTCGGTATGTGTTATACATAGGAGCGCATTATACACAGCAAAATATGGTAACCACCAAGAGCCTCTATCTTCTCAAGCAATTCCTCTGTGCAGTATATAGCCTTAATCTACCTCTCCTTTCTACTTTGCTTTATAGATGATACTTTCTGCCTCTTCTGGTGCCTTAATCTGGAATATCGTCCTACCACTGAATGTCAGGAAGTCTATACATTAAATGTCATCTCCTTTATAGTATGCTTTTTGGTCTTCTACCGAATATAACATCTCCCTCTTCAGATGTCCCACAGTACTTTTCACTTTCTTTATGTTATAGTATATATTTGCCTTAGCTTCATTTTTATGTTGTAAGCCTTCTGAGTGCTAAAGAGTGGTGTCCTTTATACAGTGAAAGCTCAAAAAGTTATTTACTTAATGAACTATATATAATAACTACAGAAAGTAGTTTCAAATCAACCTATCAGTAACACTATAATGTTAAGATACAGATTATAAACATATGTGGTGAAGGCATTAAAGGAGCACCATCTTGGTTAAGGAAAGCTTCATGACGGCAGAGTCCTTTAACCAAACACACTTTTAGAGTACTCTTTTCCCTTCACTATAGAAAGGCCCAGTTTAAAGGTAGGACAATTAAACCATTTTTGTGAGATCTGCTTTTTTCCTGTTCAAGCCTGACAGTCCTTCATTTCATCTCAGAAGCCATTTCAACTTCACTGTCCCTGTCTAGATGTGAGCCATGGTATTCGATGATGTGCACCAAGACTTTAATATAAACCTTATGTACTTTAGCTAGCCAGCAATACACTTCTCTAAGAAGCTTATTCAAGATTATTAAAGCTGCTGAAATGATTAAGCAATACTTCATGACTTTAAACCAGTATAACAATTCATAAGTCCTACCAACTCCAATTTAGAAAAACTACACAAATAAGCAAACATTTCCTGCTGAGCAAATAGACACACTGATTTTGGAGAGAAGGAACCCTACACTTAAAGAATTTTGTGTTTTTAAATTTTGTTGGTATTTGCAGTAAAAGGAAGGAATTTAGCTGCAGCTGGGATATTTAGGGTCTGATATATAACATTTTAAAAAGCTAAGTTTTTGATACAGACTCCTCTAACATTAAGAAATAACGTAAGCTACATGGTATTAAAATAAATGCCATCAATGTTCCCTTTCCCTTTCCAACTATCTCTGTATTAAGAAATTATTGGTGCTAATCCAAATAATTTGGAATAAGTCATTGTTACTTTATACAGGATTAACAGACTGATATTTTGATTTTGGTCTTTACATAAAAAAATATGATGGCGTTAGATGTAATGATTAGATAATTAAACTTTTTTTGTGTGTTAGGTTAAGTCATTTTGTCAGCTCAGAATGAAGTGAATTGAGCTTCTGCCATGCAAATATAAGTTCATGTAAAACTATATACAGAGTCTGGTTTTTGCATAACCAGAATTTCTCACTTGGCTATGAGTAATGCTATATAAGTGTTTTTGGGTACCTAAAATAGTGTAGCATCTATATAGATTACTATCTCTCTATTTTCAGTTCCTCAATTCTTCTGTTACACCATATCCTCCTTCAGGGAGCTGAGGCCAAAAGAGAGAACCGTTGCTGCAACTTCTAATACCCTGTTGCCAATACTTTTTCTCTGTTGGGTTTATATTCTTCACAGGCAAAAAACAAATGAGAAAGTTGACCACTGGCAAGTGGAAGTAACATTCCAGAACCAGTTTATTCTTGGGGGGAGAAAAGATTTCAAAGCTTCTGAATTACTTCTACTGAACAACTTTCCCTTTCCCTTTCTAAGTCTTACCATGAAGAAGGCACCCCGGTGATAATACTTCTGTAAGAACTTGTATTTGCCCTTAACAGCTTTGTTGGTAATAACTTTGCCATTTGCCCGAAGCTCAGCTCGCCTCTCTTCCTCAGTCAGGTTTCGCATGCGTTCAATTTCTGCCTTCTCCTTCTCGAGCCTATTCAGAGAACAAAACTATTAGCATCACTCCAGCTTCAGAAAGACATAATTATCAGAGTATAACATAGTCCTATCTCCTTTCAAGCATTATTCACCTTAAAAAAAAAATTGATTACAGAGAGAAAAGAGGAAGGGAGAGATCGAGAGAAAGAGAAACATCAATTTGTTCTGCTTATTTATGCATTCACTGTTTGTGTGTGTGTGGTTGGAAAGGTGTTTTGTTATTTAAATTATTTGTTAAATGTTAATTATCCACGGAGTTTATACAAATGTCCAGATTTCCAACTTCTCATGAAAAATCAGAAGCCATGGCCACTCAAGGCCTGCAATCCATTGTCAGTTAGGCCTAAGTAATGGCTGCCCTGGGTACATAAGCCTGGTGCTCTCCAGTCTATCATGGCCCCTCCTGCTCCACTGTACTCATATAACTTCCCTGCCTGGTCCTGGAAAGCACCCAAACGTGTGACCTCTGGCTTAGACAAGGGCCTATTGGGAGATGTGGGCTACACTAGTGAAATCCACCTGTAGTTTCAGCAGTTAAGGGGGAATTCTGGAAGGGGCTGGCTATTTCTAGGAATTGCTCTCATGGCATTTTAGCAAATTGTGTCAGATATACTCATGGCTTTCTTATTAAAAAGTAAGCTTTTGCTTTGTTTACCTGATTACCACCTAGGCAACTTCTACAGAAGGCAAACAACACTTCTGTATGATTCCATTTAAGACAGCACCTCTGTGTCAAGGCATCTGGTTGACCTGTGGCTGGCCTCAGTGTGGTTCCAGTCAATACAGAAACACAATTTAATGATTCATTTTTAATTGCACCAGCAATGTGAATGAGAGTTGGTGAGGAGATGAAGCCAGGCAGAACCATCAGGACCGTTAGGCTGGAGCCCTGGGGGCCCCTTTCCCATGGGCTGGGTGAGGTAGGATTTGGGAGGCACTGGTTACTTCTTATATATGTCCTGACGAAGGACTGAGCCCCCAACCTTGGCACATCGGGACGATGCTCTAACCAACTGAACTACCCAGCCAGGGCCTATTCACTTTTTAAAATTCTAGTCACTGCCTGTTAGGAATCAAGATCAGGAGCTCAATAAATAAAAAGGCGAAGTGGTCTTCATTAAGCTTGCAAGAGCAGGTATTGCACACTTCCAAAAGTTGATTCCAGCCTTTTCTGAGGTTTAGACATAGTGTTACTGTTTAAATTCACAACATTACCAGTTCCCTAAAAAGCCTCTTGGCTTTAAAAAAAGAAACCCAGACTTTAAAATAACTGTGTAATATCGAATCTTATATGTACTTACATGTCACAAACCAAGGATTACCATCATTAATTAGACAGCGGTGACTTAAACCTTTTTCAGCAGGAGTGGAGGTAGTCACAGATCCCCTTTCTCCAGAAAAATGCACATATACACATATTTTTGCATACAATTTTAAAGGGTATGTGGACTCTATAAAGTCCAAGATAAAAATCGTAGAAACTGCAAGCCAAGGGCAGAGTTTTCTATCGATGGTTTCCCATTATAACCTAGGATTACTCTTTCATTCCTAGTAATTTTCAGGAATGGGTGATGAAGCAGAGAAATGATTCTGCTCTAACACAGTATGTTAGATTATTTAAATGCCCCAAAGTTTTCCACTCACAGTATGCATGACCCTCTGCAGGAATGATATGTGTGCCTCCAAAGATCTTGCCAGCTTCCACCTTTGCACTCTTGGAATCCTGCCCCAAGACTGTTACATAAGGAAGCTAGTTTAGCCTACTGAAGGAGGAGATGGGAGGCATCCTAGCTGAAAGTCCACTCCAACTACCAGACATGTGAGTGAAGTAATTTTGGACTTTTTAGCCCACTTAGTCCTTCAGCTGGATGCAACTACAGTAAGAGAGCCCAGGTGATATGCGCAGAGGTGCTGTTTGGCCAACCCTCAAAATTGTGAGAAATAATCAATTGTTTTGAGTCACTTAATTTTGGGTTGGGTTGTTATGCAACAATAGATAACTGATAACAATGGATAATTTTTGTGTGTCTGTTAGGAAAGTAAAAGGAGTATTAGCTGGCACTCTATCATGGAGAAACACTGACAAAGTGTTTTTCTTTTCTCTGATTTTAATAGCCACAATCCAATTATGGAAACTCACCCAGTTGCAGGAACCACAAAGCTAGCTAGAATGGAACTCATAGTAGGTGTTAAGCCTCAGAGCTATTCTACTAAAAATCTGTCCCATTAGTAGTATTAAACTCTAGGACCATTACTCACGCTTCTCGATCTTCTCTGTCCCTCTTGATTCTCTTTAGCTCCCGAACTTTCCATGCCTCATATTCTTCCTCATCATTTTCATCGTCAGTATTCAGTGCATCCAGTGCCGCCAGGGATCGCTTGTTCTCCTCCAGCTCTTTCTTGGTCTCCTCTTCTACAATCTGGATAGGGAGAACAATTCAACTGTTGGACTTCCTTATTCTCCTCAGACAAGCTAAGTACACTACTCCTTGCACTCAATCTTCACAGCCGCTCCAAGTACCTTGAGTGTGTACTTGCGCCTCTCCTCAGCCATGCGCTTTGCCTCTTGCTCCAGCTCCTTTTGTTTTAATGCTTCAGCCTCACGTTCTTGAACTGTTACTCGGTCTTTCCTGTGGTACAGAGGTCCTATTAATTTCCCAAAGCTCTTGGAGTGGAACTCTGTTCCCCTAAATCAAGTCCTGTCCAAATCAGACCAAAACAATCTCTGGCTCTATTATTTGCAAAGAGCCAAAAATGGGAGTTGTATCAGGTCTCTAGGGCATCAAAATTCCATTCATCTTTGAGAACTGGCTAAAGAGCAAGGAACCTGCTCGACTATAGTAGTAGGTTTTCTAGCAATTAGGAAAGGAATAGGAACTTGCTCTTAATTTTTAATTAATTTTTTGTTTAAAATAATGTAAGATCTTGGGCAGATATGTGCTCTTTAATTGGAGGAGGAGATGAGAAAAAAAGCTGAGGCTATCTGCTAACACCAAGATATTCCTTAGCAAATACCATGCAGAACTAGGGCACTGGGAAGAAGACTTTCACTTAGTGCCTACATTTCAGAAGGGCATGAGATAGGAAAGAGGCTTCTATCTTCAGACCTGAAAAGTAGAGACTGTAGATTCAGGACTGTTTGTGAGATACTTACTTTCGAATGAAGACTGGCTTCAGGCGAGGCTCCATCTCATCTTCACTGTCTGTGTACTCTTCATACTCAGACTCTGATTCTGACTCCTCCCCAGAACGTCCCTCATCTTCCACTTCCATGACTTCCATCTCTTCATTTTTTCTCTCCTGTGCTCGTTGACGCATCATTCCACGACGCCGTTCTATTTCCTATCAAGTCATATGTCGAAGCCATTAAGCCAAATGGCCCATGCCATTAGGTGGCTTTTTATTTTCCCCTCATTAGGCTCAACAAACTTTGATCTGAGTAAATGCAACTTAGGACCGTTGTATTTTCAATCCTATCCCCAACAGAGAACCCTGGTTCAGAGCTCTGCCAAAAGCAGCAATCTTGTCCCTAGGGCTTCAACAAAGAAAGCATCACAGGCCCGAACTTTTTCTTGTACCCAGAATTCCCATTTTACTTTACCTCATCATCAATTTCTTCCTCCTCTTCTTCACTGCTATCTTCTCGTTCCATTCGCCATGCATCTCCTTCTACTTCTGAGTCACTTTCTCCTACCACTTCAGGTTCCACTATTTTCCGATGTCGAGCCAATCTGAAAAACAGTGTCTTCAAGTATAACACCAATGCTACAAAAACGAAGGAGATTAATGACATTTCTCTAGTCACAGAGCACCTGGACATTGTTTGCTTTTATTAATACTGCAGTCTTGAAATGGGCAAAGAGATGCCCATTAAAGAAACTAATTCAAAGTGTCCGAGCAAATAGTCAAGTTGGACATAAAACATTAAATGTAGGCTGAGGCATGCCAGGGCACTGCAACAGACTTATATAGGTGCACAGCGATATATTTTATAGCTCGAGGTAGTTCACTGTTTCAATATTAGATCAAGCTATTTCCTTTCTACGGCATCTTATCTTTGTGAAACTGGGTTTCTGGACATTGCTGTGATAAAAGCAAGTACGACATGAAAATCAGTATGGAATAGGAAATGAGAGTGATAATGCCAATTTGATTCCAAGGTTTGAGAGGTTGTCGGTGTCCAAGAGGCACACTAGTATGAAATTGTGGTTCTGTAAAAATGAAGTAAAAATGCTTTTTCTTTTATGCATATTTTTCAAATGCCTAAGTTATTAGGACATAAATATACATTACATTTTTGGATCTAACTCCTTAATAAAATAAACAGAATGGCTTGAGCTTAGGGGTTTTGTGAAAAAATTCCTGAGACAATATGAGCAATGAAAGTTTGGGACCTCTGGCTTACTCTGTAAGGTAGTGTCTCAATCAAGACACAATATACAAAATCCCTACTGGGAGGCACCCTTTCCTACATGAGACCATTCATCAGGCCTTTTTCCTACTTCAGTGTCATTTCCCCTCATCAGCCTTTAAAAATAAGTGGATAAAACCAATGTCTCAACTTTTATAAAACATCTTTGTGTTAAAGACTCCCCTCAACAAACCAACCAATGGTCCGTTTTCTATTCTGTTAATGAGTTAATTTGGGCCCTTGGACCATTGGTAACCTGCAGTTTACTGGCTACCACTTAATGGCTGTATAATTTTGGTCATGTTATTTTCCTAAATCCTTTGTGCCTCAGTTTCCTCATTTGTAAAATGGGTATAATGGTGCCTACCTCATAAGGTTATTGTGTGGATTTTAAGAATTAGTTATTGTAATGTGCATAGAACAGTGCCTGGCACATAGTAAGTACTATTCAAGTATTAGCCATTGTTGTTGTTATTCTTATTAATTAACTTGTAGGGTTCAGGTCCAGGAAATCATAATCCTAGTTATTACCTCTCTTCCACATCTTCGCTAATACGGTTCTGCAAACGCCGTAGCCGGGGGTCACTAGATGAATCCTCCTCCTGTTCCTCAGGCTCTGCTTCTTGTTCTTTGGCTTTCTTAATGAACTGAAATTCTTCATCCTCCTCATCAGAGGACTCCATAGGGGCATAGTCTGGCCTTTTCCCCGACACATAACGTTTTACCTTCACCTTTTCCATCGAAATCTCACCTGGGTAAGAAAGATAACTTATTATGTTTCAGTAGCCTCTTTCCTAATGTCCTTAAACCATTGGCCTTTGGTCGTAGAGCGCTGTGTTCCTTGTACATAAGAGGTCAGGAAGGAGAGGAAGAGAGCCACTACCCAACCATCTATTCATCTAATGATATTTACCTACAAAGGTCAAGTCATGGGAGAGTATTCTTGTGAATACCAACACTAATGATACGGAGGTCTAGCTTGGGTACAATGAAGTAGAGGAAGGAGAGCAGCAAAACAACAGAAAAAAGTCCCCCTAAATAGGCAGACTATGGCCATCACGAAGTTATGCTATTCCAACTCAACTATACCCTTAAGTAAATTTAGTAACAGTGCCCAGCACACAGTAAGGGTGACTTAAGTGGGAACATAAAGTTAAAATGCTGCTCAGTCATTATATCGGTTCCGCTGGAATTTTCCAAGGCAGCCTTCATAATGTGTATATTACCACATAACTCAGTTTTCTAATCTTATCTATTTCTACCTTCTTATAGTTTATGAGCTATCAAGCCTGCAAGTGTAGATAATCTCTTTTGCAAATACCAACAATTCCAGTAAATAGAGAGTGAAAACTAACCAACACATTTTATAAGATGAATATATCCTTGACAACCAAATTGGACAGTTCAAAGGAAAACTTCAGGTGGATTCAATTATGAACATAAATACAAAATACTGAATAACATAACAGCAAATGTACTCTGGCAATGTAAAAACCAACAAAAAAACTCTAAGCCATCATGACCTAATAGGATTTAGCCTAGGGCTTCAAGACTGACTTAACCTTGGCAAATTAATAGGACAATAAGTAATGTAAAGATTTAAAATTTATACAGTTTAAATCACATAATCTTAAAAGTAGATACAACAAACATAATTAATAATAAAATAATAAAACATCAGAAGAATTCTTTTAAAAACCAGTGGGCATTCCTACATTGTCCATATCATTCCTTGTAGTCAACATTTTATTATGGCCCTATGTTAGGGTGATAAGAAAAGAAAAACACATAAAACGTAGGCTTGAAAAGGAAGTACTGCCATAATTTTCACATTACATGATCATCTACGTAGAAAAAAACAAGATAATGGGCAAACTAAAAAAGAATTCAGGAAGAATGCTGGATAAAAATAAGTGGGCCTGTACATTAGCTACATATGTAATTAGAAAATACAGTTTAAAATAGCATTTACAATAGCAACTAATCTATACAATTTTAATGCAATTCCATTAAAAGTTGTTCCCAGGCAGAGTCTAAAATCATGTGGAAGAATAGGAGCCAAGACAATTCTGAAGAACAAGGTGAGGTGAAAGACCTTACCAGATTCCTCACCAAAGAAGATATACAGATAGCAAGTAAGCATATAAAAAATGTTCCACATCATGTCATCAGGGAAATACAAATTCAAAACAACAATGAGATACCACTACGCACCTATTAGAATGGCCAAAATCCAGGGCTCTGACATTAAATACTGGCAAGGGTGTGAAACAACAGAAACTCTCACCCACTGCTGGTGGGAATACAAAATGGTACAGTTACTTAGGTAAGCTTACACTTATCATAAAATCCAGCAATCGCAGTCCTTGGTATTTACCCAAACAAGCTGAAAATTATATCTATCCACACAAAAACCTACATACTAACATTTATTGCAGATTTGTTCATAACAGCTAAAAGTTGGAAGCAATGAAGATGTCCTTCCCTAGGTGAATGGATAAACTATGGTACATCCAGACAATGGAATATTATCCAGCACCAAAAGAAAAAACAAAAAAAAGAGCTATCAAGCCACGAAAGGAAAAGACATGGAGGAGCCTTAAAATGTATATTACTACGTGAAAAAAAGCAAATGAAAAGGTTATATACTGTATAATTCCAAATACATAATGTTCTGGAAAAGGTAAAATTGTGAAGACAATCAGTGGCTGCCAGTGGCTGGCTGTGTGGGAGGTATGGATAAGCAGAACATAGATTTTTAGGTCAGTGAAACTACTGTGTATGACACCACAGTGATGGATACATTTGTC
This sequence comes from Mormoops blainvillei, assembly GCA_004026545.1. Classification (NCBI taxonomy): domain Eukaryota; kingdom Metazoa; phylum Chordata; class Mammalia; order Chiroptera; family Mormoopidae; genus Mormoops; species Mormoops blainvillei. The sequence continues at coordinate 117,955 of PVJD01001729.1, read as the reverse complement.
CAAACCCACTGATTACACAACACCAAGAGTGAATATTAATGTAAACTATGGACTTTGGGTAATTATGATATATCAATGTAGGTTTATCAGTTATAACAAACATTACTCTGGTGGGTAAGGCTATGGATGTGTAGGGGTAGGGGATACGTGGGAAATCTCTGTACCTTCCCCCAATTTTGCTGTGAACCTAAAATTGCTCTAATAAAGAAATAAAACCAGAAGAATAAAATAAGGTGGGGTGGAAAAGTTGTTGTTTTTTTTTTAATATCCTCACCCGAGGACAATTTTTTCATTGCTTTTAGAGACAGAGAGGAAGGGAGAGAAACATCAATGCAAGAGAGAGAAGAATCAATTGGCTGCCTCGTGTATGTGGCTGGACTGGGGCTCAAACCCAAAACCTAGATGGATATGTGTCCTGACCGGGAATCAAACCTCAACCTTTCTGTCACAGGACGACGCTCCCAACCAGCTGAGCCACACCAGCCAGGGCTAGGGGACGGGAAGGATTTTTATACAGATTGCAAGGCTCATTTAATTAATAATTAATTTACAGTAATTAAAACAATATGTCATTGACTCAGGAGGTATATAAAGACCAATGTAACACAGTAGAGTGCAGAGAAACAAACCTATATGAGAACTTGGTATATTACAGAGTGACATTAAAAAGCAGTGGCTAATGGGCGGACTAATCAGACAATGGAGTAGTAGGGACAATTTAACTGTAGGGTAAACAGTAAAATCAGATCTCTGACACCCACACACAAAATATTCTGGGTGGATTAAAGTTCCAAGTGTGAAAAACACCTTAAACATATACATCGCTATTGGACTGTAAGCTCCTTAGCTTAAGAGTCTGTATTGCACGACTGCGTATCCAATTCTATTTAGTATATACAAACACTAAGATGGTAGAAAATCTTTGTAATTTGAATATCTATGATCTCAGTGCAGGAAAGGATTTCTTAATATACTAAACAGCACAAACCATGAAAGATAAAATTGGTAAATCTGATAACACTAAAATTAAAAACACCTGTGTAACAGAAGACTACATAATTAAGGTTAAAAGACAAGCCAAAAACCCCAAGCAAACAGGGAAATAATACAGATTTGGGAAGTATAAAAACAAATCAAATAGAAAAGGGGTAAATGACAGAAACAGGTAATTCACGGAAGTGAACACCTAGAGAGCTGAAAAATGTATGAACAAGGTGCCTAATTCTATTAGTAATTGGGAATGCAAATTAGATATTGCACACCCATTAGATTGAGCAAAAATGTAAAAATCTGATAAAATCAAGTGTGTAGATAAATATATGGGGAAATAAAAACTCTTCATGCTCTTACTGTAGAGAACAACTGGCAATAAGTAGTTAAGTTAATGATGAACTTCTAGGAGTCTACCCTAGAGAAATTCTTACACAGGTGCACTAAAGAAATATCTTTAAGAGCCCTGGCGAGCATAGCTCAGTGGATTGCGTGATGGCCTGCGAACCAAAGGGTTGCCAGTTCGATTCCCCAGTCAGGACACATGCTGGGGTTGGGCCAGGTCCCCAGTAGGGTGCGTGTGAAAGGTAACCACACATTGCTGTTTCTCTCCCTCTCTTTCTCCCTCCCTTCCCCTCTGTCTAAAAATAAAATAAATAAAATCTTAAAAAAATAAAAAGAAATACCTTTAAGAATGACAATTGCAGCACTGTATTAGGAGAAAAAATTAACATAACTTTCTCAGTAGGAAATAAATTGTGGTTTAATTATACAACAGAATTCATAAACAGTTAAAAATGAATGAATTAGATCTATATGTATCCAAAGGATACTTTAACTACATGTTTAAAAAGAACAGGCAAGTTGCACACAGATAGTTAGAGCAACGCCCCTACCCCCGATATTCCAAAATCCTTACTAAAAAAATTCTGACTCTTTACTCTGACTACCCCAAACATACAACGTGTTCCTTCTTCCATCTGCATTCATTGGAATCATACCTATTCTTTTTTTTTTTTTAAGATTTTGTTTATTTCAAGACAGAGGGGGGCAGGGAGGGAGAGAGGCAGAGAAACATTAGTGTGTGGTTGCCCCTCGCGTGCCCCCTTACTGGGTACCCGGCAAGCAACCCAGGCATGTGCCCTGGCTGGGAATCCACCTGGTTGACCCCCTGATTCGCAGGCCAGCATTCGATCCACTCAGCCACACCAGCCAGGGCGCAATCATACCCATTCTTTAAGGGTCAACTTAAATGCCACCTTCTTCAAGAAGCTTTCTTTGATTACCTCAATGTAAAGAAATTATTCCTTCTCTGCTCTCAGAGCGCTTGGTTTCACCTATGTGACAAGTAGTACAGGTGTGAGAGACCTCTTTTTGAATGTCCCAAATGTACTAGAATATGAATTCCTTAAAATTAGGGGCACTATCTTACACAACTTTGTATTCGCTTTAATAAAGTCACAGCATTGGTTTAAAGTTTAAGAAGTTTAATAAGACATGGTTCCTGCCTCAAGGAGGGAGCTTATGATGTAGTAGAGAGAAATAGACAGATAAATAATTATAATAAGAATTACAAAAGCAGCATAGAGTGAGTGTATGGATAACAAAAGAGGGACTGTATCCCACACAACTGCCTGCAAACAGCAGGCACTCACTCTGTATTAGTCTAACGAGCTAGTGGAGGCCAAGGAAAGAGGAGTGCTTGGAGAAGGTGAGGACAGGTAGCATGTAAGGAACAAGGAGACAGAAGTGCTCCCACCTCCTCGCCCCACCATCCTTGGCAACGCGATAGGATGGGAGAAAGTCGAAGAAATAGGGAGGAAGGCCTTCAGGGTCTGCGGGGTTGGGGTGGTCGGCCCGGGTAGGTCTGAAGTATGCTGGGGAAGGAAGAGGAAAATGCGATTGGAAAACGGCTCAGCACAGTACCTTTCTCATTGCGAACCGGGACGGCTCCAGCCGTGGACTGAATGGGCGGCTGTTTCATGAGTGCGCTTGGGACCGACATGTTCATGGCTGTGGCGGTACTCCCGAAACTTCACTGACTCCGAACAGTAAAGAGCTTCAACGTCAAAGAACAGAAAAGCCCCTCTCCACCAAGAGGCACTGGACGTTGAAGCACCACCGGAGGAAACAGCGCTTACGCAGGAGCTAGAGAAACCGGAAATTACGATCAGAGGATTGTGGGATAGTAGAGGCCGCCCGGACGCCTACCCTAGAGTGTCGAGGGTGTTACTGCGCATGTACCCAAGCAGCCTTCTAGTCCTCAGTCTCGTAGTATTTGGATGCCACTTCCGGCGGGAAATTGCTTCCTTTGGGCTTTTTGCCTTTAAGACTCTTGCCGCGAGGAAGGTCAGACTTAAAGGTTTTGTTAGTTTGGTTTGAAGCCGACAAAAATGGGATTGTGACGAATAAGAAACTCTGGTGATAGTGAAGGGCAGTTTGTTCAGACTGTTCAGAGTTCAGAATTAGAGTTTAATTGGGATAGAAATCCTGCTATAGCATCTGATTAGCCCAGTTGATAAAGCAGAGTGGGTTGTGGTGCGCTATATTTTGGTGACACGAGAGCAGGTGGTGGTGATTTAGGCCAGTGACACAAACACACACAATTCAGAAAGGGGCCTGGGACAATGCCTGAAATCTGAACACTCTTTTAGGTTTTTCAGTTCAACATTTTGGAGACCGCCTATTAAAAAAACATAACTTGCTGGAAAGAGTTTGTATGGAAGTCCATAAGTATTAAGTACTTGCTGCGTTGATCACTCTTAGCTCTCTGTAAGGGGTATGGAATATTGTTAAATGCCTCGTGTCCTCAAGAAGCTTGAATTTTAAAATAAAAAATAAATAAAATACATAAATATAAAAATTTTAAAAACTTGATTTTATTGAGAAAGTCTTCAAGGGCATATACGATCATAACAGAAGCAATTGCAATTCACTAGGTGGGTTGTGTAAAAAACATTGGTTAATTGGAAATTAGAACACATTGCACCATAGAACCGATTTATTAACTGCTGTGGTTGAGAGAGATGGGACACATGACCAAAGTCTTGAAGTTCAGAAATGGCATGGTATGATATATTGAACACTATGAAAAGTTTGATTTTATCAGTGATTTTTGAGTCAATGAGTGGTGAAAGTTTGGTAGGTATGATTTGGTGGGTCTTCGAGGGCTTTGCAGGTGCTGTTAATAGGATTACTTCTCAAATTATTTCACCTGTGTTTTTTAACTGGCCCTAGGCTGGGAAAAGAAATAAAATTGGACACGTCTCCAGCGAAGAACAGTGGAGGACCCAAGTAACCAACCAAGGGAGCAGTTTTGGGCTAAAAAGAAAGGACCTTAATTTTATATTCTGAATTTATCAGTTCCAAAACTATATTGCAGAGGGAATAATTTGTTGGGAAGGCAATTGTTTTGACTCACAGCGACCCAGAAAACAGAAAACAAAAGTTTGATATGGCTGTATTGTAACCAATGAGGTTTATCTGAGGCCGGTTACTGCAAAATGAAGAAAAAAAAATATATGGCTGCATCTGTAAGAAAAGCAGTGCACTAGAACCTGACGTTATTTTGTGATACGCAAGTTATTTGATTCACAACGTTTTTCCAGCCTTTGGGCTTTGCAAGGTCATCATTAGTATCTTAGTTAACTGGTGGGCAGATGATCAGGTGAAATTTAAACCAGCTAAACGTTATTAGCTTTTGATAAAAAATCAAAATGCTTCCCTTTCTAGAAGGTAATACGGTAGCCATAAAACATAATATTCTGATGGTAGGGTTATATGGAACCAGGGACCCCGAGGTAAACGCTGCAAGTTGATTTCGTCTTCCTTTTCTTTCTATTCTTTAGGGCAGGGAGTCCCCAGTCCCCGAGTCGCAGCCCGTTAGGAATCGGGCTGTAAGCAAAGCTCGCCAGAGCTCCGCCTTCAATCTCCCTCGCGCCATCTACAGCCGAAGAAAGAGCGAAGCTCACCTGAGCTCCACTTCCTGTCTGTCCCCTCCCCCCTGCCCCGTCTTCCACGAAACCGGTCAGTGGTGCCAAAAAGTTTGGGGACCGCTGCTTTAGAGCCTCTAAGTAAGTCTGAATCTTTTCTGGGCTCGCACGGCAAGGCAAGGTAGTTTGTTCTCAGCAAAGGCGCCCGTGTTTTTCAAAGCGAGATCCAGGCACCAGCAGCAGCAAAGGATCAGGAACCAAGGTAAAAAAAACACGTCCGTTCCGTCCCATGGCATCCTTAAGGGATTTGAGTCTGGGGTGACAGTGGTAAGCTTGCTTCTTTCGGAGACAGCTGTACCTCCCCCACGCGCGGCCCCTCCCCGCACCCAGCTAGACTGTGAGCCCGCCTGCGCTGCCCGCCTCCACCGCCCGAGGCCCGCCTCCTGCCCGATATTGGCGGGAAGGCGCCAGCTGCTAAGCGGCAGAAAGATGTCGGGGTTGTACGCGGCAGCGGAGGAGAAGGCGGGCTCCAGACAGCGACTCCAAGAGAAGGTGAGAGACGGCTTGGCGCTTTCTGGTGTCCTCCTACCGCAGTCTTCGTGCGGGGTCTGCCGGGCACAGGCACCTGGAACTCCGCACTTCCCTACTCCAAAACCATTCCCTTCCCCTGGGGCATTTCGCTGTTAACACGGGCTTTTCCGGGCTTGCTTCAAAAGAGAAGTCGCATCCCTGCTCTGGTTGTCCTCTATCGGATACAGACATTCAGCGCGGAGAAAGGTTCTTTTCAGCCCCCGAAATAGTGGCAGGATAGGACCAGGACTCTACATTTGCTTTTGGAACGGTTATTGTCAGCTTTCTCCTCTGGGAACAATTACAACCACTCAAGCTGACAGGGTAGACTCCTCAGTTACAGATTGTAGTCATTATTATTATTGGTCTGGTGGACTCGTATGGGAAATGTGTCCCGTATAATAAATAATTCTATTTGGGTTAATGAATTTGGTATCTAGATTTTGGATGGAGAATCTAGGCTATCAGTTTGGATTTATATTGTCATTATGAAGTAGGAATTAGATTTATTTAGACAACTCTGTAAGAAAAGATAGGGAGCCTGGGATTCTAACACTTACTTTTCTTCTATTGGTCTGAATAGGCGAATGAATATAAAGAAAACCAGAACATCTCTTACGTATCTCTGAAACCATTACAGACTACAGTTTTAGAAAAAACACCTAAGGTGTGTCTTGTCCCTTTTTCACTCAGTGATTACAAGCCAGGTGAGTTTAAGCTCCCCAAATCCCTATTAAATAAGAATTCTAACAATGAAGTGGCCTGTAAGAAATATAAGAAGACTGAAATAAAGAAAACTTTCACAAAGATTTTAATTCCAAAGACGAAAGCCACCACATCTTCTAAGGCAGATTCCACCCTGCAAAAATCATCCTTTGGTGTTGACGCGGGAAACAGCAAACGACAGCACGTGAACACTTTGGATACAGTGATCCTCAGTGTTGACATGGAAGGCAGACAGGATGGAGACAGTGATGAAGATACCACCTCAGGCCCGGTAAGAGTTTAATTACTGCTTATCCAAGTTTTTCTTATTTAAAAAATTGGAGTTCTGATAAGCTAAGTTTATCAAGTGTCTCCTTAGCCCAAACAAATTATTTTACCTAATTTATGTTTAGTGGGAATTATCCTTTTTAAATGTTTAACAGAGAAGTTTCTTGGGTTAATTTTGCTCTTGGTTTTGATTTGTCAAGGGGAGGATTGACTTAATTTTCACTCTGCTTCCCCTTTTCTTCTTTTCAGTTTATTGCATTTATTTTTGATAAATAAATTATTGCATTTATTTCATACCTTATGGCATCTTGTTCACCTTTACATGTTTATATACAGTATACCAAAAAAAGTTGACCTGTGGGACATAGGGCATTTGAGTGACCCTTGATGTCATGGTATGAAAATCACCATTAATTGGTTGCATTGATATGCTCAATGATATTTCCATTAAACACAAAAAGGAGACAAATGATGACGTACATGAGAAAATCTGTTATCTCTACTTAAAATAATAGTTTGAATCAGTTTAAGAAATTAGGCATCTAATTCTTTTGTCTTTATTGCCTACCAAGAGTGCTGTACTTCATTTAGAGTGACAAATTTTATGCAAGATAAAACTGCACCACATGACAAAAAGTTGACGGAACTAGAACAGGTGATGGTAGGAGAAGGGAGATAGGATAACTGAGGTGTTGTTATGAAATAGGAATTCAATTTGTGCTTTATTGTCCTGAAGGTAAGAACTAGGTCCTGTGGTGGGACAGTGTGGCTTAAATCCTAAGTACACTGGAGCTGGCGGGGTGGAGGTTGGGGTTGGAAGTCCAAGTTTTAGGCATGGCCACTTATAAGAAACCTTGTGCTTTTAAGCAAATCACCTCTGCATTGAGGGAACTGTATAAAACCCGCAGTTCTCAAATTTTAGCCTGTGTTAGAATTACCTGGAGGGCTTGTTAAAACTCCATTGCAGGGCTCCACCACCAGAGTTTCCATGGTATATTTTACTGGTGATATTGATCTTGGTCACTTGTCTAAGGTGGCGTCTGCCAGGATTCTCCAATGTAAACTTACTATTTTTTCCTTTGTAATTACTGAATATTTTTAGGAAGGCACTTTGAGACTATTCAGATACCGGTTTTTGGTCATAAAGCACATGTTTTTAAATTGAGATATTCACATAAGTAAAATTTACTATTTAAAAGTATTCAATTAGGTGGTTTTTAGTGTATATGCAAGATTGTGCAACTGTCACCACTATCCAGTTTCAGAACACTGTCATCACTCCAAAAAGAAACCCTATACCCATTAGCAGTCTCTACCCACCCCACCTCCTCCCTGCCCCAGCCCTAGGCACCACTATTCTGCTTTCTGTGTCTAGATTTGCCTATTCTGGACATCTCATATAAATGGAATCATACGATATGTAGCTTTTTGGGTCTGGCTTCTTTCATTTAGCTTAATGTTTTCATGGTTCATTCATGTTGTAGCATGTATTGGTATTCGAATAATATTCCATTGTATGGATATACCATCTTTTGTTCATCAGTTGATGGACTTCCGGGTTGTTTCCTCTTTTTTGCTAGTATGGATAATGCTTCTGTGAGCATTTGCTTATGAGATTTTGGGTGAACTAGCAATGTATGAGGAGTTCACATTCTCCACACCCTTACTCGTACTTGTTATTGTCTTTTTTAAAAATAAAAAAAAACTTTGTGGTAAAATAAACAATGTAAAATGTACCATCTTAACCATTTAAAATTTTTTTTGTTTATTGATTTTTAGAGAGAGAGAGGGTAAGAAAGGGGATGGTAAACATGGATTTGTTGTTTTGCTTATTTATGCATTCATTGGTCACTTTTATTTTTTTTTAATGTGACCTGACGGGGATGTAACCGCAACCTTGGTATATATGGACCCTGCTCTAATTAACTGACCTACCTGGCCAGGCCCCTATCTTAACCATTTTTTTTTAAACAATCCTCACCTGAGGATATTTTCACTGCTCTTTAAAGAGACGGGAAAGGGGAGAGAGAGAAACATCGATGTGAGAGAGAAACATTGATCGGATGGCTCTTGTACATACCCCGACTAGGGATAGAGCCCTCAGCCTAGGTATGTGCTCTGATTGGGAATCGAACCTGCAACCTTTTGGTGTTTGGGACAATGCTGCAATCTACTGAGGCACCAGGCCAGGGCAACCATTTTTAAGTGTGCAGTTCAGCAGTGTTAAGTGCATTTAAACTGTTGTGAAACCAATCTCCAGAACTCTTTTCATCTTGCAAAACTGAAACTCTATACCTATTAAACAATTTTCCATTCCCTGCCTCCTTCCAGCTCCTGGCAAATACCAATGTACTTTCTGTCTCTATGAATTTGATTACTATAGGTACCTCATTCAGTGGAGTCATGTATTTGTGACTGGCTTATTTCACCTAACATGTTGATTGTTTGTCTTTTTGATTGTAGTTATCATAGTGGATGCGAAGTGGTATATCATTGTGGCTTTGATTTGTATTTTCCTAATGACTAATGATGTTGAATATCTTTACATGTGCTTATTGACCGTTTGTACTTTGGAGAAATATCTATACAAGTTCTTTGTCCACTTAAAAAATTCAGTTAATTCAGTTTTTAAAATTGTTGAATTGTAAGAGTTTTTTATATATTTTGGACACTTGATCCTTATTAGATACACCATTTGCAAATATTTTTCTCATTATGTGGATTGTCTTTTCATTTTCTTGATAATGTCTTTTGACAAACAAAAATTTTAATTTTAATTAAAATTTAAAAATTTAAGTACAGTCTATCTATGATGCTTTGGTGTTACATCTAAAAAACCTTGCTTAGCCCTGGTCTGGTGGCTCAGTTGGTTGGAGCATCGTTTATACACCAAAAGGTTGCGGGTTCCATCCCCTGGTTTGGGAGCATACAGGAGGCAACTGATCAATGTTCCTCTTTCACAGCTATGTTTCTCTCTCCCCACCCCTCCAAAATCAATAAACATATGCTTAGGTGAGGATTAAAATAAATAAATAAATAAATAAATACCATTGCCTAATCCAGGGTTTTGAAGATTCACACCTATATTTCCTTCTAAGAATTTAACAATTTTAGCCCTGACTGGTGTGGCTTAGTGTATTGAGCATTGACCTGAAAACCGAGGGGTTGCCAGTTCGATTCCCAGTCAGGGCAAATGCCTGGGTTGCAGGCTGGGTCCCCAGTTGGGGGTATGCGAGGTGCAACAATACATTGGTGTTTTTCTCCTTCTTTCTCCCTCCCTTCCCCTCTCTCTAAAAATAAATAAATAAAATCTTAAAAAAAATAATTTAATAATTTTAGCTCTGACATTTACGTCTTTGATACATTTTGAGTTAATTTATAAAATATGTTTATTGATTTTTAGAGAGAGAGAGAGAGGGAGAGAGAGGAGAAAGAAACATCGATGTGAGTGAGAAACATCAGCTGGTAGCCTCCCATATGTGCCCTGACTGGGATCCAACTTGCAGCCTAGGTATATGCCCTGGCAGGGAATTGAACCCCCACCCTTTTGGTGTATGGGGTGATGCTCCAACAAACTGAGCCATTCTAACCAGAGGTAGGGTTGATTTTTATATATGATATGAAATAGGGCTCCAGATTCATATTTTTACATGTGGTATTTATTTGTTTCAGAACCATTTGTTGATAAGACTGTTCTTTCCCATTGAATGATCTTGACTTTCTTGTTGAAAATAAATTCACCATAGGCATATAGGTTTATTTTTAATTTTATTGTAATTTATTTATTTTAAAGATTTTATTTATTTTTAGAGGTGGGAGGGACGGGGAAAGAGGGAGAGAAACATCGATGTGAGAGAGACTGATCCATTGCCTTTTGCACATGCCCTGCAGGAATCCAACCTTCGACCCTTCACTTTGTGGGAGGATGCCAAACCAATTGAGCCACACTAGTCAGAGCTATAGGTTTATATTTAGATTCTCAGTTTTATTCCTCTGATCTGTTGGGTTGGCCAAAAAGTTCATTCGCTTCTTTCTGTGAGATGGCTCTAGTAGTACTTCATTATCTTTAATTTCATTTGAAATAATTTTGTTAGATTGTATTGTATGACAACTATCATATCAGCATGGATTGAAAAAAATTGGTGATTTTTGTGTAGCCATTTTAATATTGAAGAAGGAAGAAAATACAAATTTTTAACATATTATGCTTTATTATGCCAAGAAAGGTAAAAACACAACTGAAATGCAAAAAAGAAGATTTGTGCAATATGTAGAGAAGGTGCTGTGACTGATAGAACATGTCAAAAGTGGTTTTGCAAAGTTTCGTGCTGGAGAGTTCTTGCTGGACTGTGCTCCACGGTTAGGTAGAGAAGTTGATAGTGATCTAATCGAGACATTAATTGAGAACCATCAACATTATACCACGTGGGAGACAGCCGACATGCTCAAAATACCCAAATCAATAAATTTATTGGTGAAAATGAAAAAATATGTCTTTTATGGAAAAAACCATGCGGACTTTTTGGCTAACCCAATATATGCCTATCTTTATGTCAGTACCACACTGTTTTAATTACTGTGGCTCTGTAGTAAGTTTTGAAATCAGGAATTGTTGAGTCCTACAACTTGATTCTTCTTTTTCAGTATTATTTTGGCTATTTTGGGACCTTTCATTTCCATATGAATTTTAGGGTCAGCTTGTTCATTTCTGCAAAAATGGCATTTAGAATTTTGATAGATTGCATTGCATTTGTAGATCAATTTGGTGAGTATTACCATATTAACAATATTAAGTCATCCAGTCTATCAGTCTTTCCATTTACTTATGTTGTCTTTAATTTTCTTCAGTATTTTGTGGTTTTGCATTTCTTTGGTTAAATTTTTTCCAAAGTATATTGTTCTTTTTAATGCTATTCTGAATGGTATTGTTCTCTTGCTTTTGTTTTCTGATTGTTCATTTCTAGTGTATCGAAATACAATGGATTTTTGTATATTGACCTTGTACCTTGCAACTTTGCTGAGATTATTTATTCTAACATTTTTTGGTGTGGATTCTTTGGAATTTTTAGGATATAAGCTCATGTTATCTTCAGTAAAGATAGTTTAATTTCTCCCTTTCCAAACTGAATGTTATTTATTTATTTATTGTAATCGTCCTGGCTAGAACCTCTAGTACAGTGTTGAATATGAGTGGCCAGAGCAGACATAAATTTGTTTTGTTCCAGAGCTGAGGGGAAAAGCTCTCAGTCTTTTACTATGAAGTATGATGTTAGCTATTGTGAAATGTGTGTTTTAAAAAAAGTTTATTTCAAAGTGATTATAGAGTCATAACAATTCGCAGAAATAGTACAGAGAGATCTCATGTACACTTCACCCAGTTTTTCTCGATGGGTATATTTTATATAATTATAATACATTACCCAAACCAGGAAACTCACATTGGTACAAGGTGTGTGTATAGTTTTCTATTATTTTATCACATGTATACCTAGAGTCATGCAGCCACCACCACAATGAAAAATACAGAACTATTCCACCTTTACAAAGAACTTCCTTAGGCTACCCCTTTATAATTAGGCTCACTGCCCCTATACCTTGGCAACCACTAATTTGTTTTCCATCTCTACAATTTTATCATTTCAAGAATGTTATATAAACGGATTCATAGAGTTTGTGAATTTTTGGCATCATGCATATTTTTAATTCAGGTTTTATTTTAAACATCTCTTTCTTTTATGGATGCAGTAACTTCTCAAGTGTCTCTGAAGATAGTGGAGTTTTTATTTTAAATTTCTATTTCCTACAATATGTTTATTTTGAGAGCCCATTTTTTCTGATGTTGTTTGCCTGATCTTTCTCTTTCATGCTGCCAGTTTTTGGGTGGGTAAGGGATGAGAATAATTGGACTTACAGGTACCTCTTAAAAAACTGATTTTTCTTTTTTCTTTTTTAAAGATTTTATTTATTTTCAGAGACAGGGGAAGAGTGGGAGAAAGAAAGGAAGAGAAACATCCATGGGGTGCCTCTTGCATGCCCCCAACTGGGGGCCTGGCCCGCAACCCAGTCTTGTGCCCTGATCAGAAATCCCACTGGCAACCTTTTGGTTTGTGGGATGATGCCCAGCCCACTGAGCCACACCAGCCAGGCAAAAATTGATTTTTTTAAAAACAAATTTTCTTAATTTTTTTCTGTGGTACATAGAATCATTTAAATTTCTTTTTTGATCTCAGTATTTAGCATTTTGAAATAGATTCTTAGGAAGTCCCTGATCATAAGTGGTGATGCTTTTCTCTGAGAAGCAGTTTTAAAGGCAGTGACAAAAATCTTTCACCTTTGCTGCCACTATTATTTTGTATGTGTGAGAAAATTCTTATTTTGGTCAAAGTAATACATGTACATATGTGTTTAAGTAATTCCACATGTATGTGTATACATACACACAGAGGTCATTCCATATGTACACACATACATAGAAACAAATCAAACAGCCAGAAGTTTTCTGCCACATTCCTTTCTATTTGTTTTTGCCCAATAGACAAATTGCACTTTCAGCCTTTTAACTTTTCCCCCTCACATTATCTATTGACTTACCATGGAAGATGAAGATTTGTTTCACTTACACCCTTTACACATGTGTGCCCCACCCGACACTTTCCCTTCCCACATTCTTAATTAGGTACAGCCCAAGCTTTACCAGAATTGTAAAATTTCTCACCATATAAAAAATTGTAATGGCTTCACGTATATACATTTTTTCTTTATGAAATATTTCCTGGAGCCCTTTATCTTCCTGCTTCTTTATGGACTGTTTTAATTCTTTCTTGGTCTACCTTTTACCATTTTCCTTTGAATTTCTTTTATCTTTTGTCTCTACTGTGCTGGATCCTATCTTTCTCTTTCTCTGTTTATTCTCTCATTTGGGTGAAGTGCAGCTTATATTGGATTGACCAAAAAGTTTGTATGGTTTTTTCCATAAAACAAAAGAAACCTTTTTCATTTTCATCAATAACTTTATTGATTTGAATATTTTGAGTATGTTGGCTCTCTCCCAAGTTGTATAATGTTGATTGTTCTCAATTAATGTCCCGATTTGATCACTATCAGCTTCTCTACCTAACGGAGGAGCATCATCCAGCGAGAAATCGCCAGCACGAAACATCTCAAACCACTTTTGACATGTTCCATCAGTTACACCATCTCCTCCATACACTGCACAAATCTTTTTATTGCGTTTCAGTTGTGTTTTTACTTTTCTTGAAATAATAAAGCATGTTATGCCAAAAATGTTGTGTATTTTCTTCCATCTTCAGTATTAAAATAACTACACAAAAATCACCAATTTTGATTTTTTTTTCAATCTGTGCTGATATGACAGCTGTCACACAATATGATCTAACAAAATTGTTTTGAATGAAGATAAAGACAATGAAGTGCTACTAGAGCCATCTTACGGAAAGAAACAAACAAACTTTTTGGCCAACCCAATAATAACTTCCTGAGTAAAGGTATATATGAGAGGTAGTTTTTGAGTCTGAAAAGTCTTTATCTTTTATATTTGATTGGTGGCTTAATTGGATTTAGAATTGTCATGTGAAAAGAATTTATTTTTTTCTTAGAATTTTTAACATATTGCTCCAGTGTCTTCTAGCTTCCCTCAACATTGAGAAGTTAGTGCCATTCTGATTCATGTTTTTCTGTGATCTTTTTTTCTCTCTGCAAGCTTTCAGGGGCTTATCTCACTTATCTCAGGTATAAGAAATTTTGTGATGATATACCTAGCTGGGGTCTTTTATTTTATTCCTTGTGCTGCATACTCATTGGGCTCTTTTAACCTGGAAACTTCTATCTTCAGTTTTGAGAAACTTTTCTTGTATTGTTTCTCTAATTATTTTCTTTCCATTTTATCTGCTGCCTCTCCTCCAAGTATTGGATATTGGACTTCCAAGATGGCTTCACTAGTTATATTGTCTTTTCTGCTCATGTGTTTATTCCCTTTTTGTTGTTGTTGTTCTTTCTAAATTTACTTAACACTTTCAATGAATTGAAATTTTTCTTACTGAGTTCTTGTTTTGTGTTAATAAAAAGATAACTTTGAGTAATAGCATAATTAATGGCCAGTAGAAAAGAATTTGCCGTTAGGTTAGACTACTTGACTTCTGCTATCAAACCACTTGTTTTTTAATTGGAAAGCCATATAGACATCTTGTGATTATCCCACATTCAAACTCTTTCTTTCAATAGCTAATAAAGCAAAGATTATGTGCTATTTGGTAAGATATGGTGAAATAGAGTAGGTGCAATTTGCAGGAAATTATTCATGCAGAGAATTAAAGACCTGGTTTTATGAGGTGCTTTTGCTATGGATTATGTAAAGTAATGGACTCTTTTTGTTGTAATTTGATAGGATGATTTTCCAGGATTGTCACCGTATGAAAGGAAGAGACTGAAGAACATATCAGAAAATGCAAACTTTTTTGCCTCACTTCAGTTGTCTGAGGTTTGTGTGAAGTTTCTAATTAAAACCAAGGTGCCATTCCTCTTGCCAGTAGGTCAATAAAATACTCATAGTATCAGCTTTCATAGTATTTGATGGGGGGAGGTATAAAATTAGGAACAAGTTTTACAGTTAATAGAGATTACCATATTTTATTGACTCCAAGCCTTTTTTCATTTTAATACTTTTGAAATCAACAACTTAAAACCATAGCTGGCAACAACCCCCTCCCCCCTTTGGTGGTACATAAAATAAGGATGCCTGATGAAAGGTTGTCTTGGATTCAAAGAAACAGGGTATGTTCTAAGTGGTTTCTTTAACTACAGGATGAAGAAGGAGTGGGAGGGGTGGGTTGAAGGATGTGTGGTAGACGAAGCAGAAAACAAACTTTAAAAAAATTTTTTTTAATCTCATACTCTAAGAATAGTGGGAATATACTTTGTATAGGGAGTGTTAAGGATAAATGGCCAGTTGTAAGCTAATGTTTTATTATCATTGTATAAAATGTGTATTTTACATAGGTGTCTTTACACTGTGGGGAAGACTTCTGTGTGTGAGAGAATAGCTATTTAGGTGGATGTGTGATGTTTCCCCCCAAAAGACATCAAATCCTTGGCTTCACTAAATGATTAATTGAATTCTCTAAATACAGATTTCCAAATATTCAGTGTGTGTTTGCATCTTGAGGAGAGGGAGGGTGAGGTAATATAACTTTATATAACTAAATTATATACATGTCATTAAGGAAGATTCATCAGAAATTTAGATAAACTATCTCTAATTTTGATTTTAATTAACAGAAATTATGATTGATTTATTATATGAGTATAACCTATAACTTTTCTTGAAAATATCAAAGTATGATTGCCTTAGTAGAAGTTAAATCTTTAAATTTGTAACTGTATTTGATTAAATGTTTAATGTTTAATCATGTAAACTCATTAGCAACCTGGTTCAAGGCATCAGACTGCCAGTGCTTTAGATAGTATTATATACCTACTTTTATTATTGAGAGTACATTTGTCTTCTATGTGCCATCAAGAACAGGTATCATATTTTAAGCATCTTCATTTCCTGTATAGATCTTAGTTTATGTGGATATAGTAGCAGATACTTACTATTTTAAAAGGTAAGCTATGTAGCTTGTAAGATATTATATTTATGTGTATATTTTGTGTATTTTGCAGTCAGCTGCAAGACTCCGTGAAATGATAACAAAGAGACGGCCTCCTGAATCCAAAAGGTAAAAGATATGATTTACGTTTTTGGCTCTGATATATTGCTGAGTTGTTTTATAATTTGAAAAAATAGTTAAGCATAGTAAAATAAGTAACAGATCAGAAATTCTGTAATTTAATTTTAATCCATATAGGATTTCTGAGGAAGTGCTGCCTTCTAATAATTAAAGTTTTCATTTTCATCAAAGGAATATAGAGGAAATAGAACCTTGTGATCTAAATTTTATTTATATTTAATACTGTTATTAATATAGTATTATGCTAAATCTTTAGCATAGGGAAATCTTTATTTTCTCTAAATTATTCTTATTTTTACCTAGAAAACTATTATTCTTAAAGATTCTTCTACTTTCCATTAATTTTTCTGGTTATCTTTTTGCTTCTCAATTAGTTTTTTTCTTTTCCATTCCTAGAATAAAGGAGGGAAATTAACATTTATTGAACATCTATAAAATACAGTACAATGACCTAAAAATTATGTCCTGTCTTATTTCATTTAATTCTGATAACAACCAAATGTGAGAGGTAATATATCCATTTTGCAAGATAGAGAATAGACTCAAAGAGGTAATTTGCTTAAGGTCAAAATAGCTCAAAAGTGGAAGCTTCAGGCTTTGAACTCCAGGATTTCTTAGCTTAACCTCTATTTACTGCATTTTAGCAGTGCTTATGTATAAATGAAGAAACTAAAAATCTTGGCATCATTAGATCATTTGTTTAGTGCTAATGCTAATGAAATATAGCATCGCTTTAATTGGTTTGATTTTAATACAGCCAATTAGCTTGAAAAAAGCTAAACTTATTCATGGCCATATATTTGTGAGTGTGAAATGTTGTAAGAGGAACATCATTAACCCTGCAAAGCAATAGCACTGGTTATGTTGCCAGCTGATTAATAGCTTTACATTTGCATATTTTTTTATTAGCAAAGGTTGGTGATACAGTTCCCAAATTTGTCTGTAGGCAAATTTGTCATTGTTGTGTAAACATCGTCGAATACACTTTCACAAACCTAGGTGGTATAGCCTACTACTGCAGTTGTATGTGCTACACTTTTATACCACTGGCAGCGCAGTAGGTTTGTTTGCAAGCACCCGCCGCAAACCTGTAATTGTAGTGTAAACCCTGATAGTAGGCTTTTTTTTTAATGCAAATACCTGACTTAGGCTTTGATTGTCTAGGCAACTACTCCAAAGAGGCATTCATTTCAAACAGGCATCTGGCTTCAAGGAAGGGTATCTAGAGTAGAGAGAACGCCAGCCACTAGATGAAGAGCCAGGCCACCTCCCCACGCTGAGCCAGTTTTAGAGATCCTGGTTGACTGTGATAACTAATTGTTTGGGCTACTTGTTCTTGTTGTAGTTTTTCTCTTCTGGTGCTTTAAATGTCCAATTTTTTGTTTTAAATTCACCAATAAAAAGTAAGCCTGTAAAAACCCTAAGCTGACACCCCAGGCTCCCACCATCAACCCCAATAAAAGCAGAACCCTAGGGTCTTGTTCTCTCTACCCTTGACCTGGCTGTGTGCCCTGGGCATGTCTTGAATGCTCCAGGGCCTGTAAGTATTAAACTTTTTTTCTTCAGAGTTTCCTAACTGTTATTGCTGAAGGACATTTTGTAATCATAGTAAGAATAGGTCCAGTCTTAACCATTGGTTTAGAAAGCGGGTATGTCTAGGAATCTCACCGGGGTCCACCTGAGTGCCCCAGGCATTTCTAGTTGATAGCAATCAATGGACTGGGACAGGCACAAAACACTACTGCCTTGTGCTTTAATTTTATGACTGCTACGTTGTCACTAGGCTAGGCAATAGGAATTTTTCAACTCCATTAAAATCTTATGTATCAAGTTGGCAGAATGGAAGTTATATAACATAAAGGAAAGAGCAGAGCTTTTGAAATTTGGCAAACTTAATTTTAAAAATGATTTTAAAAATTTTTATTTTTTTATTTCAGAAAGAGTGAGAGAAAGAGAGAGAGAAATACTAATTTGTTGTTCCATCTGTTTATGCATTCCTTGGTTGATTTTGTATGTGCCAGACTGGAGATAGAACCCATAATCTTGGCGTATCAGAGACAATTTTAAGTTTTGGTTTATTAGCTTATAGCTGTGGTACTCATATTTACATCTTTGTTTTAAAATTCACTTATGTTACCCTGGCCATTGTGGCTCAGTTGGTTGGAGCATCGTCCTGTAAACTGAAACGTCTCAGGTTTGATTCCCAATCAGGGCAAATGCCTAGGTTGCCAGTTTGGTGCCCAGTCAATTACCAATCGATGTTTCTCTCTCTCATCAATGTTTTTTTCCCTCTCTCCCTCCCTTCTCCTCTCTCTGAAATCAATAAACATGTCCTTGGGTGAGAATAAAAAAAAATTCACTCATGTTGATATGTACAGCTTTATTTCATTAATTTCTGCTGCCATATGAATGTACTATGGTTTATTCTACTGTTGATGGACAGTTGAGTTGTTTCCAGATTTTTATTATTATGAAGAGTGCTGCTCTGAACACTCTTAAGTCCTTGAACATGCTTACGTATGAGAGTTTATCTAGAAATGGGATTTTCTAGGAAGAATCTCATATATTAACTATGGTTTTTATTTTTTATTTTATTTATTTATTTTTAAAGGTTTTATTTATTTATTTTTAGACACATGGGAAGGAAGGGAGAAAAAGAGGGAGAGAAACATCCGTGTGTGGTTGCCTCGCACTTGCCCCCTACTAGGGACCTGGCCCGCAACCCAGGCATGTGCCCTGACTGGAAATCAAACCTGCTACCCTGTATTTTGCAGGCTGGTACTCAATCCACTGAGCCACACCAGCCAGGGTTTAAGCATAGTTTTTGAAACAATTTGAGTACCCAAATTACTCCATATGCTGAGGTGCTTTTTTTTTTTCTTTTGAAGATTTATTGAGGTATTGAATGCTCAAGACAGTTTCTAGAACATAGTATACTTGTAAAAAGTAAGAGTTATTACTAATTATTCTTTTAAAAAATATTGTTGACACTATTGTAGATGTCCCCATCTATCCCCTCTTTGCTCACCTCCCCCCTCCTCCATTCCCCTCTTCCTTTTAGTGGTCACCACTGTTGTCTGTGTTTATGAGTTATGCATATATATTCTGTGGCTAATCCTCCACCTTCTTTCATCCAGTCCCCGCTCCCTATTACTAATTATTCTGAACTGAAATGGACCGAAGTTGAGATTTTTGTATGAGAATTTTTGGAAGTAGTTTCAGAGGCTTTTCTTTTCCCAACATTTTTTAATGAACTGCTTAAAAAAAAAAAAAGACTTAGTAGTTTAGGTTCACAGGGCACAGAATTTTAGGTTGGCGAGTTTTTGTTTTTCTTTCTCAGCACTAAATATTTCAGTGCTCTCTTCTTGCTTGTGTGGTTTCTTAGAAGAAGGGTTTAATTCTTATCTTTTTTCCTCAGTAGGTAAGGTGCTTTTTTTCTTCTGCCTTCTCTTAGGTCTTTTTCTTTAACTTTGATTTTCTCTAGTTTGTAATGAATTGCCTAGGTTCAGTTTTATTTGGCATTTACCCTGCTTGATGTTCTCTGAGCTTCCTGGATCTGTGTTTTTATGTCTGACATTAATTTGGTAAACTTCTTAGTTATTATCATTTCAACTTATTCTTCTCTTCCTTTCTCTTCTTCTTCTGGTATTCCCATTGTGCGTATGTTACATCTTTTGTAGTTATCTCACAGTCTTTGGATATTCTTTTCTGGATTCCCCCCTACCCCCCAGTCTTTTTTTTCCTCCTTGTTTTTCAGTTTTGGAGATTCCTGTTGAGATATCTTCAAGCTCAGAGAGTCTTTCCTCAGCCATATCCAGTATATAAATAAGCCCATTAAAAGCATTCTTCATTTCTATTACAGTTTTTTTTAATCTCTAGCATTTCTTTTTGGTTCATTCTTAGGATTTCCATCTCTCTGCCTACACTGCCCATCTTTTCGTTCTTTATTTATTTTTTAGAAACATTTTTTAAAAAGGTTTTATTTATTTTTAGAGAGCGGGGGAGGGAGGGAGAAAGAGAGGGAGAGAAACATCAGTATGTGAGAGAGACATCAATTGGTTGCCTCTCTCACACCCCCAACTGGGGACCTTACTCATAGCCCAGGCATGTGCCCTGACTGGGAATTGAACCAATGACCTGTCAGTTCACAGACCAGCACTCAATCCACTGAGCCACACCAGCCAGGGTCCCATCTCTTCTTACATGGCGTTTATTCTATTCATTAGAGCCCTTAGCATATTAATCATAGTTGTTTTAAATTCATGGTCTAGTATTTCCAACATCCTGCCATATCTGGTTCTGAAGCTTGTTCTCTTTCTTCACATTGTGATTTTTGCCTTTCGGTGGCCTTGGAATTTTTTCTTGGTAGCTGGATATGAGGTACTGGGAGAAAGGAACTGTTGTAAATAGGTCTTTAGTAATGTGGTGTTAAGGTATGGGGGGAGGGGAAGCATTCTGTAGTCCTGTGATTAGGTCTCAGTCTTTTAGTGAGCCTGTGTCTCTGGACTGTGAACTTCAGTGTTTCAGTTTTCCCCTCTCCTCTTAGGTGGGAGAAGATGGCAGGGGTGTGCTGCAGTGGGGTATTTCCTTTTCCCAAGGTCAGTTAGGCTCTAATAATACCCTACAGGTTAGGCTCTGGTTAACTAGTTGCTCCTGAGGTCAGTCCTTGTTAAGAAGAACAGAGTGCTCTGGTATACTTCAAATAGTTCCTTTCCCCCACTGCTGTGGGAATGAGGGGATTTTTCTTTGATATTTACTGTGAGGACCTGGTCGAGCTTCTGGATATAAGTCTCACAAAATTGTGGGGATGAGTCCCCACTGAGGTTTTTCTTTAAAGACTTAATATTTTTCAGAAAGCTTGAGTTTCACAATAAAATTTAGAGGAAGGTACAGAGATTTCCCGCATATCCCATGCCCCCACACATACGTGGTCTCTGCCATTATCATGATCATTCACCAGAACTGGTATGTTTGTACTTAGGATGAACCTATATTTACACATCATAATCATCCAAAGTCCATAGTTTACCTTAGTGGTCACTCTTGGTATTGTACATTCTGTGGATTTGTACAAATGTTGTATTCTCCCCCGCCTCCACATCCTCTGTGCTCTGCCTATTCTTTTTACTATCTCCATAGTTTTGCCTTTTCTGGAATGTTGTATATTTGAGATCATACAGTATGCAGCCTTTTCAGATTGGCTGGCTTCTTTATCTTCATGATATGCTTTTAAATTTCCTTCACATATTTTCATGGCTGGATAGCTCATTTCCTGTTTAGTGATAAACAATATCTCATTGTCTGGATGTACCACAATTTATCCATTCACCTACTGAAGGCCACCTTGGTTGTTACCCAGTTTTGGCAGTATGAACAAAACTTCTTTAAACATCCTTGTGCAGGTTTTGTGTAGACTATTCTGGAGTTTTTACCTCTCAGATTTATCCACACTGAGCCTCCAGCAATTGGACAGTTACAGTTCAGGTTTTCCTGGTGGTTTCGGCACTGGTTTACGTGGTGGTTTTTGTTCTTGAGTCTCTGTTCCAATAAGCCGCGACTCTTGTATTTGCGTGTATGGCTCTCCAATATTGGGGTCAGTGGTTTTCACTGTGTCCTTGCCATTCTTATGGATTTTAGAAAAGTTGTTGATTTTTCACTTTGTTAGCTTTTTACTTAATGAGATAATCATGACTTTTAAGCTCTCAACATGTGGAATTGAAAACTAGAAGTTCTGAACTACTTTTCAAAAATGAAAAATAGTGTATAAAAAAGTAGTATATATATAGGGTGGTGCAAAAGTAGGTTTATAGTTGTTCACATGGAAAATAATACAATAACTAATAAATAATATAAGAATAAACTTTGTTTTGTATGCTCACAACTGTAAGTCTATTTTGTTCCACCCTGTATATGATTTATTTATTTATTTATCCATTCATTCATTCCTTCCCCACCTGAGGATGTTTCCATTGATTTTTAGAGAGAGAGAGAGAGAGACAGAGACAGAGACAGAGACAGAGACAGAGGCAGAGACAGGGAGAGACAGGGAGAAACAGTGAAACAGTGACATGAGAGAGAAGCATCATTGGTTGCCTCCTATGCGCTCCAACTGGGGACTGAACAATAACCCAGGCATGTGCCCTGACCAAGAATCAACCAGCAACCATTGGATGCACAGAATGACGCTGAACGTTCCAACCAACTGAGCCATGTGGCCAGGGCCTGTATATGATTTTTAAAAAGTAAACTATATGAAAGGGAATACAATGAAACATTTAAGTCTCTTTCCCATCTTCAACCTTGGTTCTCCAGGCCTCCTCCCCAGAGGAAACCACTCTTAATAGTTTCATGTATATTCTTTCATAGGTAATCTCAGCATGCACAAATGTATGTGTGTATGAAACCTTTGTAAAAAAATAAATAGAAGCATATTTAATATGTACTGGACCTTGTTTTTGCTTCTTAAGAGTTCATTTTATATCAATATACAATCTTTCATTTTTTATGGCTGCAAATTATTCTATTAGATATGTATGTCATCATTTAACACGTCTCATCTCCTCACGGTGAACATTTGTGATGTTTCTAGACTTTTAGTTAAAATCAGTATATAGCCATGCATGTACATCTTTGCAATGTGTGACTATATCCATGAAATACATTCCTAGAAGTTATTTCTTTAATATTAGTAAATACATATAACTGTGTTATGTGTATGAGTTTTTTTCCTCACTTCTTCAGAAAGAAGCCTACGAAGAGAGAGAATGGGACTGGATGTAGAAGATCAATGCGATTACGAAATGCAGATCCTTCAGGAGTTCCATTACCAGAAACCCCAACCCAGCCAACAGTAGTAGAAGATGAAAATGTAAGAAAGTGTGCATTTAATATACTAACTCAATAAAATACTGAAAATTTTGAAGTGTTTGAAACTAGACTAAAAGTTTATTAGATTATGTTTAAATTGTACTTTATTAATTTAATACTTAACTGTTATATGGTTTAATACCGTGATTTTCAACCAGTGTGCCACCAGAATTTTTAAAACATGCAGTACCTGACTATTTAGTTAGATGCACTGACTTCTTTTCCCTTTGATTGTCAAGTAAAAAAATGACAACAAGCTACACAACAATAGCCATCTGGTATGAAACAATCAAAATTATACCTTTTTTGGGGGGCTCACATTGACAAAAAATATATTTTTTGGTGTGCTGCAAAATTTTAGTAATTAGTTTATGTGATGAAAAGGGTTGAAAATTGCTGGTTTAATCAGTAAGATTTTTACGTCAGTAAGACTGGGTCGGATTCTATATTTCTGCAGATTTACCTGCTGTGAGATTGTGGGTAAATTACTTAACCTTTTTGAATTCTGGTTCCCCCTTTTTTATATGGCAACAATAATAGAAATCTCAACAGGGTGTTGTGAGGGTTAAATGTAATAGTTTCTGTAAAGATCCTTACGTTGTACAGTATTAAAGACTTGGTAAGCAATCAATACATGGTAGTTATTAATTAATGTTATTAGTAATAAATAATATGTTAATAGTGCTGGGTTTTTTTGCTGTAGTTTAATTTTATAATCTCAGTAAATGGAGAGAGTCTTATTTACCAAATTCATTGTCTACTTACCCTTACTATACATGATGTACTTCTGTATTTTCTGTTCTTTTTTCATGCACTAAAACACATGGCTGGTTGTGGTGTATTAAAGTGATTTCACAACCCATGGGTTACAACTGCTGATTTAAAATACACTGCCATGGAATAATAACTTTGATTATGAAATTGAACTGTCTGAATCAATTCTCAGCAACTCCAGTTTGTTGGCAGTGTAACTGTGGATAAATTATTTTCTGTAAATTTCATCCCAGTGTTTTTAAAATGTGGTATTGTCATTCATGGAATTACTGAGAGGATTAAATGAGATAATATATTTCATTACAAGGATAGGTGGCATTCATTTATTGAACAACTATTTTTGAATGCTAATGATGTGTCACCCCTGTTGGTATTGAAAGTAGTGAAAAACCTCAAGCCTACATTGTAGGGCAGGAAGACAATCAACTTTTTTATCTTTTTTTTTTTTTTTTAAATAACAGCCTTTATTACCTCCTGGGCCTTTAAAAATGACTCCTGAAAATCAAGATGATAACAGTGAACTGTTTAAAGGATTTCTACAGACCTGGGCAGAAGTGAGCAAGGTATTAGTTGGGAGGGCTTTTAGCTTTTAGAATTATCTGTTAATGAAATTTTAGTACATATATTAACTTAGTACTTTGGTCTCTCCCATCGTTTCAGACAAGTAGTAGTAAGAACACTGAGAAGGAATTATCTAGCATTAAAAGGTAAGTTAAAATTCCATGGCTTTATATATTTTCTGAGATCTTTAAAATATAGAGACTATAAAACAGGAAATTTTGAAAACGAGGTACAAAAATTACCTATTAATATTTTCACCCTAACAACTTGTTTTTGTATATTTCCTTTAAAGTATTACCATATGCAAAACCTCTAGATACAAGCTTCATCAATGCAGGGATTTTATCTCAATTGCCAGAACAGTGTCTATCACATAATATATATTCATTCAGTGTTTATAAATGAATGAATGAATCTACAAACATTTTTACTGTTGTGTTCTAATGTTTATATAAATTTGCATTATGCTTTTTCATTAACATTGTGGTTGCATGTTACTAGAGTCTTTAAATTCATTGAATAATTATATAATATTGAGTCAGTAGAATTTACTTAACCTCTCTTTCTTACCCCCTTGGTATTTGCAATTTTTCCTATTTATTTTTGTGTGTTTGTATGTGTGCATGTGTTTGTTGAAGTGTATATGTATGTATGACAGTAGATTATTTCCCTAGGATAGTGGGAGTAATGAGTCAGATATTATAGACATAATTATAACTTTTAGTACACATTACTGAATTGTTTTCCAAAATCTTTTTTTTCTGAAAATCTTACGTGAATTTACTCTGTTACTAACAATATATATGAAAGTATATGTTTAACTGTAGCTTACTAGTTTTCATAAGTGAAAAACAGTGCTTCATTACAAGGTCTGTCTAGAAAGTTTCCAGCCATGACCTATGAAAAATGGAGGCATTTATTGAAGAAGATACAAGATACAAGAAACATTGTACATAGGACAATGACACCTCAGTCCCCTTCAAAGTAAGGCACCTTGGCACCTCATACAGTTCCCCCAGTCGCCATCAGCTGCCCCGTCATATTTTCTGGAATCTTATTGAGGGTCTAAAATCTCCCCTTTCAAAGGTGATTTTGGTTTTGGGAAAAGCCAGAAATCTCAGGGCTGTAGGGAGGCTGAGTCACCTGGGTGATTTGATGTTTCGCCAAAAAACTCTGCATGAGTTGAGATGCATGAGCCGGGTATGTTGTTGTGATAAAGCTGCCATTCACCAGTTGCCCATAGCTTCAGCCTTCTGAATCATCCAGATAGTTTCCATGGAGGAATATTCAGGCTTAATGCAAAATTTGATGCATATTCATTGCTCTACTGTCAGTCATTTTGAATGGGATGGCCACACAATACATATGCTCACAGTACACTTGGTGTCTATTGCCCCCACTGACTAGTACAGTGAAGTCATCATTGTTCACACATGTGCATTCCAGTCCATTCTCCTTGGTTGCCAGGTTACATTGATGTCATGCAGACTGTTCTCATCATATCAACAATGGTTGGACTTTTTCTGGACAGACCTCATATTTACTTCGATCTCTTTGGTTACCTGGAGGTTGAATATTTTTCCATATTTATTTACTAATTGTGATTTTTCTTTTTTGATTCATTTTTTACTTATTTTGTCAATTAAGACTGGCTTTACTCTAAAATTTAACTTTTTAATTTTCTCAGCTACAAAGCCAGTTTAGGTGGCATGGTCATTAATGGAGATACTGTTTGTAAAGTTACCAAAGGTTCAGTACTGTCTATGGCTCTTCATCCATCAGAAATTAGAACTTTGGTGGCAGCTGGGGCCAAATCTGGGCAGGTTGGACTTTGGGATGTGGTAAGTTATTATTAATTTTTTGAAGATATTAAAGTTTGATTGAAGCAAATAGTCTGCAGGAAAAATAGCCCAGAGCTCTGTGTTTATAGATGTTAATTAAGTTTTGTGCTTTGTGATTTCAAATTTTAGAAATCTAGAAGAATTTAAATTTGCTTTATAGAACTTTAACATTTTTAGCTTGGATATCATTAGTCATCTGGGCATAAATTAACTGCCAGGAAACTTTATTACAACTTTATATGTACATATGAAAAGATCACACAAAATTATTATTTTTCTAATTATATTTAAAGTACAGTTTCTGTGCTGGATCAAAATATCTTCCCAGGTACCTACTTAGGATGATCCCAGTCATTTTTTGATGAGTCTGAAATAGATACTGAATTCCATTCCTTGTACCTACAATTCTGCATTGATTGCTTTCAGTGGTTACATAATTGATAATAGCCAAGTTAGCATTCTCCGAGTTTATTTTCTAATTGGGGAAGTAGAACAAAGATCTGAAAAATATCATAAAGACAGTTAATGAAGATGAGAAACCATGGTGACTTGAAGCTGGTTGGGGTTAATAAATTTTGCAAGTGAGAAGAAGAAATAGCCAAATTCTCTTATTTTGGGAACCTGTGTTCTCTTTTATTTTGATAAGGTGAGTTGGGGTAGTTGGTGAAAGGATTTGGTAAAGAAGACTGAAGCAGGGAATTGGGAAGAGGATCAGAAATAGTATAAAGTCGTAGAAGCTAGAAGATGAGTTTTAAGAATGGGGGTTTAGCAGGTCTTCTTACAGAGTAGTTAAAAAGAAGGGGAACATAGAAAAGACCATTGGTTTTGAAAATAAGGTACCATTAGCGAGTTGAGAGACTAGTTTTAACACAGAGGTAAGAATGGAGCACAGACTTCAGAAGATTAAAAAGGTATGGGGTGGTGGAAGAAATGGAAAGAATGGATAAAGACTGTTGAAGAACTTTGAAAAGGAAAAAGAATTAGTATAATCAAGTGAAGATCTTTTTATGGGGTTGAGGTCTGCAGAATTAGACATGTAGAAAAGTGATTCCAAAAATCTGTATTATTAGGTGTCTGTAGTCCAATATCTCTATCAACCTTCTAATTTTCCAGGACACTTGACTATTTCATTAACAGACTGAGTAAGTCTAAAACCAATATCTTAGCTGTCCTATGCTCATCCCCCAACCACCCTAAGTTTAAAAATAATGAACTTCATTGAGGTATAATTTACATACAAAATCCACACATTTTAAAGGTACAATTTGGTAATTTTTAATAAATTTACTGAGTTTGTGACTATCATCATAAGTCAGTTTTAGAACATTTTTATCATCCCTATAAGATTCTTCATGGCTTCTTACATTTAATCCCTGTTTCTAACCTTATTCCTCAGGCAAATCTCTACAAATTTGCCCCTTTTTGGACATTTCATATGAATAGAATCATACAATGTGTGGTCTTTTATGTTGGCTTCTTTCTTTTAGCATAATGTTTTTAAGGTTCATCTGCAGTGTAGTATGTGTTAGTACTTGGTTCTTTTTTTATTGCTGAATAATATTCCATTGTTTGACTATGCCACACTTTGTTTATCCATTTATCACTGGGTAGACATTTGGGTTATTTCCACTTTTTGCTTATTCTGAACAATGCTACTATGAACACTTGTGTACTCATTTTTGTGTGGATATGTGTTTTAATTTCTTTTGGGTAGTAGATACATGGGATTAGAATTACTCAGTCATATAGTAGGTAACTTTAACATTTTAAGGAACTGCTGAACTGCTTTTCAAGTGGTTGCATCATTTTATAGTCCTACTAGCAATGAATGAGGGTTCTAGCTTCTCCACATACTCACCAACATGTATTATTGTTTGTCTTTGCGATCATATTATAACCTTTATTCTGGATATGAAGTGGTGTCTCATTGTGGTTTTGATTTGCATTTTTCTTATGACTTAATGATGAGTGTCTTTTCATTCATTTGGATATCGTGGGTGAAATGGCTATTAAAATCTTTTGTTAATTTTATATCAGGTGGTTCATCTTACTGAGTTGTAAGAGCTCTTTGTAGGTCCGATATGCAAATCCTTTATCAGATATGTGATTTGCAAATATTTCTCTTAGTCTGTGACTTGTCTTTTCATTTTCTTAATGCTGTTTTTTGAAGTGCAAAATTTGTGAATTTTTATGAAGTCCAGTTTATCGATTTTTTTAATGAATTATGCTTTTGATGTTGTATCTAAGAAATCTTTGTCTAGCTCAAAGTATTGAATATTTTCTCCTATGTTTTTCCTAAAACTTTTATAGTTTTAGCCTTCACATTTAGTTTGCTGACCCATCTTGCGTTATTTTTTTTAAAGATTTTATTTATTTATTTTTAAAGGGGGGAAGGGAGGGAGAAAGAGAGGGAAAGAAACATCAATGTGACATTGCCTCTTGAGTCCACCCCCCACTGGTGACCTGACCCACAACCCAGGCACGTGCCCTGACTGGGAATTGAACCGGCGACCCTTTGGTTCGCAGGCTGGTGCTCAGTCCACTGAACCACACCAGCTAGGGCCCTCTTGAGTTATTTCTTTGTATATAGTGTGAAGTAAGGGGCCAAGTTTGTCTTTTTGTTTGTGAATATCCAGTTGTCCCAGCATTATTTGTTGAAAAGATAATCCTTTTCCATGGAATTGCCTTAATACTTCCTCATTTTTTTCTCTTAATTTTCTGTCAGATTTTTAGTCACACCTAGGATCAAAAGTTCAGCCCTGGCTGGTGTGGCTCAGTGGATTGAGTGCCAACCTGCGAACCAAAAGGTTGCCAGTTTGATTCCCAGTCAGGGCACATGCCTGGGTTACAGACCAGACCCCTGGTTGGGAGCATGTGAGAGGCAACCGATTGATATATCTCTTGCACATTGATGTTTCTCTCCCTCTCTTTCTCCCCCTCTTCCCCTCTCTCTAAAAGTAAATAAATAAAGTCTTTTAAAAAAAGTTCCATTATCATTTATTCAATTATCTATTCACCCACCCATTGACTATTTTGTAATAAGTATTATTCTAATAACTCCACAGCCAGTAGACATGTATGAGCAAAGACTGTTTCCGTCCTCATAGAGTTTAGAATTTAGTAGCGAAAGCAATATTAATGAAATAATTTTCAACTATGTAATTACATATTTGATAAGTGGATTATATACTGTGATTAATGTCATGAAGGAAAAGTAGTGTTACGAAAACACATGACAGGGGACTGGTCTAATTTGGAGGATCAGGGAAGGCTTCCATGAGGAAGTTAGAACTGAGTTGATATGTGAAAGCTAAGTAGGAGGAAGCCAAGTAAAGAAATTAAAAGAGTGTTTCAGGCAAGGGGAACACCATGTCAAGGACCTTAAGCAGAAGGATGCCTACTTGATACATTCAGGGGCCTGAAAGAATGCTAGTTTGTCTGGATCATAGACAGCAAAGGAATGAACACAGGGTATGAGTGAAATAGGAGGAAGGTGTAGAGGTGGTCAGAGGGCAGATGTGTATCTTTATAAGTTTTGTTAAGGATTTTGTTTTTCATCCTAAAAGCAACCAGAAACCATTGAAGAGTTTTAAGCTGGGTGTTCCCTTTAAACTTTTTGCCTGGTATAGTCCATTACTGTTTCTGCCCTTTTCTTTCCACCCTTAGAGCCACCATGTTGGGCTGGAGCCCATCTCCATTTTTTGGGATTACTGTAGTAGTCTTAACTGGTGCTTGTACTTCCAGTTTTCCTATACCAATCTAGTGTGCACAGATGGTTATTTCTAGGCTAAAAAAAACCTGGTTCTGGACTCATTTAAAGTAGAATGACTCTTAACCTGATAATGTTTAGTGTAAAATTGGGGGGGAATGGAATTTTCCCATAGAATGAGCAAAAGATAGTCAAATCAGAAAAAAAAATTCAAAACAGTAACAAATACAACTTAATGCAGTACACTTCAAAAACCAGTTATCAGGACAGCATCTCCAAGCCCAGAACAAGTAGCTGTCATCTGCAGATCGCTTTGTAGCTAATGCTGTGTAACCCCAGACAGAATACAGGCGGTGGTTGACCTTGGATGTGCCAACAGAAATCAAGACTCAGCGACAAGAGGAGGGTGTATGCAGCCCACGTGGTGGGTGTACCTCGAGTACCCAGCTTGGGTAATAGGGGAGGCTGTGCCACTGGATCCTATAGGACACCTATTACATTAAGCCACTCAATCAAGCCTGGGAGACATAGAAGCTCTGCCTAATACATAAAAACAAACACAGGGAGGGTGCCAAAATAAGGAGACAAAGAAACAGGGCACAAATGAAAGGACAGATCAAAACTCCAGGGAAAGAACTAAACAAAATGGAGAAAAGCAATCTATCAGATGCATAAAGTTTATAAGGATGCTCAAAGAACTTAGTAAGGACCTCAACAGCATAAAAGAGATTCAGTCAGAAATGAAGGATACACTAATTGAAATAAATAACAATCTACAGGGAATCAACAGTAGAGTGGATGAAGCCAAGAATCAAATCAGCAATTTGGAACACGAGGAAGCAAAAAGCAACCAATCAGAACAGCAAGAAGAAAAAAGAATCCAAATAAATGATGATAGTGTAAGGAGCCTCTGGGACAACTTCAGGTTTACCTACATTCCTTTCATGGGGATGTCAAAAGGAGACAAGAAAGAGCAAGACATTGGAAACCTATTTGAAAAAATAATGAAAGAAATCTTTCCTAACTTGGTGAAGGAAATAGACACGCAAGTCCAGGAAGCATAGAGAGTCCCAAACAAGATGGACCCAAAGAGGCCTATTCCAAGACACATCATTATTAAAAATGCCAAAGGTTAAATACAAAGAGAGAATCTTAAAAGCAGTAAGAGAAAAGCAGTTAGTTACCTGCAAGGGAGCCCCCATAAGACTGTCAGCTGATTTCTCAAAAGAAACTTGGCAGGCTAGAAGGGATTGGCAAGAAATATTCAAAGTGATGAAAAGCAAGGACCTACAAACAAGATTACCAAGCAAAGCTATCATTTAGAATTGAAGGACAGATAAAGAGCTTCCTAGAGAAGAAAAAGCTAAAGGATTCATCATCACCAAACCAGTATTATATGAAATGTTAAAGGGTCTTATTTAAGAAGATGATCAAAAATATGAACAATAAAATGGCAATAAATACATATCTGTTAATTGAATCTAAAAAACAAAATTAACCAACAAGCAGAACAAAAACAGAGTTATAGGTACAGAGAACATTTTGATGGTTGCCAGATGGGAGAGGGTTTGGGGGGTAATGGTGAAAAAAGGGAAGGGATTAAGAAGTACAAATTGGTAGTTACCAAATAGACATGGGGAATAGAATAGCCAAAGAACATATATACAGGAACCATGGACATGGACAATGGTGTGGGGATTGCCTGAGGGCGTGGAGTAGGGCTGGGTGGAGGGGAAAAGGGGAAATTTGGGACAACTGTAATAACGTAATAATATATAATAATAATAAAAAGTAGTTATCAGGATAGAAACAAATTCTGTAGCCAAGGTGTCGGGGGGCACAGCATGGTTTAACTTCTACCTGCCCTACCCCCAGTATCCATACTGGTGAATTGGCCAAACCCTGAGATTTCACATGTATTTTCTAAACTAGAGAGAAACACATGAGTGGATATTTAGATTTTTTTTTTTCTCTTTTAAGTGAAGAATAAGGAAATGGCTGCTGGGGGGAAAATGGGGAGTAAATGGGGGTAAGGAATGAGAATAGCGGGACTGACTCTCTACAAAGGAGATTTTCTTGGTCTGTGGAGTGGTATATGAGGGGGACCCCCCAAAAAACCCTGGAATTATCTTCTGGAGGGTGGGCCCCTTGTATTACAGGCTTCGCCCTGCTGGTGAGTGTCCTAGGAACCCACCTATGTACCAGCTCACTTTGTTGTGAGAGGCTGTGTTTGGCTTCAATGAATTTTTTTTGAAGATTCAACACATTTGCCCATTTCACAGTGGGTGAGCACATCTGCCTACACCACGCTGAGTGTTCAGTTTCTGATCAAAACAGCATGACCCCTGTGCCCTACCCTCCCTATTGACCTGATCTCTCCCTGAGTGACTTTTTTTTTGTTTCCCTGGATGAAAAAAGTCCTCAAAGGGAAACATTTACTGATGTGGAAGAGGTGAAACAATGGCAGAAACACTAAAAGTCATCAAAATCGATGAGTTCAAAAACTGTTTTGAACAGTGAAAAAGTCTTGATAGATGTATTGTGTCAAATGGAGAGTACTTTGAAGGTGACTGAAGTGCAAGCAAGCATGAATAAATACACAATTTTTAAAAAAAATTCCTTTTTTTGGGGTCCTCCCTCGGAAGCCACCTTCCCCCCAACCTTGCCAAGTAGGTGATATGAATCCTGGTATAAAATAATGAACAAAATCTCAGAGACTAGTAATTACAACAAATATTGCTTATTGTTTCAGCTGCAACCAACTGTCTACCTCCCTCCTCCTGCCCCCTTCTTTTTTGGGGGCAACAGAGAAGTCTGTCCATTTCTGAGGGGAAAAATGAACTGGTATCAGATACTAGGACAAAAAGTCAATATGTTATATCAGAGCAACTAATGTGGACAGAGCAATTCAACCATGATGAAAATGAAAAGAAATGACATGGCAGCTAGACAAAACACTATTGCAAAAACAACAGGAGAACCTAGCATACGAAGACAGACCTAGAAGAAAAAAAATACTTAAGGAAGGAAATTCTCCTCAGTTGTTCCACTAGTAGAGCAGCACTAGTGTAAAACTGCACTAGTCATATGAGACTATTTACATTTAAACTAAAATAGAAAATTCAGTTTTTCATTTACACTAGGCACATTTCAAGTACTTAATAGCTGCATATAGCTAGTGGATACCATATTGGACAGGGCATAAATAAAACATTTTTATCATCTCAAAGTTCTTTTGGACAGTGCTGCTATGGAGAGAGTTAATAACATTTATCAGTTATAGTAAGACTCAAGGAAGAGATAATAAAACAACAGAATGCAATGAAAAAGGAGATTGCAGGATTAAGGAAACAAATTGAAGACCATAGAGCTAGTAAATTAGACAAAAGCAAGGAACAGACTAGATACTGCTGAAAATTAAATTACAGACATTAAGGAAAGATTTGAAGTAACATCACAGAAGAAAAAAGGCTTTAAGAGACAAGCCAATAGTAAAGGAAAGACAAAGCTAACCCAAGAAATGGAACAGAAAATACATTTAAGCATATTTTCCTGAAAAGATAGGACTGAATTGTAGATTGAATGTATACACCAAGTTCTAGGAAACTTTGAGACTTTAAGGATAAAGAATTCTTTAGGCAGAAAACAAGTTATATTCAAGGGGAAATGCCAGGCTTGCCTCAGTTTTCTACAGCAACATTTCATGTAATGTTTATAAAATTCTGAGGGAAGGAAGTATGGTCCCAGAATACTTACCCAGACCAAGATACTGTTCTAATGTAAAACCAGCAGGTAGATATTCATACAAGTGAAAAAACTCAAAAAATATAAGACCTATGAGTTCATCTGGAAAAAAATGGCTTGACAGTAAATCTCAGCCAATTAAGAATAAGTCAGAATGAAGAATTCAGGAATGGAGAAGCTTGACAAAAGAACTGATGATAAACATTGACTCTATTTAAATACAGAAATAAAACAAGTGTATGGATTATGGTTACAGAAGTGAATGTAAATGTGATTTGTTTGAACAAAATAAAAGTAATATAACTGCCCTGGTCTGTGTGGCTCAGTTGGTTGGAGCATTGTCCCATAAACTGAAAGGTTGCGGGTTGGATTCCCAGTCACATACCTTAGGCACGTACCTAAGTTACAGGTTCAATCCCCAGTCAGGGTGCATATG
The DNA here is from genome assembly GCA_004026545.1 of Mormoops blainvillei. Classification (NCBI taxonomy): domain Eukaryota; kingdom Metazoa; phylum Chordata; class Mammalia; order Chiroptera; family Mormoopidae; genus Mormoops; species Mormoops blainvillei. Next base: position 83,789 of record PVJD01001729.1, on the reverse strand, counting down.
AGAGGCAACCAATCAGTGTTTTATTTTTCACATTGATGTTTTTCTCCCTCTCTTCCCCTCCCTCTAAAGTCAATAAACGTGCTCAGGTGAGGATAAAAAACAAAAATAAAATAAAATAACAAAATATGGAGATGGAGACAGGAGATTGAAGAGGAATGAGAATAATGTCTTGATCAATAACAATCATCTAAAATTGAGACATAGTTAAAAATGAAAAAAAATAATGACTACAACTGCTTTATGTACTATTTCTGTTGTAGAAGATATCTTTTGTAAAGAAATACTAGAAGTTCATAAGTTCCTTCAGCCTGATTTTTTTATTATTTTGAAATATAGCTAAATTTAATACTTTTAATAATGGCACATGTAGCATGGTCTTATTTTTTTGAAATTTCTTCTCTGTCATTCTATATATATAAGAACATGTGTGTGTATATATGTCTACACACATATATACACTTACAAGTGTATGTGTAAAGATATGTGTAATAATCACTTAGTATTTTAATGGTAATTTTGGATTTGGAGTGACTTTTAAAAAATATATTTCTGTTTTGTTTGAGTTCTTTATAACAATAGAGAGTTTTGTTTCTCTAAAAAATAAAATCTATAACAAATATGCCAAGATGCTAACGGTGGTAAACTTTGGGTAGGAGGAGTATGTGTGGTTGTAATATTTTGTCTTTCTTGTCTGTATAAATTCTTCTGTTTATTTTAAAATTTAAAATAGACTTCTGGTCAAGACAGAGGTGTAGGGAGTTACGTGTCGCCTCCTTGTGCAACCACAGAAAGAATTAGAACCAGATCTCAAAACTAATAACACCCAGAACCATCAGAAAATTGAACTGTATAGAGGTCTTGACAACCAAGTATTTAAAGAAGACACATTCATCCAGATGGGAGGGAGGGTCAGAGTCACGGAGATGGGTGGAGAGGCAGTGTGGTGCAGAAAGGCAGCAGTGGCAGTGGTGGTGGCAACACCTTTGTGATGGGAGCGACATCTTTGGAGTGAGCCACCCTGACCCCAGGCCCCACAATCCAGAGTTCCAGCGCTAGGAAGATAGATCTCCATTACCTCTGGCGGTAAAAACCAGTGGGTAATGGGGTGGCAGAAGAAACTGCCAGATTTTTGCCACTTAAAGGGTCAGCATAGTCCTAGAATGTCTGCAGATTACCCCATCTGGGATTCACTACCAGGGCAGCAGATGGAAGGGTGCCAGTTGCACATGGGAAAGGGGTGAGGTGCCTGGAAATGGGGCGAGAGCCGGGCCGAACCACCAGAAACCAAGTGGTGGCATTGTCCCCTCTCCAAACCCTCCCCACACAACCACAAAGCAGCAAAGCTGGTGCCCTGTCCTGGCAATTACCTAAGGCTCTACCCCATACAATTTACAGGTGCCTTTTCTACATAGGCCATGCTACTAAGGCAGGGAATAAAGCATCTCTACCTAATACACAGAAACAAACAAAGGGAGGCTGCAAAATTGAGGAGACAAAGAGATATGGCCCAAATGAAAGAACAGAATAAAAGAACTAAGTGAAATGGAGATAGCCAACCTATCAGATGCAGAGTTCAGAACACTGGCTGTTAGGATGCTCAGAGAACTCGAGTATAGCAAAGAAGTATAGGAAGAAATGAAGGTTACACTAAGTGAAATAAAGAATAATCCACAGGAAACCAACAGAGAAAGGAGGGAAACTGGAATTCAAACCAACAATTTGGAACATAAGGAAGAGATGAGCATTCAACCAAACAAAAAGAAGAAACAATTCAAAACAAAGATAGGTTTAGGAACCTCTGGGACATCTCCAAATGTGCCAGCATCCTAGTTATAGGGATGCCAGAAGAAGAGGAAGAGCAAGAAATTGAAAACTTATTTGAAAAAATAATGAAAGAAGAATTCCCTAATTTGGTAAATGAAATAGACATACAAGTCCAGGAAGCACAGAGATTCCCAAACAAGTTGGACCCAAACAAAGAGGGACACACCAAGACACGTCATAATTAAAGTGCCTAAGGTTAAAGATAAAGAATCTTAAAAGCAGCAAGAGAAAAGGAGAGAGTTACTTGCATAGGAGTTCCCATAAAACTATCAGCAGATTTCTCAATAGAAACTTTGCAGACAAGAAGGGACTGCCAAGAAGTATTCAAAGTGATGAAAAGCAAGGACCTACAACTTAAACTACTCTGTCCAGCAAAGCTATCATTTACAATGGAGGGGCAAATAAAGTGCTTCTCAGACAAGCTAAAGCTAGAGGAGTTCATGACCACTAAACCATTATTACAGGAAATGTTAAAGGCACTTATTTAAGAAAAAGATCAAAACTATGAACATTAAAAAGGCAACAAATTCTCATCTATCGACAACTAAATTTAAAACAAACAAGCAAAAACCCAAAAAAACAAAAACTAAGCAAACTGGTTGAACAGGAACAGAATCATAAATATGATGGTCATTTGGAGGGTTATCAGCTGGGAGGGGCAAGAAGGAGATTGGGAGAAATGGTGCAGGAATTAAGAAGCATAAATTGGTAACTACAAAACAGACTGGGGCATGTTAAGAATAGTATAGGAAATTGAGAAACCAAAGAACTTAACATGCATGACCCATGGACATGAACTAAGGTGAATTCCTGGAAGGAGTGGGGGGTACCAGGCAGATGGAGGCAATGGGGGAAAAATTGGAACAACTGTAATAGTATAATCAATAAAATATAATAAAAAATAAAATTTTAAAAAGAAGAAAACAAAAATGGTGGAGTATTTTGGAGCAGACTCAACCAGATTTGGAGATGATAGTTGCTCTGGTTCTTAATGTAATGTAGGGCATAGAGTATAACTTAAGTTAAATCAGAAAAGTGATGATTGAATCTAGTTGTGGAAAGGAAAATTCTTACATGTAAAATATTAATTTGGAAACTCAAATACATGCATTTTCATGGTGTATTTAGAGGATAAAATATTTCTAAAACTCTCATTTTGTTCCAGTACCTAATACCTTGCAAAAATTATTCTGAGAATGCTAGGTGTACTCATATAGCAGCATACTCGGGAAGCAAAATGATAATGGTATTGAAACTTTTTTTTTTTTGGCGGTAGGGAATAATACTGTGTGTAAAATAAAGAGTAGATCTCATTTGCTGATGACTTTATGAACTGAAGTCATACTAAGTAATTTTTTTCTCTCTGCATAATGAAAAAAGTAATTTCAAAAAGTATGAAACTGTTAAAATAAATGTGACTTCTTGTTGGACTGAAAACTAGAAAAAAAGTAGTGATAGTATAAACTTTCTAGTTCTGACTTTCTGAATGGGAGGTGGGTACGGTTATAGACTAAGTAAAGACAATATAATACAGATGTAAATTGTTTAATGACATAATGACATAGAAAATATTGCTACTTTTCAATAGTTTTGTGCCTGTCCCCTTCCCCAACTCTCTTCCAGACTCACCATCCTAAAGAAGATGGAGTTTATGTTTTTCAACCTCATAGCCAGCCGGTTAGCTGTCTTTACTTTTCACCCGCCAATCCAGCTCATATACTGTCCCTGAGCTATGATGGCACACTACGCTGTGGGGATTTTTCCAAGGCTGTTTTTGAAGAGGTAAATATTAATGTGTTTACATGTTGATCTCAGATGATATTCTGGATTCTTTATGAAATGCCACATTAATTATTATTATACCAGTCAGATTGGGTAAGATGGTAGCGACTTAGGACTATACCTCCTGAGTCCTAAACCATCTGTTACTACTACTGGTGTGACCGTGGCAAGTAACTTGTCCTCTTTGTGGCTCAATTTCCTTAGTTGTAAAATAGGATAGTACCTTATAGGGTTGTCATGAAAATTAAATGTCGATAATGAGTTAATGCAGATAGAGTACTTACCTGGCACATACTTTCTCTTATTATTATTTTTTTATTTTTGCAAAAAGCTTTTAAATAAAATAATTCACTCTTCTGTTTTTAGGCTTAAGACTTATACTTCTTTTCATTCAGGAGAAAAAAACATTGGAATATTATTATGCATTTGTTCATCATTCCTGGCCTTTGCATCTGTGAATTTTGTGGAGATGAGTCTTAGAAGTCACAAACAAGACTATAGAAATGCATGAACTGTATATAACGTTATACCTAACACTTTTGGCCTGCAACATAATACAGAAACTATAAAATTTGCTTTCCTCTAGTCTTCTAGTTAAGATTTATCATGTCTTATATGCCTTATGTATCAGGGTTAGCTCAGCTGTTTCTTTTTGCTGAAGTTAGAATGAAAAACTGTCATTGGATGTCATATAATTATGCTCTGGGAAGGAATGGATATCCAGACTGCTTTATGCAGAACATCTTAGGCCAAGTTGGTTTATAACCAAGTTTATCCAAGTTTATTGTTAAGGATAAAGTCTTTTCGTGGGCTGGTCTAAACCCTGCTGGTCTAAACCCCTGTTTAAGAATAGTTGAAAGAATCTGGGCTCATACTCATGGCTACTCATCCTCCCAGAGACACTCTACCGAGATCACCACCAGGATACTTATTCCTTGGAGATTTTCTAACCAGTTTGATCTCTGGTGGGGTTGGCCAGAAGCTTCCAGAGACCTGGGGAGTCCTCACATTATTGGATCCCAGTGATTATGTTTTGGTCTACTACTTAAATGTCTACTGCTTAATGCTTATGACAAACATATCATTTGAGGTGCTTAACTATATCAGATTTCCTTAATAAGGGAACTCTCATAAATCAAACTCTTTTCTTAATATTGATTTTAGTCTTTGTGAAACTTAGATGTAGTCAGTCCCCTCTCCCCGAAGTCCTTGGCAACCACTGATGTGATTACTATGTTCCTATAATTTTGCTTGTTACAGAATGTCAAGTAAATGGAATCATTCTGTATGTAGCTTTTTGTGCTTGGTTTCTTTCAGGTAGCCTGATACTTTTAAGATTCATTCATAATGTTGCATGTGTTACTACTTTGTTCCTGATACTACTGATTGAACAGTTACCTTGTGCTAGGCATTAACTTGTGTGCTTTTAATATATTATGAAGCTTTATATCACCTTATGAAATAGTAGGTAATGTTATCCCTCATTTAACAGTTGAAAAACTGTTAGGTAAAGAGGTTTATTATCTTGCTCAAGGACATAAATGGCAGAACTAGAATTTGCACTTGGGTCTGTCTGACTCCAAAGCCTCTCTGCTTAACCGTTTTAATATACTGGCTGAAAACCACAAGTTTCATATGAGGGATTTTTTGGGGTGTATGGAGGTTGGGATGCTTTTGGTATGTTAATTTGTTAATCTCAGTTTATAATACTTGTTATTAAAACTAGAAGTCAGCAACAGTTCATGATTCAGCAGTAAGAATTATTGTCATCCTCTCTCAGCTGAGTACTGACACATTCTGCAACATTTATTTTTTATTCCTTATGTGTGTGAGCTCTGAACCCAAAGTGCTAATGGGTTATAAGTGATTAAAATAATAATACACATTCATGATAAAACATTTTATTATAAATAGGGTATGCAGAACAAATCTGCCTTTTTCCCATTCTCCCATCCTTGTATTTCTTGGGTATATTTCCATAAAGTACACATATACTTACTGTGTCTTACATAGACACAGATTTTCTCTTTGCACTAGTATATTTTTGGACTAGTATAGTATGGACTCATACTATATACATAATTTTGCAACTTCTTTTTTTCACTTACTAGCATATCTTGGACAGTTTGTAGTACAAAGCTACCCTATTCTTTTAATCATTGCACAGTATTTCCAAGTAGAGATGTACCATCATTTATTTAACCAGATCTCTTGGTGGACATTTAGATTGTCTCTTACTGCTATTGTAAGCAGTTTTGCATCAGGCATCTTTATATATATCTTAGTGAAATTATTAGGCATGAGCATTAAATATTTTGATGTATCCTGCTCAGCTGTCAAAATTTTGTGTCTCTTTACACTTACTTCCACCAAGAGTAGGTGAGCATTCAGCCATATATATCTTGGACTTTACTGGCAAAGTTACTTGGTATATTAAAGTATTTCAATTGAGTAGAATTCAGATTCAGTCCATTTCCTGTTAAGTTTCACAGGGTAGATCTGCAACTGAGGTTTATTGGATTTAAGGGATTTGGGATGTAGCCTTGGTGTGGTTGGATGGGCCATTGATTTGGGCGAGTCTCATAGCTGATCAGTGCCTTAGTTTCCATCTCTGTAAATGGGGTGACCGTTTTGCCCTGTGCTTCCTGTGGGGATGAGGGAAGATAAATGAGGTTATTTGGGTAAAGTGTTTCATAACTTTTTAATGAAAGAATTTATGCACTGGTTTTCTTTAAACGAAAAGTTATATGAAATTGATTGTTACTTATATCCTTAGGTATATAGAAACGAGAGAAGTAGCTTTTCCTCCTTTGACTTCTTGGCAGAAGATGCCTCCACTTTAATAGTAGGACACTGGGATGGAAGTATGTCATTGGTGGATAGACGGACACCTGGAACTTCTTATGAGAAACTTGTGAATTCTTCTATGAGAAAAATAAGAACTGTTCATGTCCACCCAGTGCATAGACAGTATTTCATAACTGCAGGATTGAGGTATGTTCTTCATAAAATGTTATGATTTAGGCCTTTTAATGTTAGGAATAATGGCTCAGTTTTGTTGTAAAAGACATCTGACTCTAATGATATCCACAGCTGGATAATCTTCCTTTCACAGCTTTTTTGAGTGTCATTTTTAAAAAATGAGATATTCTTTTGGATTTAGTAAATAGTGAAAGTATTAAAACAAGTACACATTTTTGTTTTCCTTAGCATCGTATGCATTTACTTCTAATCATTTAAGGAGAAACCTTGTAAAACAAAGTTATATGTGACCTATAACTTGTTGGTCTGTGTTAATATTTTTTCCTGGGAAGAGTGGAAAACCAATGGGATTCTTGACTTTCTATACTCACTGGTTACATTGTTATGCTATAGTTTTTGGAATTTTTCTAATATTTTAATTTTTACTAGTGTTTGTAAAATTAATATAGAAGATCAGAGAGTTCTGTCTTAATTGTTCTTCAGTGTAGTGAATATTTGATTGTCTAGTTTATTCTAGACACTATTCTAGAGGCTTATCACATGTACTGTGGTAACACTGAATCGTTTTTTTTAATTACAGCGATGTTCATCTTTATGATGCTAGGCGCTTGAATCCCAAGGGAAACCAGCCTTTGATTTCTTTGACTGAACACACAAAGAGCATCGCTTCTGCTTACTTTTCTCCTCTTACTGGTAACAGAATAGTGACCACATGTGCTGATTGTAAGCTGAGGTAAATTGGGAAGACAGAAATAGGCTGTTAAAGAACGTAAAGTGTCTGTAGTTACTGTGTCAATAAACCAGTAGCTTTGTTTACTGCTGCTCCCTGTTCAATTAAGGTGTTATCGATTCATAGCTATAGATAGGTTTCTGAAGGTCAGTCACCTATAGTCGATGGCTTTTCAGCAGTTTTTGTGTCTGGAAATTTCCTGAGATTGACAAGGAAGGTCTGTAGCTACCCTGGGGAATTGATGTCAGGCCTCCCTTTTAGCAGTGAACAACCGCAGAAGTCCCAATGAAAGCAGGCTCATGATACCTTGAAAGGGAAGTAATTTTAGCACAGGGAGAAGCTCTTACTTTGGGAATAGTAGGTTCTACCCTACAAGTGAAGTGCTGAATGGAAGTTGCAGAGTCCCAGGACATGTGCAGGCAGAAACGATAGCAAAAATTGGGCTTCTATACAAATAGATAGAGTTTTATGGTTTCGGCTTTGGTACCTTTCTTTAGCTACTTCCTAAAAGTGGATTTAAAAATGTGATATAAACCAGTTGAACCAAAAATAGAAAATAATGCCAATAAAAAAAAGATGTGGAGAATGTCAATGCAACCACAAAGAAAAATGATTGTGTTCTCTTCTTGAGTCCCTGATTTTGCTTAACATTGCAAGCATTTCTCAATTTATGAGTATTTCACCTTAAGTGATTTTGGAATTCATTCACTGTTTATTCACCAAGGATCTGTTGAATGTATGCTGTGAGGCAGGCCCTAAAAAGGTATCTAATGTCTATTTGGACCACCTGTTGGGAAGAGCTTGGTCTGCAGTGTACAGCATGTGCCCAGTTAGTTTCTAGTAAAGCGTTTGCATGTGACCAGATGGTACAGTAAGAGATTTGGTCACCAGGCAGTGGCAGCTTAGCGTTCCTTTTCCACCTGCACAGTATCCTTTGTCTCAAGAGCTACCTGTTTTTCTCATTCCTGTTCATTTGCCCTGTAGAGTCTACTCTTGTTACATTAGCTGTTAGGGGTTTGGCTTTCTGGTAATCTGATTAGGCAATAAGCTCTAGTGCCAAGACACTGCACTGGAATAGCTAGGTACGAGAAGAATTCTATATATTTTAATCATATTTCATATCATGAACCAATGAAAAGGTTATTAAACACACTGATGTTATTTCAGAAAATTTGCAAGAAACAATAAAAAGAGTGTTTCTTTATTCTTGTTCATTTTTCTTTTCTGGCAGAATCTTTGACAGCAGCTGTATATCCTCTCAGATTCCTCTCCTCACCACCATCAGGTAAGTTTCCAGATGCCAAATAATGTAGACCCTAGATTACTGTAAACTATTTGTTGGAATACATACCCTAGACACTGATTGTCAAAGAGGTGTAATGAGTCTGATTTTTGTGTTATACTGTGTAAGTGTCCGAGGTTGTTAGCTCCTTTCCTATCCAGAAATCAATAGCTGTTCTCTGAAGCTGGGTCGTTGTTTCTGGGTAAGGTGAATGACTTTATCCCAATCTACATTATTCATGTTATATTATTAAAGAAGATGGTAACTTCTCACTTGTTGATGAGGGCCCTCTCACTTACTTCATTTCTTTGGTTACCCTCTTTTTATATCTGCTACTTTCCATAGATCTATTTTACACCAAACTTTATGTGATGCCTTTGTCCTAGACATCCCTCTTTATCTTTAGTTTTAAAGTTGGTGACAGGGTGAGCAATAAATGTTGGTTGTTGCTTCATGAGTTTTATAGTCTATAGAGGCTACATTTAAGTATGTCTGTTTCTGTTTCGTAAACTTAAGTTCCTTTTTTTGAACTTTATTCTAGTTTATTAGTTTCTAATGTGTATTTTTATGTATGTATGTATTTTTTACTTTTATCAGTGTTTATTTAATGCTGAATTTACTCCCAGGTCATAAATTTTCATTGCTTCATTTTTCCCTGGGCTGTCTTACCCTTCCGAGCCACCTCCTCCTCTGGTTTAGGAACAGTCCGTTCTTTTTCAGGAAGGGCCATCTCAGTGTGGCAGGGGGAGCTCGTGTGAGGGTTAAACCGCCCATGAGCTCTGTAAGTTCTTGTGCTGCATCTTGGGAGCTTTGTCCACCTGGATGTGCCCAAGGACCAAAGAATCTATATCTAAGCCCTTAAGTTCAGCATTACTCTGCATTTTTAAGCATGTGCAGCAAAGATTTAGCACTCTTTCTGGGCCACTGACCCTGTCTCTGGCCCCACTGTTTGACCTGGATGCACCTACCAACTCCACCATTGTAATGATGGAATGGCACACATTGCTTCTGTAAAGTGACACCCTTCAGATATTTGGTGGCTTTCCAGACATGCATATCCTTGATGGCCTGGGCAGTTTCACGAATGTTCTTAAAGCGAACACGATTTGAACCTCTTCATTTGCATGATTTTGTGGAGTTTTCTGGGTCAAGTGAATAGCAAACTATTTTCAGAGGTCACCTCTGGCCACTTTTGGGAAGAGTCTAAGTGAGTATTTAAAAAAAAAAAATTATCTAGAGTGATGATTCTGGGATCAGTATGAATTTTCATTAAAGATAGCACCATTGAGAGACAATAGGAAATGTGGTTCTCTGTAGTCCATACTCTTTACTAAGAAAGGGTTGTTAATGGTACTAAGGTATAGAGAATAAAAGGGCAGTACTTTTCTTTTTGTTTTGGAGAGCTGTAAAGAGCCCCAAATGTATTTTTACAACATTAATTTATTTTTAGTTGTGGTTATAAACCACCTTAACCATTTTTAAGTGTATGGTTCAATAATGTGAAGTATATTTGCATTGTTGTACAACAGATTTTTAGAACTTTTTCATGTTGCAAAACTGAAACTTCTGTGCACATGTTAATTCTTCCTTTCCTCTCCCTCAGACCTGGACAACCATCTTTAATTTCCATTTCTATTATTTTGACCTCTTTAGATACTTCATATGAGTGATATCATATGGTATTTGTCATAATGTGACTGCTTTATTTCACTTAGCATAATACGCTGGAAGTTCACCCATGTTCTAGCATGACACAGTATCTCCTCTTTTTAAGGCTCCATAATGTTCCATGTATGACTATGCTTCATTTTTTTAATTCACCCATTGTTTGACATTTGGGTTGGTTCTACCTCTTGGTTTTATGAAAAATGCTGCAGTAAACATGGGTGTGCAAATATTTCTTGATATCCTGCTTTGAATTATTTTGGATTGATACCAGAAGGGGGATTTAAAAAAAAATTTTTATTTATTTTTAGAGAGAAGGGAAGGGAGGGAGAAAGGGAGAGAAACATCAGTGTGTGAGAGATAACATTGATTGGTTGCCTCTCGTGTGTCCCCAACTGGGAACCTGGCCTGTGATCCAGGCGTATGCCCTGGCTGAGAATCGAACCAGTGACCTTTGGGTTTGCAGGCTGGCACTCAATCCACTGAGCCACACCAACCAGGGCCAGAAGGGAGATTTTAATGGGTCATGTGGTAATTCTGTTTTTAATTGAGGAACCTCCATACTGTTTTTCTTTTAAATATTTTATTTATTTACTTTTAGAGGGTAAGGGAGGGAGAAAGAGAGAGAAACAGAAATGTGTGAGGGATACATTGATCTGTTGCCCCCAGCTGGGGACCTAGCATGCAAACCAGACATGTTCCCTGTTTGGGAATGGAACCAGTGACCTTTCCAGTGTGCAGGTTAGTGCCCAATCCATTGAACCGCACCAGTCAGAGCTCCATACTGTTTATCCATAGCAGCCACATCATTTTACATTCCCTCCAAGAATTGTCCTGACTGGCGTGGGTCAGTTGGTTGGGGCGTCGTCCTGTAACCAAAAGGTTGTGGATTCGATTCCTGGTCGAGGCACATACCTAGGTTGCAGGATCGATCCCTGGTCCAGGTGCGTGTGGGAGGCAACAAATGGTGTTTCTCAGTCACATCGATGTTTCTCTCTCTCCCTTTCTCTCTCTCTGAAAGCAGTGAAAAAAATGTCCTTGGGTGAGAATAAAAAAAAAAGTACCAAGGTTGTAATTTCTATATATTCATCAATACTTGTTCTCTCTGTTTTGTTTGTGATGATCCTAATGGGTATGATGTTGAAAATCTGATGGTGAAAATCTTTTCATATGTTTGTTAGCAATTTGTATATCTTCTTTGGAGAATTGTCTGTTCATGTTTTGTGCCCATTTCTGTATTGGACTATTTTTGTTTTTGTTAGTGAGTTGTAGGAGTTCCTTACATATTCTGCATATTAACCACTTATCAAATGTATGATTTGCAAACACCTACCATTTTGTAGGTTGCCTTTTCATTTTGTTGATTGTTTCCTTTCATGCACAGAATTTTAAAGTTTGGTGTAGTCCTGTTTGTCTATTTTTGCTTTTGTTGCCTGTGCTTTTGGTGTCATATCCAAGAAATTACCAAATCCAATGTCTGAAACTTTTTCCCTGTTTTCTTTTAGAAGTTTTATAGTTTAAAGTCTTATGTTTAGGTCTTTAATCCATTCTGAGTTAATTTTTACTGTTCAACTTCATCCTTTTGCATGCAAATATTCAGTATTCCCAGCACCAGTTGTTGAAGAGACTGTCCCTTCCTCATTGTGTGGTCTTAGCACCCTTGTCACAGATGATTTGACTGTATACATGAGGGTTTATTACTGGGCTTCCTATTCTTTTCCATTGGTTTGTATGTCTGTATTTATGCCAGTACCACACTGTCTTGAGTCCTATTGCTTTTTAGTATGTTTCGAAATCAGTAAGTTTGAGGTCACCACCTTTCCACCTTTGTTCTTTTTTCTTTTTTTAAAATCCTCATCTGAGAACATGCTTATTGATTTTAGAGAAAGGGGAAGGGATGGAGAGACAGACAGACAGACAGACATCAATGCGAGAGAGAAACATCGATTGGTTGCCTCTTGTATGCGCGCCAACAGGGGACTGAACCCACAGCCTAGGCGTGTGCCCTGACTGGGAATTGCATCTGTGATCTTTCGGTTTATGGGATGACGTTCCAACCAAATGAGCCACGCAGACCATGGCTTTTCTTCTTTTTAAAGATTGTTTTTGCAAATTCGTGATCCTTTGAGATTATATAATAAATTTTAGGATTTTTTTACTTTTAATTCTGTGAACATGCTACTGGATTTTGATAGAGAGTTGTCATTGTTAGTGTGTAGAAATGCAACTAATTAAAAAATTTTTTAAAAATCCTTACCCGAGGACAATTTTTCATTGCTTTGAGAGAGAGGGGTGGGGGAACATCAATGTGAGAGAGAAACATCAATCGGCTACCTCTCATGCATCCTGACTGGGGATTGAACTTGCAACCTAGGTATGTGCCCTGACCAGGAATTGAACCTGCAGCTTTTTTGGCTTATGGGATGATGCTCCAACTAACTGAGCCACACTGGCCAGGGTGCAACTGATTTTTGTGTGTTGATTTCTATATCCTGAAACTTTTCTGAAACCATTTTAGTTTTAACAGGGTGTGTGTGTGTGTGTGTGTGTGTGTGTGTGTGTGTGTGTAATCTTTAGGATTTTCTACATATAAGATCATGTCATATAAACAGACAATTTTACTTTTCCTTTCCAGTTTGTATGGCTGTCTTTTATTTCTCTTTCTTACTTGACTGCTCAGAATGTGTCCCCTTCATCAAGATGCTTGTCAGTTTAATGGTGACACTTCAAGTGCAGAACTCTTCACATTACCTGTGAAGTTGTGAATGACCCGTAAGTTAGGCAGGTCATTGTCTCTAGTCCTATCGAGTTTTTTAGTTTTATCAGATTTACAGTACTCTGTTGATTAGAAGTGACAAGAGTGGGCATCCTTGCCTTTTTCCTGATCTTAGCAGAAAAGCTTTTAGTCTTTTCACCATTGCATATGATATTAGTTATGGACTTTTCATATCGGGCCTGTATTATATTGAGGTGGTTTCCTTCTGTTCCTCATTTGTTCAGTGTTTTTATCATGTAGGGAATTGAATTATGTCAAGTGATTTTTCTGCATCAATTGAGATGATAATATGGTTTTTGTCCTTCATACTGTTGATGTAGTATATTACATTGATTTTTATTTTTTAAATTCTCACTTGAGGATATATTTTTATTGATTTTAGAGAGAAAGGAAGGGAGAGAGAGGGAGAGGAAGAGAGAGAAAGAGAGGGAGGGAGAGAAACATCAATCAGTTGCCTCCTGCTTGTGCCCAGGCTGGGGATCAAATGCGCAACCTTTTGGTATATGGATGATGCTCCAAAGAACTAAACCACGTGGCCAGGGCTTACATTGATTTTTATACATTGAGCCATCCTTGCTTTCCAGGTATAAATCCAACTTGGTCATGGTGTATAATCTGTTAGAGTGCTGTCGAATTTGGTTTGCTAGTATTTTGTTGAGGATTTTTGTATAAATATTCATCAGGGATATTAGCCTTTAGTTTTCTTGTAGAGGTCTTGTCTGGGTTTGGTATCAGGGTGTAGAGCTGACCTCACAGAATGAATTTGGAAGTGTTTTATCCTCTTCAATTCTTTGAAAGAGTTTGAAGAGCACTAGTGTTAATTCTTCCTTAAATGTTGGTTATAATTCTCCAGTGAAGTCTTCTGGTCCTGGGCTTTTCTTTGTCGGGCTCCCCCAACCCCACTCCAGCTATGTGGGAGGTTTTTGATAAATGTTTTATTCTTTTTACGAGTTGTAGGTCTATTTAGACTCTTTGTTCTTCATGATGCAGTCTTGGTAAACTGTGTGTTTCTGGGAGTTTATTCATTTCTTCTAGATTATCCAATTCATTGGCATATAATTGTTCATAGTATTCTCTCATGGACCTTTGTATTTCTGTGACATCAGTTGTAATGTTCCCGCTTTCATTTCATTTTAGTTTTTTGCATTTTCTTTTTTTTTCTTACTCTAGCTAAAGCTTTGTCAATTTTGTCGACCTTTTTAAAAAAAACAGCTCTTAGTTTTTTGTATTATTTTTCTATTTTCTATTTCATTTATCTCTGCTCTAATTTTAATCATTTCTTTCCTTTTGCTCACTGTTGGTTTAGTTTATTCTTATTTTCTTTGAGGTATAGTAAGGTTTTTCCTTATTTTTCCCTCTTCCTTTGAGGTGGAGTTGTTGATTTTGAAACCTTTCTTAAAGTGTTTACTGCTATAAATTTCCATATTAGTATTATTTTCACAGTATCCCATAAATTTTGGTATTTTGTGTTTTCATTTTTATTTGTCTGCAGACATTTTTCTTATATCCCTTGTGCTTTTTACTTTGTGCCTCAAATGTATTTTTTACTTTAGAGATGTATGGAGTATAAAATGATTTGGGGGATTGGTTATCAGCAGAATACAAATATGGAAATAGCTCTTACTAAAAAAGAGATAACCAGATTATTTATTTCTTATTTCTAGGGCTTCTATATGTATGTGCTAACAAAAGGAAGAAGGTTAATTGAGCTAGGAAATAGTGAACAAAAAAGGTGCCATTTCAATAGATACTTAGCGACCATCCACTAAGAACAAACCACTATACTCAGCACTGAAGATTCAAAACTGCAGAGAACATTGTCTCTGTCCTGAGTTTTAGTCTTTTGTAAAAAATTGATTTGAGAGAGAGGGAGGGTGGGAGAGAGAGAGAGAGAGAGAAACCATTGATTTTGTTGTTCCATTTATTGATGTATTCTTTGGTTGCCTCTTGTATGTGCCCTGATCAGGGATCAAACCCACAACCTTGGCATATCCAGATGATACTCTGACCAGCTAAGCAACCCACAGAGGGTCTGAGTTTTAGTCTTGCAGGAAGGATGAGATTAGGTTGATGGTGACTCAGTAACTTAGAGAAGAAACTTGGCATAGAAAATCAGCATTTAGGAGCAATGCCATCTTTACTCTCTGCCCATTGCTTCCTTGAGTTATTTAACACTTACGGCCTTTTAAATTGTTTTTTTCACTAGGCACAACACCATTACTGGGCGATGGCTGACCAGGTTTCAAGCTGTGTGGGACCCTAAACAAGAAGACTGTGTCATAGTTGGCAGCATGGCCCATCCGCGGCAGGTGGAAATCTTCCATGAGACAGGAGAGTGGGTGCATTCTTTTCTGGATGGAGAATGCCTTGTCTCTGTATGTTCCATCAATGCTGTGCACCCAACTCAGTATATTTTGGCTGGAGGTAATTCCAGTGGGAAGATACATGTTTTTATGAGTTAATAAATTTGCTAGGTTTTTGGTTTAGCACTATCTGTTTGTTCAAAGTAATTAGTGTTTATTTAGCAAATATGTTGCTTTATTAATAAGAACTATGGTTAGAATTTTTTTTTTTAATTGAGGGAGAAGCCTTGGAGGTTGTTTCTGCAGGGCGGGGAGGAAATATGAGGGAGGCTATGATGCCTTCAGCACTTTAAACAGGCAATATGTTGAGAAATTGTAACATTATCAGATGTAAAGTTTTGAATGATCAATATTAAAAGCTTTTGTGGTCTAATGATATGGTTTAAAAAACTTTATTGGGGTGACATTGGTTAATAATAACATCATGTAAGTTTCAGGCATACATCTTTATGCTACCACATCTGTATGCTCTATTGTGTGCTCACCATCCAAAGCCTAGTCTCCTGTCACCACATATTTGACCCCCTTTACCCTCTTTGTTTTTCCCCAACCCCTCCCCTCTGGTAACCACCATTCTGTTGTTCGTATATATAAGGGTTTTTTGTTTGCTGCTTTTTGTTTTATATCCCACATAGGAGTGAAATCATGGTTCTTGTCCTTTTCTATCCAACTTATTTCACTTAGCGTAATACTGTTAAGATCCATCCATGTTTTTGCAAATAGCAATATCTCATCTTTTTATGGCTGTGCAGTATTTCCATGATACTTATGCCATTATACCACATCTTCTTTTCTTTTTTAAAAGATTTTATTTATTTCTAGAGAGAAGAGAAGGGAGGGAGAAAGAGAGGGAGAGAAACATCAGTGTGGGTTTGTGTCTCACACTCCCTGTACTGGGACCTGGCCTCCTGTACTGGAACCCAGGGCATGTGCTCTGACAGGGAATTGTGATCCTTTGGTTCACAGGCCAGCACTCAATCCACTGAAGCACACCAGCTAGGGCTATACCACATCTTCTTCATCCAGTCATCTGTGGAGGGACACTTAGGTTGTTTCTGTCTTGGCAATAGTGAATAATGCTGCAGTGAACCCAGGGTACATATGTCCTTACAAATAAGTCTTTTCAATTTTTTTGGTAGATATCCAGAAGAGGGATTGCCGAGTCTTACGGTAGCTCTACTCTTAATTTTTTGAGGAACCACCATACAATTTTTCATAGTGGCTGTGCCAATTATCATACCCACCAGTGTGTGTGAAGTTTTCCTTTTCATGTTTTTCCCAACACTGTTAGTTCCTGTTTTATTGATAATAGCCATTTAAACAGGTGGGAAGTGGTATTTCATTGTGGTTTGGAGTTACATTTCCCTTCTAACTAGTGATGTGGAGCATCTTTTAGTAAATCTGTTGGCCATCTGGATGTCTTCCTTAGAAAATTGCCTATTCAGGTCCTCTGCTTATTTTTAATTGGATTGTTTATTTTTTTGATGTTGAGTTGTATATTAAATATTAGCCCCTTATCATAGGTATTGTTTGCAAATACCTTCTCTCATTTGGCTGGTCACCTTTTTGTTTTGTTGATGCAGAAGCTTTTTAGTTTGATGTAGTCCTGTTAATTTATTTTTGCTTTTACTTCCCTTGCCTTTGGAGTCAAGTTCACAAAAACCCCTCTGAGACCAATGCCTATAAGTTTAGTGTCTATGTTTTCTTCTATGTATTTTATTGTTTCAGGTCTTATATTCAAGTCTTTAATCCATTTTGAGTTAATTTTTGTGTGTGGTGTCAGATTGTCTAATTTTATTCTTTTCCATGTGGCTTTCCAGTTTTCTGCATATTTATTGAAGAGACTGTCCTCTCTCCATTGTATGTTTTGAGCTCCTTTTTTGAAAATTAGTTGCCGATATATGTGTGGGTTTATTTCTGGGCTCTAATTGCTGTTTCATTGGTCTGTGTTTCTGTTTTTCTGCCAGTACCATACTGTTTTGATTACTATAGCTTTGTAGTATAGTTTGAAGTCAGAGTATAACTCCAGCTTTGACTTTTTTCTCAAGATTGCTTTAGCTATATGAGGTCTTTTGTGGTTTCATACAAACTTGAGGGTTTTTTTCCTATGTCTTTGAAAAGTGCCATTGGGATTTTGCTAGTGATTACTTTAAATCTGTATATTGCTTTAGGTAATATTGCCATTTTAATAATGTTAATTCTTCCAATCCATGAACGCAGAATATCTTTCCATTTCTTTGTGTCTTCAGTTTCTTTTAACAGTGTCTTGTAGTTTTCAGTGTACAGGTCCTTCATACCCTTTGTTAAATTTATTCCTAGGTATTATATCTTTATTGTTGCAATTATAAATGGGGTTGTTTTCTCCATTTCTCTTTTTAATGTTTTGTTAGTATATAAGAATGTAATGGATTTTTGTATATTGATTTTATATCCTACAACTTTGCTATATATATATATATTTAAAGATTTTATTTATATATTTTTGGAGAGAGGGGAAGGGAAGGAGAAAGAGAGGGAGAGAAACATCAATGTTTGGTTGCCTCTTGTGTGCCTCTGACTGGGGACCTGGCCCACAACCCAGGCATGTTCCCTGACTGGGAATCAAACCAGTGACCCTTGGTTTGTGCACCAGCACTTATGCACTGAACCACACCAGCCAGGGCTGTTTATTGTCTTTTATAGTTTTTTTTGTGTGTGTGTGTGGAATTTTTAGGGTTTTCTAAATTATAATCACGTCATCTCTAAATAGTGGCAGTTTTACTTCTTATTTACAATTTGGATGCCTTTTATTTCTTTTTCTTTTTTATTACTCTGGTTAGGATTTCTCATAATATTTTGAATGACAGTGGTGAGATGGGTATCCTTGTCTGTTTCCCGATCCTAGAGGAAAAGCTTTCAGAGTTTCACCATTGAGTATGATAATTAAGTATGAGCATTTATTCTATATGGCTTTTATGTTGAGGTACTTTAATCTATACCCATTTAATTGAATGTTTTAATCATAAATGGATGTTGTATCTTGTCAAATGCTTTATTTGTATCTATTGATATGACCCTTGATTCTTCTCTTTTATTTTGTTAAAGTGGTGTATCACATTGATTTATTCGCAGATGTGAACCATCCTTGCATCCCTGGAATGAACTCCATTTGATCATGATGTATGATTCTTTTAATGTATTATGGTATTTGATTTACCAGTTTTCAGGATTTTTTGCATATAAGTTCATCAGAGATATATGGGCCTGTGATTTTCTTTTTTGTGTTCTTGCCTGGTTTTGGTAATTGTGGCCTCGGAAAATGAGTTTGGAAGTATACCCTTGTCTTCATTTTTTTTTTTTTTTTTGGAATAGGTTAAAAAAGATTGGTATTAAATCTTTGGATGTTTGATAGAATTCACCAGTGAAGCTGCCTTGTCCTGAACCTTTTTTCTTTTTGGTAGGTTTTTTTTTAAAAATTATTATTACTGTTTTTATTTTCTTAATAGTGATTGGTCTATTTAGGTTTTCTAGTTCTTTGTGATTCAGCCTAGGAAGGATGTATATTTCTAGGAATTTGTCCATTTCTTGTAGGTTATTAAATTTAGTGGCATATAGCATTTCATAGTGTTCTTGTATAATTTTTTTGTATTTTTGTGGTTTCCATTGTAACTACTCTTTCATATCTGATTTTATTTATTGGAGTTGTTTTTTCCTCTTACTAACCAGAGTCTAGCCAGAGGTTTTTCAGTTTTATCTTTTCAAAGAACCAGCTCTTTGTTTCATTAATTTTTTTCTGTTGTACATTTGTTCTCTCTTATTTCCATGCTGATTTTTATTATTTCCTTTCTTCTACTGACTTTGTGTTTGGGCTTTGTTTGATCTTTTTTTCCCTAGTTCTTTAAGGTAAGATTACTTATTTGAAATTTTTCTTGTTTCTGAAGGTAGGTGGCCTGTAATGCTATAAATTTGCCTCTTGTTATTGCTTTTGCCGCATCCCAACAATTTTGGTATGTTGTGGTTTTATTTGTCTCTGAGTATCTTTGATCTGTTTCTTCTTTGACCCAATGGTTGTTCAGTAACTTGTTGTTTTATCTCCATATATTTTTGGTTTTTCCAGCTTTCCTCTTGTATTTCATTTCCATTTTCATATTGTTGTGGTCAGAAAATATACTTGGCATGATTTCAGTTTTAAATTATTGAAACTAGTTTTGCATCCTAACATATGGTCTATCCTTGAGAATGTTCCATTTGCACGAGAACAATGTATATTTTTTTGTTTTGTGATTGAAAGTTCTATAAATATCGATGATGTACATGTGGTCTAATATGTTATTTAATGTGCTGTTTTCTTACTGATTTTCTCTCTGGATAATCTCCATTGCCATGAATGGGGTATTCTGGTCCCCTACTATAATTGTATTTTTGTCAGATTCTCCCTTTAGATCTGTTAGTAATTGCTTTATGTATTTCGTTGCTTCCAGGTTGGGTCGTATGTATTGATAAGTGTTATATCTTGATGAGTTGTCCCCTTTATTATTATAAAATGTCCATCTTTTTCTCATTACCTTTTTTATTTTGAAATCTATTTTGTCCTGATACAAAAGTACCGTTGCCCTGCTCTTCTCTGGATGCTGTTTGAAGTTTCACTTTCCATCCTATCCACCTTGAGCCTATATTTGTCCTTGTAGCTGGGTCTTCTGCAGGTCACGTGTAGTTGGGTCCTGTTTCTTAATCCATTTTGCTACTCTGTGCCTTTTGATTAGTGAGTTCTGTCCATTTACATTTAGGGTGGTAAATGGTGATGGTCATTATTAACAATGTCAAAAACAACAGCAGCAGCAATTTTTAATAATTTTTAATAATCAGAAAACAATCTGATTTTCAGCTGGTAATTAAAGTGCTCCTTATTTTAAGTAAAAAGAAAATTAAGTAATCATCAGTTAATGACAAATCGTTATAAGAGGTCTTTTAGGGCAAAATTTAATGGTTTGAAGAGGTTTACAAAAATATATTGATGTTACTTTGGAGAATAATACTCTAATTTTTCCTCAGTTCAGTTTTTGATAAATTGTACCTGATTATATAAAAATTACTTCAAATTCAAACTTGACTATATAGAAAAGGGAGAGATGAACTCAGCTGGATGACAGATATGGCAAAATATAAAATGAAACCATTCTACGTAGGGCACTTACTTCATGTGCAAATGTAAATATCATTTTCAGTTCATAGCTTATATTTTTCCCATAAGCAGTCATAGGTTTAGAGTCAGTCATTGCAGTAAAAAGCCACAGTCAAATCTTTCAGATGCAACACAAAAAAGTTGTTTCTGTTTCTTTATTAAAATGCTACCTGGTTGTCTATTTTTCTTTATCCATTTATTTGTAGTCACAAGTTACCAATAGCATCAATAAGGACCACATTCCCTGGTGGTGACGCTCCTCTAAACAATTCTCGCAGTGCCGGTCTTGTGGTGGTAAATTCTCTCAGTTTTTGCTTATCTAAGGAAGCCATTATTTCTCATTCACATCTAAAGGATAACTTTTCTGGATATATTATCCTTGGCTGATGGTTCCTGTCTATCAATATTTTGATAATTTCCTTCCACTCCTGTCTTGTAATGTTTCTACTGAGAAATCTGATTATAATCTAATGGGGTTTCCTTTGTAGGTTACAGTCTTTTTTTCCTCGGGCTGCCTTGAGAATTCTCTCTTTGTCATCAGTTTTTGACAGTTTGAATAAAATATGTTTTGGAGAATGTCTTTTGGCATTGATATAATTGGGTGTTCTGGTAACCTTTTTTATAAAATCCAGTTCTTTCCATATGTTTGGGAAGTTCTCATTGATTGATTGAATAGGCTTTCTGTTCCCTTTTCGTTTTCCTGTCCCTTCTGGTATACTTAATATCGTCATGTTGCTCATTTTTATGTAGTCAGATAGTTTTTGTAGAGTTCGTTCTTTCTTTTTTTTAACTCTTAGTTCTCTCTCTTCCTCCTGGGTCACTTCCAGGTTTCTGTCTTCAAGCTTGCTCATTCTCTCTTCTATCTGGTTTGATCTGTTTCCATTGCCCTCTAGTACATTCATTCCTCATCATCTTTATTGAGTTCTTCAGCTTCAGATTTTGTTTGGTTCTTTTTTATAGTTTCAAACTCTTTAGTATTCCTTTTATTTATTACTTTTATTCCTGAACTCATTGAACTTGCTTTCTGTGTTTTTTTAAAAAATTTTTATTTTATCGATTTTTAGAGAGAGAAGAAGGGAGAAAGAGAAACATCAATTTGTTATTCCACTTATTTAAGCATTAATTGGTTGATTCTAGTATGTACCCTGATGGGGGCTGGAACCCACAGCTTTGGTGTATGGGATGATGCTTCATCCGAGCTACCCAGCCGGGGCCCCCTGAGTTTTCTCATATATTGTTGAGTTTCTTCATAATTACAATTTTGAGTTCTCTGTCACTTAAATCATCGTTTTCTGTGACTTTGAGTTTGGTTTCTGGAGACTTTATTTCTGTGCTCCCAGATTAGCTTGATGGTTCATGGTATTTAATGGATCATTTCTCTGCTAGCACATTTGAGATAGTAAACTCTTTTCTTATTTAGATACTGTTTTGCTTTTAACAATTGAGCAGGTTGTTAGGATACTTTCTTTTCTCTATACTGCTCAGCAATTTTTATCAGGTTCTGCTGGGGAGTGTGGGACAGGGAGGGCAGATTTACAACCTTGCGGCTCAGCCACGCTTTCAGTAATGGCTGTCAGCAGGCACTGCTGTGTTGTTCACAGCATCCCTGCTTTCTTTATAGGCTCTGCTGGGGAGTGTGGGACAGGGAGGACAATTTCGTGGTCTCATGGCTGTGCCCCCATGCCAGCAAAGGCTGTCAGCACTGCCATGTTTTCCAAACTTCCTAGCCACCTCTGTTTGCCTCTGCCATGATGAGGACAGGGGACAGAAGATGCCTTTTCCCAGAGAGAAACTGCTTTTTGCCCCTCTTAGGCTCCAGGCTGTAGTGTGAGGGCCGCAGCCTGACTTTTGCTACCGTGCTCTCCAGAGCTTCAGTGGGCAACAAACCTCCTGTGTGCTATCCCGGTCCTTCCCCCGGACTGGCCTCCTGTCCTCATTCCAGTGTGTGGATCTTTCAGGTGTGTTTGTCTGTTGAGCAGGAGGTCCTTTTTTGAGTTAGAGTTGTCTAACTTGTTGCAAATTTAAGGTGAGAAACAATGGAGTTCTCCACTCCACCATGCTGCCGACTTCCAATATGGTTTTGATTCTATAGTGACATATAGGTTTGTGGTTTACTTTATAGTTTAGAGTGAATATTTATTTCTAGACTCACACACTGCAAGGGGTCCTGCGGGTCATCTAACTCAGTGATTTGAAACTTAATTTAACGAAGAACACTTTTCCCCCATCTTTAAATTAAATCTTATGTGAAATTCTAAAATAATTGCTGGGAGGCTTTGGTTCACTTCTGCAGGGCCTGGGTTTGTTTGTGCTGTTCCTTTTCCTGTTGCCCTCTCTAGATAGCCCCTGAGACACGGCTAAGGTGTCCCAGGGCCCCGAGGCACAGGGTTTGCATCTGTCTGATCCCTGTAGTTCAGTGTGAGTTTGCCACGAGACCAGTGTTTTCCAGAGTACGGGTTGTAGCTACTCACATGAAGTCAACTTAGTGGCCACAACCAGCATTCAAAAAAATGAAAAGGAAATAGTAAAGAATAGAAAACATAATTAGAATAAATACTGTTTTGTGACAGTTGCATCTGCATACATATGCGTATATGTATATGCATATGTATATTCTGATATAAAATGTCTGTATTACTGTGGTACCGTGGGTCGTGGTTAGAGAGGTGAAAGCTCCTGCCTGCGGGGTCCCAGGTAGACTTATCTGACCCTGTCTTTGAATTCTCCATGAGATTCAATAGCCTGTTAAGTGGGTAACTTCAATCCTATTAATATTTTGGGAGAAATGTTGTGAAACACCACTTTTGTCAATTCTTCATACAAATACAAATTTTCAGAAGTTATGGCAGTTTGTATGTACTTTTTGTTGAAAGTGGAGCTATTAAATCGGTGACTAATGTTACTGTGCGACATTACCCATCCAACTTTCTTCATTGTTCTTCATTGCCAAAATACTATTGAAAGACTATTGTTAATAGCTTCAGCAGTGTTTGAATTCTAAGAGAGAATATCTTACCATAATTGTATAAGTGGACATGTATAATTTCCTTAAAGAACAGTTTTTCCCCTGGTTTCCTTCTTGGTAATTAAAATCTAAGTGTTTTGATGCTTAGTTTATTAAAAGTTGTGAGTGTTTATAAGGAATAGGAGTTCTCTATTTTCTTGGTGATATGAATACAGAAATTTATAAGGGAGGTGGCAATATTATTTTATGAAATGGAAAACAAAGCTAAGTGAGGTCGAGTTATATTTAATCTACCCTTGAAGTAGTAGACAAAGCCTTTTGGCTTCCTTTCTGTTTTCTACACCGCTTAATTTCACAGGTTCTAGAGTGGCTAGTTCTGTGGGGATTGTTCTTTTTTTGATTTTGAAAATGACTCTCAATCAAATTAGTACCATCATTTAAGCTCCGGTGATAATTGCCTGGCTTCTGTAGTAAATGTTAGCAAATTCTTCATGCTTTTCACTTTTGTGGCTTCTTTTGACACTGTAGCTTCATAAACTGTGCTATTTATATTGAATGACATTTAATAGAGTTCTGTCTTCTTGAGGCAGTGCAGGAGAGTGGGGACTTGTTACTCTGATAAATTTTATAATGGCGTAATAATTTAACTCTAGAAAGCACATAAAAGAAAATTGTCTCCTCTAGGACATCCTTAAACTGCAGTGTGTTGTGAAAGGTATTTCTCCCAGAGACTTGCTTAAAGCTTTGTGGCTTCTGTAATTATTTGTGTATTATGATTATGCTCTTTCCCTTCAGGATAAACCCTTTTTGTAAGTTGGCCTTTATGATATCTCTTAACTGTATAAGCTCTGAATTCCATGTAAGTTATTTTCTTTGAGATAACTGGCACTTTTTTTTTTTCTTTAAGGAGGAAGAAGATAGTTCTCATTTTAGGTGGACAGACTTGGTCACTCTAGGGTAGACTGTAAATGATTAGGAATTGATAAAATCTGAGTTAAGTCCTTTTTCAGTATTTTGGCATTTGATTTTCCTTTCCACCGAGAAGACTTTGCAAAGGTAGTTCTCCAGGAAAGCAGGGAAGCTAAGGGCTGTGGATACAGAGATTTAAACCCTTCCATCCAGCATATACAGTGCATGGGCAGGTAGGGAGGGGAGACGTAAGTGTCTTTTACATCAAAATCAAGAGCAAGAATTATATGCCCTCTAACTTCAGATTCCAAAAAATTCAGGTACCCTGTTAGGCAGTCCCTTCTGATTTAGTACTTTTTTTGTACAAAGAGTACTTAAATTTTTTTTTATTTATTGATTTGAGAGTAATAGGAAGGGAGAGGGAAGGAGAGGGTGTGTGTGTCGGGGGGGAGGGGGAGAGAAACATCTATTTTTTGTTCCACTTACTTATGCATTCATTGGCTGCTTCTTGTATGTGCCTTGATGGGAGATTGAGCCCATAATCTTGGCATATCAGGATGATGCTCTAGCCGGCCGAGCTACCTGGCCAGGGCCCAAACAGTACTTTAAACATTTTTTTCTTTTTAGTATGGTATTGATAGCTAGAACTGAGTTTTATTTCCATAACAGCACCAGGGGGTGTCTAACCCACAGCCAGCATGTGGCCCAACACAAAATCATAAATTTACTTAAAGCATCATGAGGGTTTTTTTTTTTTTTTTGTGATTACGTGTCACAGTGTATTTAATGTGTGGCCCAAGACAGCTCTTCTTCCAGTGTGGCGCAGAGATGCCAGAAGGTTGGAGACCCCTGCATAGACCACTATTCTGGTTCATTTGGATGTAAATATTAGCGTTTTTAAATGAAACGATAGAATTTTGTGAGGAAGATAACATTCAGCACAGTTATACCAAGTGAGGAATAAAACATTTTAAGGTATTTTTTGCTAAAATGGAACCATGCAAGAGGAAATGTTTGAAAAGTCTTTTGGCAGTTTGCTCCACTCCATCAGCAAGTTGTAGGGTATGTAGAGGAAGCCTGTTCAAGAGCTAAAACCAGAACCGTGTCCTGGTGCAGGGCGCTTGGTTATGGTTGAGGAACACTAAGCTGAGGGAGGGGGTGCGAGAGCCCTGAAAGGGTGTGTGCATAGGTATCCAAAGAAGGGTGGCTGCTGTAAACCTGTAGGGTCTGGGAAACCACTTATATCCATTGGTTCTTATGCTTTTTATTCTTCAGGTCACTTTAAGAAAGGTTTTTGTTGCTAAAAAACAAAACAAAACAAAACTCCACTAGGGACAGGGACTGGTATCATTTTATAGGTAGGTAATGGGAACCTCTGAAAATTTGGAGGCTAAGTCAATGCTTTAGGACGATGATATGCCGCAGAACGGAGGACTGGAGGGCAGGGAGAACTGAAAACAGGAAGATTAGATAATAAGTTAGCACAGTGGACCCTAGTTTCACCTTTCATCCTCATGGAATTTAGAAGACCATGGCCAGTTTTGTAGTTAGAGTGATGGCTCATAATCAGATGAGATAATGTCACAGGAATGTATTTTGTAAGTTGTAAATACAAGGTTTGTTACGGTGGCGGTGGTATCATTCTGTTCCTTTCATACGAAATGTTTTCTCTTCGCCCTTTTATTCAAGGCTGGTTTAGAAGCTGGACCACCTGGGTGCTACTTTGGGCTCTAAGACTATACAGCCTTGGGAGAATCACTCTTGGTTTTCCTCATCAGAAAAAAGAGGTATAATTCTTCTTTAAAATTATTTCACACTTAATAGCTTCTAAGAAAAATGATTATTTTGATTCCAATGGTGAATGGCAGTCTGTATAAATTCCACGGGCATCCTTTATCTCTATGTGTTGATAACTTTGAGAGAGTGAGACAGGATACAGGTTAAAAAAGAGTCCACTCTTTTATGATATTTAAATATTTATTTAAGTTTAAAAATAATTTTCATGGCACCAATGATTTTATGCTAACTACATACTGAATATGTAGAAAAAAGTACATTGCTTTGAAGGAAAATGTAACTTAGATTTTTTGGCACACGAAAGGTTGACAACTATTTTTTAATGAAACTAAGAAATTCACATTTGCAGGTAGTTTACCCTCTACTGCTTAAAGATGCAGTACACTGTTCTTTAGTAAGTGTTTTATTTCCTCTGATAAATGAAGCTATGGAAACCATTGCTTTTTCAACAATGAGATCAAATTAATTGAGAGGAAATGGGAGACATAGTGGAACACAGTAAAACCAGGTTAAAAACTTGAACAATTTTTAATGACGGGGAGATACCAAAAAGACTAGTCACCAACAAAGGAGGTTTGTTATTCAAGCACTATTTGAAAAGCAAATTGAAGGAAACTTTTCTATCTGTATTTTCTGGGATAAGCCCTGGACAAAAAAAAATAACCTGAAAGTTTCTATTCAGAGAGAAAAATCTAGTTGTTGGAATTGGTGTGAACTATTGTACTGTTAGAACTCTAGACACAAGAACGTACCCAGAAGTGGGATACTGCATCTTTTTTTAATGTGAATATGAATGGTCAGAGTCGCGGCTATTACTCACTGCATAGAAACACCATATTCTACAGACTGAGGTAGGAACACTACACTAAAAGGTAATCTGCTATGTTGCATAAGACAGTAGATATCCAGGTTAAAACCAGCCCCCTATCTCCTGACAGCCTTTTCATCTCTGAGTCTACTTTTTTCACTTTAGTTCTGTACTAAATAAAGCCTTTCCTGTGTAGATGGCAAGTGGCAGTGGCTAGTTTATTCTAAGTGATCCCTAATCTTTACTAGGATCTCCCTCAGTTTGTCTTGTCACTTGCTAAATAGATGTTTGTAATTCTGCCCAAATCGTTGCTGGTATGGAAATGGTCAGACGAGCTCTTCGGTTCTGGCCATGCTTTAGCATTCCGGTACTTGGTCTTGCACACCTTGGCATCAGACATTTCTTTGCTGGTTGGTTGGTCGAGTGCCCCGGGTCTCTAACACATGCCAGGAATTGGAGCAGAGCCGACCCTCTTTCTGCTAACATGGTAAGGAGCAGTTTTATGGTATAAATCAGGGTTTTCAAATTATGGCTTGTGGGCCAAATCAGCTTGCCATCTCTTTTTATAAGTAAAAAGGTTTATTGGAACACAGGCTTGCTCCTTTGTTTATGTATTACCTTTGCCTGTTCCTGTGCTACGATGGCAGAATTGAATAGTTGCTGTAGAGTATGGCCCACAAAACCAAAATTAAAAACTGTATTTACTACCTGGCACTTTACAGAAGTTTGCCAACCCCTGGTCTAGATGTAGGGGCATTTTAAATTATGCACCCTTCCACTCACCCACCCCAAAAGAAATACCCCATTATTCCAAGGCTGTTACATTGTATACATGGGCCTGGTTCTGCCATCTCGGGACAAGCTAGGGGCGAGCAAATCTCAGGACTCACGCTGTTCTCATTTGGGACTGCCCAGCGTCATAAGGTGTCAGCAGTTGCTCCATGCTGTACAGGCTCCTGCCCGGGAATTGTCCACTGACCATCCTTAAGTCCTCAGGCCCCAGATGACTTAGAAATCGCTCCCTGAGATGAAAACAAGATCTCACGTGTGAGTGTTTATAATAGTTGCTGAGCTTGGGCCTCGGACCCCACACTCACCCTTACACGCTGTGCTTCTGCATGCTTGCATGGCTTCCCTCAGCAAGGGTGCTAAGTGCTTTTTTCCTACAACTTTTACTGATGCAGAGGATGACCCTAGGGGGCAGTATTTCTACATCTAAGTGTTAGTCTCTGCCACGTTCACCTTCTTTCTTGGTAGGCATCTGTTAGAACTCCTATTTAAAGAGATTTTTTTTCCTGGTCCCTTCCAAGGCTGTTTGTTGATCTTGGAATTCTATTTGCTGAAGCTTTTCATTCTCAGGATCAGTTTCTTTCTTGCATCGTTTAGTTCATCAGGCTCTATTTTCTTAATCCATAAAGTAAAAACAAAATATGAATTGATAAGAAAATAACATTTTGTTGTTAAAATATAAATTGAAAGTCTTTTTTTTTTTTTTTTTTTTTTTTTTGCGGTGGGGAGAGGTGTACAAAATAAGCACTGCTCTCTGAATCTCATCAGTCTCTCAGGTACCTTAGCTCTGGTTTCTGTTAACTACATTTTGTCCAACGTTTCTGACAGTCCTATCTCTGGTACCACTGAATTCATCTAACGCCCCTGGAGCACTCTAAAATTCTTCAGGTTCTTCAGAAAAAGATCACAGAAGTTAAAGTTCATTATACAAAATTCATGGTGATGCCCACTAGGATCTAGTCTAAGGGGACAGACTTACCCCACCCCTGCTGCTGCTGCTGCTGTAGCCGTGGTCCCTTCAGATGCCCACTGTGCTCAGATTTGGGGGGGCGGGGGGGACAAAACAAAAGGAAAAGAAAATCCAGCTCAGACCATCATAAGAAGCAAGTTTTCATTTAATCATTCTACAGGGATGTTTACTTTTTAAAAAGCTGTGTCTGGCAAGAAGACTTAGTCCCCTGAGGCTGCTGTGATGAGTCTGCTGGAACCCAGTAGGAGAGCTCCCGCAGAATGCGGGAGACAGCAGCTCTCTAGTCTTCCACTAGTGTCCCATCTGCTAGGTGACACTGCTGTGATCACCAGTAATAGTAAAATAATTTATTTTTATTTGATACTTTCAAAATAATACACATCTATGAAAAATCAAAATTCAAAACCAAAAGTTATCCTGCAAATTGGGAGGATGAGAAACAGAGTTGCCGAGCCTTTCTTGAGAGAACCTCTGAAGGAAATGAGCTTTCCCAGTTTGTTTAGACAGGGCATGAGCCTATCCCTTTCATCTTCTGGGAAACAACCCTCCTAGGCTGTGGACTTTGAGTCATGAGAGGAGGACTTGGTACATGTGCCGATGGTTCCGCGATGGGTCCCATTGCTGGGAATGGGTAGCCGGGCTCCTTGGTCCACCTGGCTAATTATTGGAAGGAGTCATGCCTTCTCAGGTGTCAATGAGCAGGCTCACCACTGAGCGGATTTTGCAGGCAAACCATCGCCTGAGGGGACAAAAGTATTGATAGTGGAACTGTTCAAACTCGGGGGTCTGGCGGATATCGCGGAAAAAGGCAATGTCAAGGTCAGACTCGGTAAGGATGATCAGGAGGAGGAGCAAAACAAAGAGGAGTCCCATGGTCACAAGGAGCAAACGGAGGACACTTAAAACAAACTTATTCACCTGTTCCTCCTCTGGCCTGCCGTGCCCCTGACACAGGGCCCTCAGCTCTCCCCCAAGGGCCTCCACATCGGCAGCAGTTGGGGTGCTGGCCTCAGACTCCTTCTCCTCCTCGATGCTGCAGGTGGCCCCATTGATCTGCCGGGAAAGCAGCATCAGCTCCAGGCTGTGCTCGGCGACAGGGGTGGGCAGCACACTGTCTGCAGGGCTGTAGGCCTCGTCTGCAATCACGGCGACTCGCTCATTGCTATCTGCCCGGCTGCTTCTGACGTGAGGCAGGAAGGCGTCCCCATGAGAGGAGGAACGCACCGGGGTGGAATGGGCGCTGTCTCGAAGGGACTCTAGGCCTGGAAAGGAAAAAGGAACCTGAATAGGCTTTCTGCCCCAGTGCACAGATTTTTTTCTTGTTGCTCCTGGTTTTGGCTATGTTTGTTAAAGATTGTGCCATTCCTGCCTCTGGTGTCCTAGGGATGATTTTAGCCCCAATTTGAAAGAGAATCTGAATCGCAGACTATCGCTGATCGAGAGCTGGGGCCATGGTTCACGGTGCTCAAGCTTTACCTCTTGGGTTGAGGGCCTGAGCAGCAGGAATGGGGGGGACAAGGCTGTGTTCTGCCTGACTGGGCCTCATCTAATACCGATTCTGGAGCTGAGTGTCCTTTCAACAACCTAGCGACAGCTCCTTGAGCGCATGAAGCCACCTTTTGGGTTTCTGCAATTGCTATTGGCCTCTTCGGCCTCCCAGTTGTAGCCATCCTGACCTTGCGGGATGTGAAAACCCTATCTGCTCTTCCTAAGCGCTCTCTGATAGAGAAGGGAAGTAGCCCTGGCCAGCTCCCTCCCTTTTCACCTCGGAATGATCTGGGTCCAGAATGGGCCGGCAGTTTCCCTGTTTTAGACACTCTAGAGTGCAGAGTGGACTTCGTCAAGATCTTGTTGGGTGAGGAGGAAATTCTCTTACATTTGTTAGGAGAAAGGGGTCCTGTGGCCACTAAAACTACCCCATTATCTCTTTATTTTCCTAGATGGGACATTTCTCTTTCCAGGGCTCAAGCTCTGCAGGGACAGCAGGAGCCACCCCGGCCGGAGGCTGTGGCCTCAGAGGCGCTGAGTGGCCCCCATCACAGTGCTCCCGAGGAAATGGCTTCTCGTTTCAGGTCCAACACCTGCGTTTTCCTTTCCTAGCCATCTTGGTGGCGCCAGAGTGGTTCTCCCCACCTTTGTAGCCTATGGCAAGAGAAGCCAGTCCCTGTCTGTTGCTCTGAAATTGACCCTGGCTGCCCCAGAATGAAGCAGATTCCAAGACAGGTAAAACCTTGGCCTTCCCAGGGCTGATTAGGGAGTTTGCTGGTTCAGGGCTAGCTTCGAAAGCCCAGAGTCTCTTAAAAGGCACTAGTGGCCTTTCAGAGGGGTTGCGTCTTTCCTTGGCTCCTCTATGGTACAGCCCTTGGCACCCAGGCAGCCTGCCTGTCCAGCTTGCCGGAGCCCATCTCAACACATGCACAGTTAAGGATTCTCCAGAGGAGAACGAACCCTGCAATGTGGGTTATGAACAAGAGGTGGGGGGTGTGGCAGCCCCCTTATCCACCTATACTCCCCAGTTTCTCACCATTAGTATATCTGCTGACTCCCTCAACTTCTGCCTTCAGAAACTCCTTATGGTCCTAGCTTTATTTTGTTTGTTCCTATGCTAAAAACCTTAAAGTTGTATAATGTTTTAATCTTTTTAAAGCACTTGCATTTTATCTGTCAGCAACTCCATGCAGTAGTGAGAGTGAGAGGTTACAGAACTCTCCTGAAGTCGTGTGGTTGGTTGTTAATGGCAAAGGCAAGGAGAGAATCCAAGCGTCTTTCTATTTCATGGTGCTAATGATCATGTAGCTGGATTTTCTGGGAAGTGAGAGTGAGACAGTGGGCCAGGATGAATTAAGTCAACAGCCTGCACCTTTCTTAGATTTAGGCCCTAATTGCCCAAGAAACTGTTCTGTAATACTGTGACAGTAAGAACACTAAGGGCCTGTCTCCTGTTGCAGAGCGTTTTTTTCTTTTTCTTTTTTAAAGATTTTATTTATTTATTTTTAGGGAGGGAGAGAAACATCCACATGTGGTTGCTTCTTGCGCACTCCATACTGGGACCTGGCCCTCAACCCAGGCATGAGCCCTGACTGGGAATTGAACCGGCAACCCCTTGGTTTGCAGGCTGGTGCTCAGTCCACTGAGCCACAACCAGCCAGGGCAAATGCAGAGCTCCTGATGCTCCTTTGATCTCTCTGTTTTCCCCAGTACCCTTCCCTTATTCCCCCACGTGCATGTGCAGCATGAGGAACATGTCCCCAGGAGTGTGCAATGGGGTCCCTGACAAAACTGAAACCAGGCCCTGGTCGCACATGGTGCTGCCTCAGCTCCTTTCCCAACCACTCCTCTGGCTCCCCCTTCCTCTGGAACCTCAGCCTCTGCCCCTTGCACAGGGCATCTCACTCTTTAAGGGGCTGTCCCCTTACCAGGACAGCTCTGACTGCCAGATCTTTCAGAGTACGACCAGCTTACAACCAAAAGCCACTTCAGTGCAAGCTTAGCTTGGCCTATGGGTTAGCCCTAAGCTGGGGAAGGAGAGAGGCAAAGGCTGTGACATCAGAGAACAAATCAGAGGGACACCAGAAGCCACATTAGACTGAATTGTTGGTTCTCTCGGTAAACAAGATAATGGATATGTATGCATTTCTAGTAGCATCTGACAAAACTACTCCGGAAATGTTAGTTGTCTCTTCCCTCAACAGTTAGTCTTGTATAGAACTTCAGGTTTCACTGTGACCCACCACCTGCCTCACCCCTTCATCAAACCTGTCTTTCTGGGAGGATGGGGTGGGTGCCGTGGGCGGGACCTGGGCGAGTGGCACAGCAAAACAGAGGAGTGTCTTCTTTACCTGGGAGGGGCTCCAGCCGATTGCCTTGCCCAGAGGTGGCCCCCAGCGGGCTGGGGGGCACAGTGGTCAGGAGCCTACCCTGGAGCCGGGGCCCCATCCTCAGGATGCGCACACTCAGGGGTCGAAGGCAGTGGTTAGTCACCCGGAGCTGAACGCGGACTCTGGTGTGAATCTTAATCAGACTCTTCCCCATGGTAGCCCAGGAAGCAGATAACTTCTTCAGTGGAAACCAGCCAGGCAGGGAGATACTGAGGGAAAGGGTGGAAACCCAGCTAGGGACAGAGGGCTTCTGCTGATCTCCCTGGCGCGCCTTCACAGTGCCTCCCGTGCCGGAGAGAGCGTCAGCTCCATGAGCCTGGGAGTGGGCTGAGCGGCAGGGAAGGAGCGGCTCTGAGAGGCCCACGTTATCAGGGCACTGGATTCAGTCAGAAGCACTTAGAGCCATAAAAAGTAATGCTTCCCGGCCTGTAGCTGTCTCCCTGAGGCCCTATAAGGCCCTCGTCCTCTCAGAGGGTGAGGGACAGAGAGGGGAGGGAACAGTCCCTGAGGGCAGGGAGAATCCGGGCTGTCCCAGGAAATCCAGGGCACGAAGCTACGAAGACAGTGGGCTTTGGACTGAGTGGCTCTGAAGTGTGAGGAAGTGGCTCTGGGGCTGGAAACGGACTGTCTCATCCTTTGCTGGGATGAACCTGGTGGCTTCAGCCTCAGGATAGACAGAGAGAGGGGACACAAAGTTATGGTTCCTCAAAAGGAGGGAAAATCGTTCCACTTTCCTGAGATAAACACCCCAAAAGAACAGGGACGGTGAAAGCCACACTCAGTTCTCTTGCTCAGTCTCCCGGGATAACCAGGCTGTCGCCTGGCGGTCAGACCTCAGTAATTCCATACCTTGCATAGTGATCACGCTTGGTAGTTTATAGGGCACCCTTCCACGTGCCCACCCCACTCTACAGCGAGGGCAGCAGGCTTAGAGAGGTTAAGCGACCTGCCCCAGGAAGTATGTGGCAGAGCTCTGATTTAAACCTCGCCGCGTACTCCCTGGCCAGGCCCTTTGCACTGCTGCCTGTGCGGTGCGCGCTTTACCCTCTTTAAAGTGCTGTCCGCGGCAGCCTCCTTGCCGCCCATGGCAAGGAAGGTGTCCCCCCCTTTTTTTTTTTTAAACAAGTGGAGCAACAAAGATACTCAAATAATTAAGGCACTTTACGGTGGCTGCCCAGCGAGGAGGGCTCTCGAGTCCTACAGAACCACACGCAGGTGATGCAGAGTCAGTGACACATCATAAAACCCTAAACACAAACCAGAGATCCTCCCACAGAGCAGATCCTTCCTAACCAGAGCAGTTCTTCATTTTCATTAACAAGCGGCATTCACTCAGAAAGGACAAAGGGCCTTTCCTCCCGAGCCTCCAGGACACATTCCGGTTTGAAATAATCCTGCTGCTGTTTCCTGCTGCTTGAAATCTGAGGTCCTACAAACCATCATCATCGTTGGGAATGAAAGCAATTCTGCACCCATATCCAGCCCTCAGGGCCAGCTGGGTCAGTGACAACAGCAGGTGGACACTATCCCCAGTCTCCTAATAGTATTAAGTACCTGGAGACTGGAGAGGTGTCAGCCTCAGGTTGCTGGGGTATCCGGTTCCAACTATACATACGCTCTGTCTCTTGTCACCTCAATATACTCCAAAGGGAGAAAGGTTGGGAGACATATTGGGTGTCCTAAGACAATGCTAAAGAATTCGATAGTTAGAGGGCAGATTTCTATAACTAAAGTAAAGGTGGTAGAGTTATTGGAATGCCTCAGAACCAAGAGTTTATTTTTTGGTCAACTGCCTTAGCCACCCTGATCATTTAAGCTGAGGAGATTGGTCAGATCTGGAAAACAAGTGAAAAGCCTCTTCATGGGAAGCAATTTCAGAACTGCAGGGAACCTGGTAGATCCCACATACACTATTTCCCAAAGGTGGTACCCCAAGTACTCTCAGATCCACCACCCGCTCTTGGACTTGCAGCTCAGCGGGGCTGGAGGGGATTCCCCATTACCCGACACCCAGCAGGGGGTGCTGTCCACGGGGTGAAGCCTTCTCCCATTGGAGAAACTTGCTGCTGCCTCTAATGCAAATTCACCTCTTTTCAAGGTCCCTGAGTGGAACTGTTAAGTCACGACTCAGAGAAACCTGTGGTCATCTCCAGAGCTCAGGCTTACCTTCCATGATGGAGATGTGAACAGCTCTTCTCCGGGTCCTGGGGACACTGCTCAGCCTCGGGCCATGGGTTATGGAGGGACAGCTGCGGCTGGGAACCATCCCAGCTCTGAGGTTAAAGAGAAAGAACACTGTTAGCTCAGTGCACAGATGGCTGTGGTCAGGACTCAAGAGTTGAGGACTGGCTACTAGAATTGCCTGGCTGTATTAAGTCTTATGTTTTGTGTTTTAAAAAATCTTTTTTCCTTTAGTCCCTCGATCCCACTCAGAGACACTGCTGTAAACTTGTCCACTTCCCAAATCCCTGACCCACCTGAATCTTCCCTTAGTGTGGCAACAGTGCCACTGGTCTCTGGGCATGATGGTCAGGGAGTAGTGCCCCAGGATAATCAGTGCTCTCAAAGATGTGCCCAAAGATGGATATGGCAGCCTCCCCTGGCTTCCAACAGAGGCAGCTGGTGGCGGGGGGCTCTGTGTGAAGGGGTGGGTGGTAATGCTCCCATTTCCACATGTCAGGTTGGTTGGCAAACCCTAGCTCTCTTGGCCAATCATATTCTTTCTGGGTCTCATTGGGTTCAAGGAGATGGGCTTCTGGAAATGCATGATTTATAGTTATGCAGGAAGCATGGATCGCAATACTAGTTTACACATAGTATGAGAAACTATCCCTGGCTTTCTGTAATGAACTTCACTACCAACGAAATCTTGCTGCTTGGACATATCCTCCATGGTGTATGTGCAATCTCAGGACTTGGGGGGACGGTAGCGAATCGCCCAGGAAGGTGGCTCCTGGATCGCTACGCTGTCTGTACTGCCTGCCTCAGCCCGCCTTCCCCCAGCCTCCTTCCAGGCTCGGGGATTCCAGAGACAGATGGTTTCCCATACCTTTAGCTGAGATGACACTCTTCACCTTTCCTGCCATGTTTTCCTCCCCCTTTTTGGGAGCCATTGTGGCCAGAATCTTCACATTACCCAAACTGCTGGCTCTTTTGAGATTCTGGGACCTGTGCTCAAACTGCTTTTGGGGGAAGCCTCTGGCAGCCTACCTGTGGATTTCTGGTGGCTCCCGTTTGATCTTGGCACTTGACTCCATTACTTCCTTTGCAACTCGGCCACTGTAAGTAGTATAATGAAACAAGCAAGAAATGAGACATTGTTCTAGGATGGGCTCCTCTCTAAGATCTCAGATTACTTTGGCCTACCCGTTCCCAAAGTTTAGGCCACTGAGAAAGGCTTGCTTGCTGGGGTAAACAGTTCTAACAAGTTCTGACAGCTGATCTTAGAGAGCTCTCTGTCTCTGGAGTCTGGGATCTTCCATTCTCATTTAGGAATGATTCCTCATTGTCTAGCATGTCCCAAAAATATTGCAAAAAAAAAAAAAAAGAGAAATCTTTAGACAGACATGAAAATAGTTACTGTTATAGTTCTTATTGTGCTGCTGTTATAAGGGCAGGAGAAGGTACACATTTGAAACCCTACAGACACAGCTGCAGGGAAGGAAAGAAGTAGTCAAAGGGCTAGAAGACAGAATTTGATGGAAACCTCAGGCTTTTCTGGAGGTTCCCAGTTTCTTTGTTTTCAAGGATACAGACTACTGAGCCACTGTTCCGGAGAGAAGGGTCTGAAAATAGGTCCATAACGGTTACTTACTGTCACTATTTACCTGTATCGGAACCGGCTTCCTTTAAAAAATAAATTGCTGCTGGACACTGTGCGGACTTGGCTTGACTTCTCCAGCCTGCAGCAAGGCAAAGTCCAGTGTGAGCGACGGCCTGTGGCTGTCTCCCAGGAGGGACAGCACATGTCCAGCTCCTTCCAAAGGAACCCCTCAGGAAAAGGCCCCTCATAGCCCGTCTCTGACTCTCCTTTAGGACCTGAGGGCTGTGCTCATGGCCTCAGTGCTGGGGACAGGCATACTGAAACCCAATGTCACGTCAGGATAGTGAGGGCTTCCCAAGGGTGCTTCATGGGGTTCAGCAGGGAGACTGAGAGGAAAAAGTTAGGGATGATGGACTGGGGGAATAACAGAGTGCCAGCCACTGAATCGGCAGTATGACCTTGGGCAAATTTCTTTTTCTCTCTTAGCCTTAGTCTTCTTATCTATAGAATAATGGGGCTGGGACTATTTGACCTCAGGAGTCCTTTCCAGTCCTAGCATCTAATGATTTGTGTGCATGTCTGGGTAATTAGGGCGGAGAAGAGAGTGGGGGCTGCTTTCCTGTGCTATCTCCTTGGAGAGTCCTGAAGTGTATCATCATATTAAAGGCTCTGAGAAGTCCTGCAATGAAGCTAGCTTAACTTTAATAAATGTTCCATCATTTATTTGAACTTGAAGCTGTTCTCCCATCCCCAGGATGCCTATTAACATCACTCTCAAGGCTGTAGAGATAGCCGATGTGGAGACTCTGAGAGGCCAGGGGCAGTGGAATAAAATATCCTATTGGGTGATTTCTCTGATCCCACTTAGAAAAGGAAGTTTAGGCAGAGCTGCCCAGAGTGAAGTCTCCCAAGGGCCAACTCAGCCCACAACATGCCCTGGGTGTCCATGCCGCTCCTCTAGCCAGCAGTCCATCTAGGTCTGAAGCCTTTGTCGGGAGTGGGCAGTGAACATTTAGGGAGCTGTCCCCACAACTGATGAAGAGCAGTCCCTGAGAGTCACCACCCTCACCTGTCTCAGGGCTCTGAGGCCCAGCCTAGTTGCCCTCCTGCCTGAGCACATTCTTGAGTTGACCTGGCTCCCCGCAAAGCACTGGGCCAAAGGCAGGAATCGGCGACTGAGAGACGCTCAGAGGCCAAAGGAGCTGCTGCTAGAGGCTTGGCCTAACTGGGCAACTGACCCAGGCTGGAGACTCTGAACACTCAATTAGAACATTAAGTAGTTAGGGGAAAACTGCAAAGGGACCTTAGTTTCCACTGTGAGTGTTGGCAGGGCTAGCTAGGTGTGGAGGTCTGTTAATGAACGGAGAGACTCAACTACTAAGTTTGGCCACAGGTTCAGATGCACAGTTCTGTTCCCATGACACAGAAAAATGAAGGCCTCCAGAAATGGTGCTGAAATGTTTTCTTGGCTTTCCTTGGACACCTGGAGACTGAAAGGGAGGGAAATTTGACTGTGCAAAAGTCTTTTCCAAGTGTTTTCTCCTTCATGAGAGGAATAAAGATCACTCAAATTAGCTTTCAGGCCACCCATTCAGT
Source organism: Mormoops blainvillei (assembly GCA_004026545.1). Classification (NCBI taxonomy): domain Eukaryota; kingdom Metazoa; phylum Chordata; class Mammalia; order Chiroptera; family Mormoopidae; genus Mormoops; species Mormoops blainvillei. The sequence continues at coordinate 45,749 of PVJD01001729.1, read as the reverse complement.
TCATCCTGATTCTGTATCAAATGCACAGAAAGCATTAAGCAGTTCAGGAAGCCTGCCCAAGAAACAGCTCCTGGGGCTGTCCCCCCAGTAAGAGGGAGGAGACCAGTGCTGCTGGTCAGCATCCCAGAGCAGCCGGCAGGTAGCAAGTCCGCTCTCATCAGCACCCTTCAGGTCACTGGAGGGGGAACCATGTCCTCTCGGGCAGAACATACCATACAGTTTTAGCTTATGTCATCCTGATTAAGACACAGGTTCTTAAATCATAAATCATTGTACTCTAAAAACAAGACCAAGGGTTTTAGTGAAGTATACTTTATCCGGCATCGTCCCAGTTTCTCAGTGGGCTGTTTCTTTGCACCCTAATGCCCTAATGACCACTTTCTTAAGCAAAGACAATTAAGCACAAAACTCTCAAATACTTTACAAAATTCTTTGGTGAGTAATGTTGCCTTTGGTTCGAAGTAGGCTTCTCGTACCAGACACGTCCTTGCCCCTCTCCAGCTACCCTATCCCAGGCTCCAGGGCACTTCTCCTGTCACTTGGCGACACTTCTGGCTGTGAGGTTCCAGGAAGGGCTGCAATCAATGCCAGCTTAGCACCAGGTCACCCACTGGAGAGTGGGCCCCAGGATCTAAGGCTTAGGGAGCTGTTCAAGGAGCTGTCGTGTTCTGCGCTGTCCTGGGGCTCTGACTGGCTCCATAGGGTCTGTTTGACTGCAGTCAGGCACCCATGAGCTTTTTCTGGCCCAAAATTTACTCTGAAAACCCCGAACTGGTTTGCCACTGAGGGCTGTCCAAGGACATCACAAGGCAGACCCCTTAGGCAACTCTACCAAAACACATTTCCAGACCTGTTCAGCTCTGTCCCTTTACGGGGGTACACACAGACACCCGAAAAGGGGTCTGAGTTTTACAAGGACGCCCAGTCTTGCCATCTCACACCTCATTTCTCAAAGTTTCCTGCCCATCATTCCTCTAAAAGTAGCTTTTATGACTTTAGCTCACTGATTATGACAGTCCCCATGCCGTGTGTCCACTCACTTGTAGAAGGCTTGGTTCTCAATTCCACATTTCCAGAGGTGCTTGCAGGCTTCTGGAGTTGGAGCAAAATATGTGAGAATAATTTTCTTTTCCTACAAAAAATCCCATAGAAACAGCTGAGTGTGGGTGGAGAAGTGAAGGGCGACGTAGGCCAGGACACTGACCCCTGAGCTGCCGGAGGGCTCCCGTGACTCGCACAGGCTGCAGACGGGGAGGGGCTGCCTGGCAGCTGGCTAGTTGGAGAGAAGGCCGGCAGGACCCACTGGGGCGGGGCTCAGTCGTGTGCGTAAGTTCACACCGGGCAGGGCCAATCAGAGTCTCATCTCAGCTGGCACAAACTGAACCAAGAAAGTTCTCACCAGAGAAAGTGGTTCTCACATCTAAAATCTTTTTTTTTCTCTATGTATTAGCTTGGAATTTTCATATGGAAGCAAAAGAATCTTACTTTGCATTTCCTGGAGGCATGGAACCTCTGGGTGTTGTCGGCATCCCTGAGGAAGCCTTGTGGTCCAGGGCCTGGCCACCTCTCCCTCCCTCACCTCCAGGCCTTGACCATGGTCTTGGCTCAGCATGCAGGTGGCTTAGCTCTGCCTGGATGGGGCACTTTGGTTCAGCCCTGGCCATCAGGAACCATCCCGGTACCCCAGCCCTCCTGAAAAGAAGGAAGCCAGTACTCACCTCTTTCTGACTTACGTATAAATAGAAAGTCTTTCCTTCAAATTTCAGCTTGGTCACCTCATTCCTAGAAGCACAAAGAGAGTACTAGTCACCTTGCTCTGGGCTGCATGTTCACAGCCAAGTCTTGTAGATGCACAGCCCACCCTGACTGGAAGGGGCTCCAGGCACAGACACAGTTTTAGCCAAAATTAGAACTAAAACAAGACAGCAGCGCAGTGTTGAAACAGTTCAATCCACAGTTTTCTGGTCAATAAAACTACAATAATAGGGTGAGAGGAGGAGTTCAGGCTCACTAACAGTGGCTGCAAAAGGGAAACACTGGCATGGGAAGTGAGTCTAGGTAGAGTGGTCCCGGGCCATATCAGGATTTGGTTCATAACACAGGTGCATTATCTGGATGGGACCATCGAACATAAGATGCCACAGTAGCTGATGAGGCCAAAGTTCAAGATACAGCAAATAATGAAAAACAATGCAACCAGGTTCTGAGGGAGTTGAGTCTTTCAGGTGACTGTGCCACTGGATGGAAAATGCAGTTTAATGCAGACACATGTCAAACGATCTCAGGGAGGGGAGCGGAACAACATACCAAAGAGAGAGAACAGATTACATGGAACAGTCATGCAGCGTACTGACCAGGAAAGGGGCTTAGGGGTTTTTGTAGAAAAATCCTTGAAGCCACCAGCCCAGTGAATGGCTGCAGTAAAAGAGGCAAACAGGATACTGGGGTACGTCACCCGTGGGACAGACACAAATCAGAAGAAGTGACATGGTTACTGTACATGGCACGGCTTAGACCTCACCTCCACATTCTGCTTGCAGCCTTGATTACATTTACAAAATGGAAAAATGACCAGGGTCATAGGTGGATGTCCCTGAGAGCCAGAGAACTAGGCCTCAGCACTGGTCAGTCTTCCCTTCCGTTTGTCTGACACGGCTGTCCTCTGGGGCCCGATGGCCCTCTAGCCACACTGGGGGCGAGGTCCTCATTTTCCTACCCACCGGGACCCCCCCCGAGTCTGACCGTGCACATCTGCCTCTACTTGGCTTCTTCCTCTTTGCGATTTTTAGGGAGATTTCCTCAATATTCTAGGAAGTAGCTGAAAGGTGGTGAGAACCATGTGTATCCAGTTTACCAAGGGACAAAACTGAGGAGACAAAGGAAGGTCACGTTCCCTGGAAATCATGGTTGGGTCAGAATGAGAGTTCACAACTCTGACCACCAGTTCTGCGCTAATAAAGACACAGTGTATTCCTTCCCCATTTGACTCCCTTCTAATCAATCCATTAATCTCATACACAACATACAATACGTATCAGTCAGTTAATATGTAAACAAGCACACAGATCATCTAGGCTTCAACAAGAAAGACTTGAAAGTAAGAGTTTTCTATTGGAAGTGAGATTGGGTTAGCATCTGTTAGAGCTGAGACATTGTGAAGAGGAGACTTCCTGCAGATGTGAGAGGATAAAAAGGGTCTAGGGGAGCCAGGTGAACATCGGGGCTTCTGGAGGGGTAGGGACACTTTAGGAACTGCAGGTCCCTGTAACAGGTGTGTCCTACCTCATGAGGCAGCTGCCCTGTTCAGAGTGTGGCCCCAGAGCTGGGCTCTCTAAGGGACATCAGACAACCTGGCTGCGTCCAGGCAGCCAGTGCTGCTCAGTGGGAAGGAGAGTGGTGGCCTGATGGGGCTGTCTTGTTGTGAAAAGTATTTTGTTGGACAGAAGACCCCAAACCCTCACCATCGTCACCCAGAGAGCACCGTGAGTGGGCCAACTTGAGCTGGGTGTGTCTGAGGATCAGTTTCACTAGCATGCGGTTCTCGTCATACTGCCAGTCTTCACAAGAGCAGTAAGGGCAGAAAGGTGGTGTCTATCTCTAAGGTCCGCATGGGAGCTGAGAGCACCTGGAAGGACAGACGCCCTGCAGTACCCCAAGCAGGGCGCTCTCCAGGAAGCAGCTCCATCCCCAATTCCCATTAGCTCTTCTGGGCCAAGGAAAGCCACTTGTCCAGGCCCATGGGAGGAGCTGACCAGCTTAGACTTGCAGTCTAAGGCCCAAGAAGGTACAGAAATCACAGGGGCTTAGAATATGCAACATGTTTTGATGAGGCTCAAAAGATGTTTATATGGGCCAGAAAAAGCGTTTCCAGGGCAGCCAAATGTCCATCGACAAACCAGAGTCCGCACTGCATCGGCTCCCAGAGCCACGCAGCAGGACGGACCCCAAACAGATGGGCAGAGAAGCAGCAGATCAGAGTGGCTTCAGCTGAGGCAGTGTCCCCTGCCTGCTACAAAGTGGGGTGGGAGAGGGAGGAAAAAGTGGGGATGTGACCGGGAGGCGGAGGACACCTAACCCCAAAGGAGGGACAGAGCAGCATCGTGCCTTGCGGGCAGTGCCCACGGGAGGGTTAGCCTGAGCAGGATGTGTGGCAGGGCAACAGGGTAACTTCTATCTGGCCCGGGGTCACGGTGAGCCTTTTTCTTTCATTAGGACAGTGGGTAAAGGAGTAAGCGTCCCTGCAGATGCTAGGGCCCTCAGTGGGGAACAGTCCCAAAGTCTCAGTTCTCATGGGAACTTTGCTTCTCTAACATTGGCTCCAGCCCCGAGCCTCTCATCATACCCAGAAATCCACCCCCCAACCCTTTCTTCCTCTGGAGAGGCTGTTGGCTCTCAGGAACACCCTTCTGGAAGAATAGGATCCCTAGGAAGAGACCGCTACCTTCTTCAGTTAGCATTACGGATGCAAGGCTTCGGAGAGGACTCAGAACCGTAACTGCCCAATCACAGACAAAGGACATGGGAACCGCAGCCCTCCCCAGCTGGTAAAGTATAAGAAGCCTGTCTTGGAAACGAAGATATTCACCATTTAATGAAGTGGACCCTCTTGTTTCCTTGAAGAACAACAAACCCAAAAGGTGTGAAGGCCAGAAATGCAGCATTTCCTGACACATCCTGCAACACAGAAAGACTTCTCATCAGGGTGGTGCAGGCATAGAGGTGAAAGGGCGAGAAACAGTTGGTCATCGGTTAATGCTTAATACCGGCAGGAGGTCCCGGGAGGAAGAGCATGGCATTTGGAGGTAAAAGGCAAGTTACTTACCTTCCCTAAGCCCCAGTGCCCTTAACTGTAAGTTGTAGAGTATAATGATACCAATCTTAGAAGGCTGTTGTGAACACCCAAAGAGAATGGCAAACCCTCACACAATCCTGGTGGGATTGTAAAAAGACTCAGTCACTTTGGACAGCAGTTTGGAAGTTCTTCAGGTTGTTAAACATAGAGTTAACCTCATGACCCAGCAGTTCTACTCCTGGGTATGTACCCAAGAGAACTGAAAACCTCTGTTCACACAGAAACTTGTACATGAATGTTTATCGCAGGATTAATTATTCATAATAGCAAAAAGTAGAAACAATCCAAATGTCCATCAACTGATAAGTGAGTAAACAAAATGCAGTACATCCATGCATGGATAAAGTATTATTCCATTACTGCTGGAATAATATTCAGCAGTAAAAAGGAATGAAGTACTGACACATGCTACAGCCTTTGAAAACATTACGCTAGAAGAAGCCAGTTACAAAAGGTCACATGCTGTACGATTCTGTTTACACGAAATGTCCCGAATAGGCAAATCCATGGAGACAAAAAGCTCCCCGTTGCCAGTAGCTGAGGGGAAGGGGAGACGGGGAGTGGCAGCTAGTGGGTGCAGCGTTTCTTTTTTGGGGTGATAAATTGTTCTAAAATTAGGTAGTGGTGATGGTAGTGTAACTCTGAATATACTAAAAACCACTGAACTGCGTACTTTAAAAGGATGGATTTTATGATATGTGAATTATACCTCAAAAAAGCTGTTATCAGAGGGAAGGGGAGAGAGAGAATGAGAACATGGCAGTTATGATGGGCCCTACACACTGGGCTCCCTCCGGAAAGGTTGCCTGAAGAAAAGATAAGCAGCAGCTGGCCACATGAAACAGACACCACCAGCCCTACGGTGCCTTAACCAACAAAGAGGCCTCCTGGTCACCTGTCACCATCAGCCTGTAAACAGCAGGCTCGAGGTTCTGCTGAGCAAAGAGGGGAGAAGGTGCAGCAGAAGCTGTAGGTCACGATTCCCTCACGTGGGAAAATGAGCCCCAGGAGGACCAGGTCTTTCCTAGTTTGGGACGGGGCCCAGAAGGCTGGTTGAGGGACTGTGCTCTCTCAGAGCTCCTTCGTGATGGGGGCCTCAGGTGAGAATCTGCTATGTCAGGGCGTGTGTGCAGGTGGCCAGAAACTTACGGCAGCATGCCGGCCAAATGTGCGTGCGGGGCGGTGCCATGGAGTCCGGGTCCGGCAGCTGGCGTGCGGCATGCGACCGGGGGCCCTGGCTGCCTTCAGAATTCACTCCCTGGAGCGGACCGTCAGGCCGCTTAGTCCTAAGAACAGTGGGGCCTCGGCCGGGGCTTCGTGAGCCTCGCCACAAGAAAAAAATGCGGCTTTGCCCTAAGACTGTCTCATGGAGTCAGAGTTTTAGGTGCGAGCATCTGAGCCCGGGGAATAAACTAAATACATGTTTTGCAGACATTTCCAATTAATGTATTTTTATTATTGTCCTCAGGGTCTGTTGTGACCCTGACGCTTGGCTGCAAATAGAATGTGATCCAACCCGTGGGCTCAGCAAAAAAAAAAAACCAAAAACCAAACAAACAACTTTTTAAAAATAACCTGAATGGAGATACGGTGAAGCCACGGGGCTGATTTCCTCCTGCCTGTCATCAGTGCTTGGTGGTGGCTGTTAACATCTGAGCGCCAGCACTGCACACAAGCACAGTCCCTGTCTGGGGGCACCTGTGTTACCCTGGCAGGCTGGCAGAGACACGGGTCAGGGCCGGCTGGCCCTTAGGGTGGAGGGGGCCTGGGAGAGGTGGGCAGGGAGGCTCTGCTCACGGGGAGGCAGCCTGCCTCGGAGGGACGCCAGGAGGCTTTTGGCTCACCGTGCAGGCGGAAGCCAAGGAAGTCCTAAAACGGTAGGTTTCCAAAGACTGAGACTTGAGGGTGGAGACCTTCTCTTATCTGTATGCACAGAACAGGCCCACGATGAGGTGGGCAGCGGGACCAGCGTGGCTGCGGTGGGGAAGAACATACAAGAGCAAAAATGAGACGGAAGGCACAGTGATAAACTGGGGAAGGTGTTTACCAGGGCCCCCCGACAGGAAAGGCCTAGAGGAAGGATGGATGGATGGATGGAAGGATGGAAACAAGGGGTCGGGCCTACAGAGGACTGATGATGGCTTGAAATAACGGGCGAAGGGTAGACCGGGCAGCAGCAGGCTGGGCAGGGAAGGGCCTCTCCCTGTTTCTTGTGCCGCTGAGGCCGAACAGCGCCTGTGCCACAGCCCCCACCTGCCGTGGGCTCGAGGTCAGACCTCTCAGGCCCGGGTTCTGGCTCTGCCACTCACTACCTGTGTGACCTCGGCCAGGTCCCTTCCTTTCTCTGTGTTTCCCACTCCTTGTTGTGAAATGAGGGTGGATAATATTATCTGCCTCTTAGAATGTGCTTAGTATGCACCCAATGTATGCTAGAGGTTGTGCTGCTGATATCATAGCTGCTACTGATTAGCTCAGTTTGTTGAACTTAATTCAATATCTTGTTTTGAAAAAACCTAACATGTTACTATTTTTCCTGATGTTGATGGATTTAAATGTCGTTAGGAGATGAGGGTGTGGGAATTTGGGGTAGAAAGGGAGAAGTCACTCTTGTTAGGGGACCAGGGACAAAGGGGATTTGGGGGCTATGTGGGATTGAGGGGAAAGAAAAGTGGGCAGAAGGGGAAGGAGGCAGAGCTGCCACACAGATCTGTGGGAGTTATCCCAGAGACTGTGGCCAGAGCAAAGCGAACAGAAGGTCCTCCCACGGGCTGGGTGCCACTGGCCGGGGTACTGGGTTGGCACTGTGCAGGCACCTTGGCTGGCCTCCCTGTGAGGGCGGCTGTTGGAGTCAGAGGGGAACAGCCTCTCCTGACCAGACTGGCTGATTTGGAACAGGGAACTACTGGGAATAGACCCCGATAGATGCCACGTCATTCCAATAAGTAACAGTAGCACCTTGACCAATCCCAATCCAGTCTCTCATACGGAGCAGTTCTCCAAACCACTTCCAATGCACCAGTTCCAGGTGAAGGCCACTGCAAGGCCCTGGCACCCGGGCACCCGTGGGTGGAGGGCGGCCAGAATGTCTGCTAGTGTTTGGCACGTGAGGAGCAGGACTCAGATTTAGAGTGAGAAACCTCCTATCTGTACCAGCACGAAAACACAACAGGCAGCCACGCTGACACCTTCTCTGGAACTTGCCCAGCTTCTTCTATCTGACATGTCATTCTCACTGTGAGCCTGCCTTTGGGATTTGTGTGCGCAAGGACAAGTTATGTGACAAAAAGGGAAGAAAATGAGGACGAGGAGAGAAGTGACATAGACCATAGTAACCTGTCCCTTTCCTATCCTGATGAAATCAGTACCCACAGGACTGAGCTATTAATGGACCTGGGAGGTAGAATAAAAACTCAGGTCTTGACGGCCACAGGCGGCTGGTGCCACCTCCACGCTACATCTGCTAACAGTCAAAAGAATTTAGTTCATTTTTACAGTTTAAGGTAAAAGTTTGTTTTTAATATTTTATCCCTGTGGAAAGAATTTTTGTCTTGGTTTAGGACCACAGCTCTGTTTCATTTTATTTTTTAAAATCCTCACCCAAGGATATGTTTATTGATTTTTAGAGAGGCAGGGAGGGGGCAGGGAGAGAAACATCAATCGGTTGCCTCCTGTATGTGCTCCAACCAGGGACTGAACCCACAACCTAGGTATGTGCCTTGACTGGGGATCGAACCTGAAAGCTTTTGGTGTATGGAATGATGCTCCAACCAACTGAGCCACAAGGCCAGGGACCAGCTCTGTTTCTCATTTGCACTGTGACTTACTTATCTTCTCTGAACTTTGGTTTCCTCACTTGTAAAATAAGGACAGTAAATAATATATACTTCAAAAATACTACTTCTATCTGATGGCCTACATGACTTGCTGCCAGGACATGGCCAAAGGCATTTTTCAAGGAGAGAGGATACACTTGCACTGATTCATTCAGACGTTCTGTTAGAACCCACCATCAAACTTGACCTGCATCATCAAAGGTTTACCCCAAGGTGATCACTCTACCCAGAAAAGGACTTTGGGAAATCACAGCACTGACTGGTCCTAGGAAGTAGCCCAGTTCCTGCGGGTCTCACCTCCAGATACAGTGAAGTAGGCTTCTGTCCGTGGCCTCCCCAGAGGACATCCTGGGTATGACAGAGTAAGCACCCAGTGTTCTGGGTTGTTACACCTCTCTGGGTCATCCACTCCCCTCTAGAGAATACCTTAAACTAACACAAATCTGGGTGCATGAAGCCTCTATTATTCTTTAAAAACCTTAGGGAAAAGGGTTACCCATGCTTTTCCAGACACTTATGCCCATTCCTGAAAGAGCTCATAGCTAGGAACCTTTAAGTCAATCATGAAAATCACCCAGTTTCAATATACCTAAACCTGGCCATTAGAAGCTAGGGTGGAAATCAGGAGGAGGAGGTGCCCTGCAAGAGGCTTGGATCACCCCGTGGCAACTCAGAAAGTCAAGTTTTTCATTTTAGCAGTGAACCAAAGAAGGCAGCCAAGAGTGGCCACCTGAGGGCGAGGGTGAGGCATCACTGACCCTTCTTGCTCTGTTTCTCTGAGATCGGGGCAACTTGTCAACCTGGGGAGGAGGGTTTACTTAGAGAGAAGCTTAGGTAGCTAGGTTATGAAAGTAATGATCCTATTTAAAGGGCAAAGTAATGACACTAAGTTTATTTGTGTGGCTGCTCCAACCTAGATCCTGCTGAAATCAGTTTTCTCCTGGTCTATTCAGAACTGATGTAAAGCCACCTGGTGAATTTACATTAAATTTTTGTATGATTTCAGTAGTTTCATAGGTCTTTGCCTTCTATCCTAATTGGCAGTGGGTCCCACTTTGTTCATAAATAAATGATGTCTCTGCAGAAGGAAGACCACAAGTGATAATTGAAAGCGTGCAGCATTGGGACAGACAACTCTGGGTTCAAGTCCCAGTACTGTCTGTTCCAGGAACTCTGGACATGTCAGTCAGTCCGAGAACCTCAGTGCTCTTATAGTAAAAAGAGGATAAAAATGTCTTGATAGTGTTATTGACAAGATTAAATGAGTGCATATAAGTGCATGGCACCTTCATTCAATAAATGGCACCTTTACGACTCATAATAAGGCTGGGTACAGGCTGGGTATCTGTGATGGGCGTGATCACTCCAGAGACCACAAGAGGGCAGGAGGCACAGCCCAGGCCTGCAGGAGACCCGGGGAAACCGCCAGCCCCACCTCCCCCGGAAGGGATGGGATGGTGGCTCCCAGGGTGGGAGAGGTGTCGGGGCAGGGGAGTAGGTGTGACACAGGGCTGCCAGTGGTTTGCTCCACTCTCCTCGCCCAGCAGTGGCAGGCTTGGTCTGTTGGAGCACCTGCCAGGGGTTGGGGGTGGAGGGGAGGTGCAGAGAGCTCATGACAGCCTGTGGAAGTTCAGAGTTTGGGCATTATCGTAAGCCAGCCATCGGAGCCCCCTGTCTGTCCCACCCAGAGTTGGTAGGATCTCCTCTTCCTGGTCCCAGGGCCAGAGAGAAGGACAGTGTGGCCAGAAAGAAACCATGAGCATGGACAGGAAGAACAGCAGCTTCCTAATCGGTCCAGGAGAACAGAGTCTAGCCAAAGTGGTGTTCTGCTCTCATTTAATTATCAAAACGATTCCTCTTCTTCCGTCCTCCCTCGGGCTGCGTGCCCCAGACTCCCTGGGCCCAGTAATTGCCTCTCTGTTAATAGAAACCATCAGTATTTATTACCCCGAGTGCTCCAGCTTATTTCAGCTCTCCTTGTAGCAACATTAAGGCGAGTGCTTGGTAGCGTATCACCAAAGTGACTCTACTTAATGACAAGAGTAAAGGCTCCCAAACTGTTCTTGCTGAAGAAGGCTGAGGAAATCCTGAGCCGAAGTCCAGTGAGATGAGTTGAGGGGCCACATGTGGGACCTGCAGCAGGGCTCTGATGTGGCCCCGCTTGAGCAAGGGGGACAGGGCCAAAGAAGAAGGGACTGGAAGCCCAGGGCTCTGACCACTCCCACCTTCTCCCGGAGGAAGTCCCCTGAGGGTTCTTTGCAGAGACACAATGGCAAGTGACTTGAGTTCAAATTCTTGCTCTACCACTCAGGGCCCTGTAAATTGTGGCTTCCTGGAACTTTTGTCTTCTCATTGATAAACCAGACAGATTAACATCCATCTCCCAGGGCTGGCATGAAGATTGAGTGAGAAAGTAATGGGAAAGGATTCCAGTGGGCCTGCCATGGTAGGTGTGCCACAAGTTGTCTCTTGCCTCCTTCCTGCAGTCTCTTCAGCCTGTGCCCAAGAAGGACAAACTCATCAAGGACAGGGCTGAGCCAGGTGCCCCACAGTCACTCAGCTGTGCCCGGGTTCACTGTCCACGGTGTGTTGTCAGGTGATAGCCCTGCCCAGGAACCCATCTCTGGAAGAGGCGGTACTGTGCGGCCTCACGGGGACAGGGCAGGTTTGGAGTCAAAATGACAGGCACTGGCACCTTCTGATGACTGTATCTATTTTTAGGGAACCATGTACGTCAAGATCATGAAGTGATTCAGCAGTTCAGGACAGAGCACAGTTACTGAGCGCCCACTGTGTACAGATGAGGCAGGGGAGGCCCGGCGGGCCTGGTGTGCAGAAGACCAGCAGTGGAACCAGGGCCAGCTGGCGGCAAGGCTCTCTTCGGTCCTGTGCGGGCTCCCCGCTGACAGGGTCTGAGCAGTTAGTGCAGGCTGAACTACGGCACTTATGCGGAGAGCATTATTTATGAAGCTTCGCTAATTCACTTGTAAATATCCATATGTGAAACTTTTGGTATAAATAAGCATCAATGTGTTTTCTGACAGGGCTGGCCCCCAAGAGCACAGGAGTTATCTGGCCGGAGGCTGTGCTGGGGGGTAGGGAACTGAGGGGCTGGGAAAGGCGACCAGGGATTCAGAATGCCAGAATGCAGGATATTGTCGGAGTTTATATGTGAAGTTTCAGCATTAAATCCTGGGCAAGAACAAATCACCATCACCTCACCAAGAGGCCACGGGAAATGCAGCTCTGCCTCCACATCACTGGGTTCCTTGGTTTCTATTTTAATTTTTGTTGGAAACTTATGATGTCCTCTCAGTGTTCTCCTGTTCCGCTTGCATATTGTCTCCCTCAGATCGGTGTGAGAATCAGTTTTACTGGTGGGCCTAGGGTCTCTCCAGTGGTGGAAAGACAGAGGCAAACACTGGGGGAAACTGAGGCAGAGACAGGAGTGTCAAAGCAAGTAGCACACAGAGATGAAGTGGAGGGGTATGACCACAGAGTACAGGAAAGGACCACGGGTCTCCACGGTTCTTCGCAGGGACTGTGGCCTCCTGAGCTCATCTCCAAAATGCCAAACGCATGTAAGTAATTACAGAGGTTTTCTCTGGGCAGAGCTGGCCCGGCTGGTTCCCGTCTCGCCCTCACAGGTGCATAATGGAATTAAATGTGACTCCGCTGCAGTTCCGCGCAGTGACTTATGCTGCTGCAGTCAATAAAACCCACTCTTGGAAAGAAACTAGATTACGGGTCAGGGAAGGGTGGGCAGTCTGCTGAGCCACCTCCGATCATTCCCTGGGGGGCGGGGGCGCCTCCGCACTGCTCCTCTCTTCATTGCCACCAAATTACCCACCGCTGCCAAACTGGAGCCCCAGTTTCAGGTTTGTTATTTAGATTGACTTTGCCTCAGACCCTCTGACATTGATGTGGCCGCACACAATTATACAGCGTGGAATCCAGAGCAGTTTTCAAAACAAGACATTTTCTCTGACATCTGTCACTAAAAGATAATCGTCCAGCTGTTGGAGGGGTGGAGGGTGCAGGCATGGCTCCCCCAGCCTGCTGCCCTCTATAGGAGGCAACATCAGTACAGCCTCCCACCATGGGGGGGGTCTTACCTTACACGGGTGAGGGTCCACTCCATATGTCTCCAATGTCTGCGCTTTTCTTAAAAAGTTCAGCTCTGATGTTGCTGGTGTTTGGCCACTGGAATAAACAAAGTGAGATGACTTCACGTGGGGCAAATTATTAAGTGCTCGGGATAAGACACCACAATTTTTCCAGAGTGCACTCCCTGCTCTGTTCTAGGAACAACTTCAGAGATTCCTGCCTAGCACCAAAAACTCATGTCTTCAGGGAGAGGCAGGGTAAATAATGAATGACGTGGGCTGAGGGTAAGACAGTAGGGACTGGAGGGGACTGGGGAGTGCTCCCCCATCCAATGCGCAGCCGCTCCTCTGCTCCAAGATGGTGGCTGTAGGAACGCAGCGCCCAGCACTGTTAGATGTAATTTTAATGAGAAGTCACACTGTCCAGGAATACCAGGTGCTTTAGGCTTTCGCCTCACTCTCCTTTTGCTCCTGCTCCAGCCAGGCCACAGACACATAAGGGTACACACGCAGGAGTGCACGCACATGCCAGGACACACCCCACAGACAAGGCTGCCCGTGTCTCTCCTGCGGGGGTAAAATAAATAAATAAATGAATACGCAAACAAAGAGAAGTCAGAGATACTGCTTTGTTTTGTTTTTTCAAATGTGGTGTTTCATGATTTAAAATACTATAGGGGCAAATCAAACACACCTGCAGCCTGGCTGCAGGCCATGGGTCTCTCATTTGCGATTTTAGAGTGAGATGCCAAGAAGGGGCCTGCGTATCTTGCTGCTTCTGCCTAAGCCTCTTTCTTCACCAAGAGGGAACACAGGAATAGAGGGTGACAAGATGCAGCAGGAGACAGTGCTGAGCTCCCCAGACGCCACTACAGCTCTGTCTGTCCACAGGGTAATGACAATGAAAAGGAAATGAGCAGCAAAAGGAAGAAACCAGCCCTGGCACCAAGCCATACGGAGAAGGGGCCTTTGGCAGCATCCTTCCCCTCCCAGCTGCCTCTTTAGCAGGTGCCCAGAGGAGCTCGACACAGACAGACCATGGCAATATCACCACTGTCAGACTCTTGGGACCCAGAGCCCTGGCAAAGCAGATGTATCTCTACAGATGTAGAGTTGGCTTCAGGGTGAGAAGAGGTGGGCAATGTGCTGTGAAGGGCAGGAAGACATGCCAGCCTCAGGAGGAGCAGGTCAGCTTCCCTCCAGTGTCCCTCTGGAGAGACAGCAACTAGTCAGAGGCTGTGCCAGCCTCTGTGCTGCCTGTGGTAAAATGCACCAAGGCATTCAGCGCAGCGTCTGCGCCCTTGAGGAACTCACCTTCGAGTTGGAGAAAGGAAACACAGACACATTTTTACATTATGAAGATGAAGCTGAACCTGTGTAAGTAGACCCTGTATATAGGCATTATGTTGACAGCAGACTTCTACATCCACCAATGGGCTGAGATGCAAGGGAGGTGTTTGGAAAATGCTCACGCAGTTGGCCAAAGGCTGGGCCCCTAGCTACATTCTCCTCTGGAGCTGGTCCAAACCTCTGGGGGCCTCCAAGTGGGCATCATCTTCCTGGGGGATCTCCTACCTTCTACCAGGCTTCTGAAGGACTATCCCCCATCTAAAACCCTCGGGCAGCACCTCAGGAGAGACCCTGCACATCCCTCCTATCTCCTTTGAATGAACCCTGAGCCCTCACAGGTCTGTGCATTCCAACCTTGACCACAAGGGGCCGCTATTTCCCTAAGAGTCATGGGAGGAGCCCATCACCCAGAGAGGCCAGGAAGCTGGGGGTTCCACCTTTGATAGGTGTCGCCATGCCCCTGGGAGGGTGGTGAACCAGTCCTGCCACACAGAGTGGGCAGGAGCTCTGTTTATAAAGGCTACAGAGGCTGTGGGGTTGTATTTGTTGGTAAAATCTTTGAGTGGAGATTAAGATTTTTTGTTTTGGGGGGAGTCCAACAGATTAGGGTAGGGACTAGTTTCGGCTTACTATTATCGTTAGAAATATATTTTACCCCCTCTTGGGAATTTTTCTTCCCCCGAATGGTAGTTACACAAACACTTTAAAAGATTTTTTTAAATGATAATATATTTATATAATAGCATGTTTTATTTTACAACAATGCGTTGTGTGTATTGTTTTTCTTCATAGTTGATCGGTTTGGGGAATCGGTGCTCCAGCATGCCACCCAGAGTGGAGTCCAAACATCCTGGGTTTTTTAAAAAAATTCAATCTCTGTAGAAAATCCTATTTCATATGGGTGAAAGGATGGATGTACTGATGCTATTTGATGAAATTAGGAATATTCTGGGTGAACTAAGAATCTGAGGGGGACAAGCCTCCTGCTTCCAGGTGTTTCTCTCCTCCTCTCTGTGCACGGGTGTGGGGTGCTGCAGCTACAGTCTCTGAACCACGCACTCTCAGGGCACCCACAGTCTTTATGAATCAGGCCAGCCTGGTGCGGGCCCACCCACTGACCCAGAAGCCCCCTGAACACTACCTCGGACTGAGGGTAGAGGCTTGCTCATTTTTCAATCCCCACTCAACCCCTCCTCTCCAATCTTTTTTCTTTTCTGTTTGTTTGTTTTTTCCTTTTTGCCAGTTCATGCTTTTGACCTCTTGCCTTGTCTCATCACTTTTCTTGGTGAAGCAAATATCTTTGAGGCCAACCCCTGTCTGTTTTCCTTACTGTACAAAATCTCTCTTGCATTAAAGAGTGAGCCCACAAGCCTTGTTTGGGGTCACTGAAAATGGTACACCCAGAGTCAGGAAGGTCAGGCTGTGGGGAAGACAGTGTCCTGGCCTTGAATTGAGTGTCACTCACCTGAGTTCTGTCTTGTGAATCTCCGCAATTTTCCTTTCCAGCTTCTCTGAATGTTTAGGGAAAAACTGGAACTTGGAGCTGTAGCCTTCAGGATGTTTCCCTGGGTCATAATCTCCAATCTCCGCTTGTAAAAGGAAAGTGGAGGAAAACAATTGCAGAGATTGGCAAAGCAACAAAAGATTAACACGCAGAGCAAAAGTCAAAGCAGGCACCAGGTTTACAAAGAACAGTGGCTCTTGGGCATGGTGGTGGGGCAGGCAGAGGACAGGTCTCTCAGGAGCACGCCCACGTTTGTTTCCCCAGGTGAGCACACCGGGCTGATGTCAAGTCTAAGCAGAGTTGGTAGAGCTGACCTTGCGTTCTGAGAACACTGCAAGTAAATTTGCAATAAGAGAGAGAGGTCTACACTGTCGTCCTCATCCATTCAGCTATGAGAAAGGGGCCTGGGAGCTATGTTGTGGCAACACAGGACACTGAGCTCGATCAGGAAGACAGGACCTCTTGGGCCTGAGTCAGATCAGAAGAAATCTCACTTTGAGGATTTTAGCAGGGACACAGAATATTGATGAATGAGCCACAATGCAAACTCAGAACTCAGCTCTTGGTCCAAACCAAATGAAACCAAGTGAATAAATGTGAATAAATATCTAATGAGGACTGAGCAAGTAGCAGGCACCCTGGAGGGGACTGTGGAGCGGGGAGGACTGGCTGTAACCACAGAGCACCACTGAGAGCATCAGCTCAAGGTCCTAAGGCTGACTGCTCAGCTCCCTGCAGGTGGTGGGGCTTTTTCTGGGAGTGCACCCCGAACGCTGCCAAGCCCTCAGATCTTAGGGCTCTTGGCAGGCAGGGCTGGTAGTGGGCCCATGGGGGTCTCCAGTGTGTTCCTAGGTGAGACCCGAGCACGTGAAGTACTCCACAGGGAATATCACAGGTACGTGAAGAGAAGGATGTTAAGAAGTTGTAGCTGCTCTGCTGTTGTCCTTTCTCCTTCCCTAGTGAGAACCACAACCAGTACAGAGAGAAGTCTGCGTCCTTCTCTCACTGTTTACTATTATGCTTCCAAACCCATGGGAATATCTGTTATTAAGCAAGAGACTAAAGGCTTCCCTGGGCCTAAAGTCCAGGGTGACCTTGAGCCATGGAGTCATGTATTATGACTCCATTTATTTAGAAAGCTCCAAATGGAAAATACTGATGTTGGACCTAAATTTTCTTAAAGAAAAGAAATGAAAATTTCAATACGGTTGTCAGGGCAAACTGAAGGAAGACTAGAGTTTAAAATTCCACTTAGATCGAACGGGGCTCACCTTTAAAAATGAAAGGAGCCTCTCTGGGTACCTTCTTGTTCAGGTGATTTAAAAAAATAGGGGTCTCAGAAGTCAAAGTTTTAATGGGCTAACTTTTACATTCATGTTGTACCTGTGATATTACTCTTGCCAGAAGGATTTTAGTTTCTGTTGGCAAAGATTATCGAGGCTCTCTTCATAAAGTAGCTTCCAGGAGTTCACGGATATCCAATTAAGAGTTCACATTCTTTGAGGGAAATGTCATGACTTTAGCGCTATGGTCCAAAGCAATCTGGTGAGAGTTTCAGGCCTAAGGACTAAAAGTCATCTAGGGAGCGGCACTTAGAAGCTCCCTGCATTTCATGAAAGGAGAGGGGATTATATACGACAAGTGTTTCCTTTTCCCACTGTTTTTGCAAAAAAAAAAAAAAAAAAAAGCCAGTCTGGGTACAAGCTGGGTACAGACTCAACTCTACCTTATTAGCATGTTGGGAAATGTGTTTGTTACTTGGAAACATTTTCAACTTTAAGCACTCTGAACAGAAAGGGCTCGGAAACGGATACCGGAATTCCAAGATGCTTCACATCTTTGAGATTTGCATGAAAGGAGAAAATGAATTCAGATTACTCCCCAGAGTCTCAGTAACTTTATCGACCAAGGATGATAAAACACCCCAGGGACAGTGAGCATGACCTGAAGGGCTAGCACAAAGCCCTCGGGTACAGGGAGGGGTTGAGGGGTCAGGGCTTTCTGGGTCTCGGGAGTCAAGGCGAAGCCCTCTAATTCAGACTCTGCTTCAAGGTAGATATATCTGTGTGTATGCAAGAAGTAGTCATCTGTGGTAACTGGAATAATGTAATCAGTAGTTAGCATGGAAAGCAAATTTATCCTGTCAAAAGTCATTACCTTGAAGGATATAAGCTGCTAACAAGGCAGCATCTGACGTTTTGCAGAGGAGGCGACCATGGTAGAGATCCCTTTTGATCTGTAGGAAGACTAAATACCTGGAGAGAAAACAGAGTGAATTATGAAGAATTTCTTTGCTTTAAGGACAAAAATCTCTGTCAGGACACTTTTACTACATTAAAAAAAAAAATCTCAAAACATACCACAGAACAAATACATTTTCCATTTCCCTAAAGGCTCTTTGAAGTACTTTGCCCTGAACTGATTTGAGGTTCAATTCAAAACAACCTGTCAGTTTCTTTCTGTAGCTCAAAACAGAAATGGCATGACCTGGTGAAAACACTGGCCACCCCCCTAGTGCTGGGCTTTGGAAGGAGCCAGCCCAGATGAATTCAGTGCCAAAAAACAAAACAAACAAACAAAAAGCCCCTAAACAAGTGTTGGGAAGAATGTGGAGAAAGGGAACCCTCGTGCACTGTTGGTGGGAATGCAGACTGGTGCAGCCACTGTGGGAAACAAAATGGAGTTTCCTCAAAAAACTAAAAATCAAATTGCCATTTGACCCAGTGATCCCACTTCTGGGAATATAGCCTAAGAATCCCAAAACACCAATCAGAAAGAATATATGCACCCCTATGTTCATAGCTGCGTTATTTACAATAGCCAAAATCTATAAAATAGCCCAAGTGCTCATTGGTAGATGAGTGGATAAAAAAGATTTGGGCCCTGGCTGGTGTGGCTCAGTGGACTGAGTGCCGGCCCGCAAACCATAGGGTCGCCAGTGTGATTTCTGTCAGGGCACATGCCTGGGTTGCGGGCCCGGTCCCCAGGAGGGGCCATGCAAGTGCAACCACACATTGATATTTCTCTCCCTCTCTTTCTCCCGTCCCCTCTGTCTTTAAAAAAAAAAAGATTTGGTACATTTATGCAATGGAATGCTATGCAGCTGTGAAAAAAGAACTCTTACTTTTTGCAACAGCATGGGTGGACCTGGAGAGAATTTTGCTAAGTGAAATAAGCCAGTCAGAGAAAGACAAATATTGTATGTCACTCCTATGTGGAATCTAATGAGCAAAATAAACTGATGAACAAAACAGGACCAGAGGCATGGATACACAGAACAGACGGACAGATCTCAGAAGGGACGGTGTGACGGACTGGAAGAGATTAGCCAAGAACACATGCATATATGCATGGCTCGTGGACACAGACAATGATGTGGTGAGGATCTGGGGAGCAGGGGGCAAAGGGTGAGGGGAAATGGGGGTCTTCTGTAACAGTGTCAACAATAAAAATTTTTGTAAAAAGAGAAACCTATGTTAGAAGAGAGGGGCCACTGGGCCTCTGTCCACCTTGGATTCTGGCTGATGTCCCTTCTTAAGGAGCTGAGCAGCGGATGAAAGCGCTGGCCCAGGAAAGAGCTCTGCCTTGGCTTGTCAAGAGAATCTTCCTGTGGAACAGCCTTCAGTTACGGGCAGAGATCAGGCAGACTGCTCAGAACTGGGTAAGGTATGAGAAGAGGCATGGGCGAAGGAAACACAGATTGTGGCTAGCGATCCCTCTGGTTGAGGAAGCCTCACCTCAGGTGGAAGCAGGACATCGAGAGCAACGGCTAACAGCAACTTACAGGTAGTGAACACTCACTGCCTGCCAGTCCCGGGGTTATACACTTTACATGCAATATCTCATCTAAGTCTCACAGAATGCTCTGAGATAGGTACTATTATTATCCGCATCCCCCCCCCCCCACCCACCGCCACCCCAGCATTAAGATGGAGAAACTGAGGCTCAAGTGATTTTTCCCATGGGCACACAACTGGTAAGGGGCAGAGCCAGGATTCCAACTCGGGACTGTTGGGCTCCCGAGGCTGGCTCTCAATCACTGCTACACCTGCCCTCCTGGCGCCGCAACTGCTGCAGTTTCACAAGTAGTTGGTGGGCCCTGTCTCAGTAGAATGGAATTGTTGACTTTCCATTTTGAAAATATCTTTACAAGGAGAGGGGCCTGTTCTTAACCTCGCTGGCACACGCTTCAAAATGGAAGAGCAAAAGCCAGGGGCGGCACACGCTTCAGTGAGTCACCCACCAAAGTGGCTCCTTGGCCGGAGAGTATCTGTGGTGGTTTAAAAATATGCCTGCCGATTCTTTGCTAGTCCTCGTCTCCAGATGTAGAGCTTAATTCCTTCCCTATGATGAGTGTGGGCTGGACTGAGGGACTTGCTTCTAACAAACAGAATAAAGCAGCGGTGGTAGTGCCTGACATCAGAGGCTAGGTCATAAAGTCATCGCATCTTCCTCCTCGTCCTTTCTTTCTCTTGGATCCCCATTCTGCTCGAGGATGCGTACGCAGCCCTTTAGAAAGGTCCATGTGGTGGGGCACCGAGTCCTTTTGCCAGCAGCTAGCCAGGCCCTGACCCTTTCTGCCGACAGCCATGCGAGAACACCATCTTGGGAGTGAATCCTCCAGTCAAGCCTTTGGCTGACTGCAGTCCTGAGAGACTCTGAGCCAGAACCAACCAGCTAAACAGCTCCGGAATTCCTGACCCACAGGAACTGAGAAATAATAAATGCTTGTTAGTTTAAGTTAGGTTTTGTGGCACTTTGTTAGACAGCCATGGATAACTAGAGCAACCCCTTAGGAGTAATGGACACAATAAAACTCCCCTAAATGCTGTTAGTCTGAACCAAAAAGAAAGTACCCGCCCTGCCCGGGCCCCGACAACTAGAGGTTTCCACTGCTTCTGTTTTCAGGCTGAAGAATGAAACAGAAGATTCCAGGCTCACTTGATCAATGCTCAAAAGAAACAGGCCCGCTGACAGCGCAACCTCCAGGGTGAGGAGGGGCGCAAGCACATGACTCTGAGAGCCTGGGGCTTGGTGATCCAAGTAATTAACAAACAGAAATTAAGGAGCAAGCAAACCTCTTCTCTTGCAAGGCCTGCTGCTCAAAGCGTGGCCCACAGATCGGCGTCACCTGGGAATAGCTGGAAACGGAGACTATTCGGCCACTCCTAGACTTGCTGGATCACTTTCACAAGACCCCCAAGTGATCTGTATATAGAATAAAGCTCCAGCATCCTTCTAACCGCATCGGTATAGACTTCCCTCCTCCAAACAAGGGGAAGGTGAGTATTATAGTCTGGGACTTAATAAGGGCTCCCTTTGTCACCTCAACCACCATCACCAACACCGCTCTGCCCCAATGTCTGCCAAAAAAAACACGGAAGGAAAAAGAAACCACGTAGAATGGAATATTAAGATAGATCTACCAAACCAAACTCGTCTTCACTCTGCTCCCCACGGTGAAATGCCACACGGAGTGTGGGAAAGCGGGAGAAGGAGAGGGAGCGGAAGGGGAAAGGGGGGAAAAGGGGGGGAGATGGGGGGAAGGCTTCTCTGCCTCTCAGTGTCCCCAGCTCCCACCTTCCACAGGCTTTGGCAGGATGTGGAAGCAAACATTTTGCCTGTTACTCACTGATCACTCCTCCAGCACCTCTCTGCTTATCTGTGTCCAAAATTCAGGGACTGTACATAATGGACTGAAGGAGATATTTCAAAGGGACAGCAGGCTCTGGGCAGTGACTCTCAGTGCGGCAGTTAGGAGAACATTCCCTGGAGGAGCAAGTCGGAATCTATGCACGTAAGGGTGTTTGACCAAGCACCCCCTAGAGCCCCTCTTTGGCAAGGGGGTCAAGCTCCTCCTTACACTGAGAACCACTTGTCTTTATGAGGCACCTTTATTGTTGGGTGCATGTCAGGTGCCTCAGGTGAGCAGGAAAGGAAACAAGACTTTCCACTGCAGGGCGGGGTTTCTTCAGGCTGCTGGAGGTAGGACGGCTACAGGGAGGTCAAGGGCAAGGCCATAGGAACCGCTGTTAGGCAATGGTGCAGCAACTGGGGGGCAGGGGGAGGAAGGGCAAGTCAACATCCCGAAGAAACAAACCAGGGTTCAGAGGACAAGGAGAGATGAGCTAATGAAAGGATCAACTGGCAGCTTCAAGGTGGAAAGGTGCCCTAGGGGTCCTCCCTTCCTTTCTGCTGCAGTGCCTTCCATCAAAACGCATGTTTTGTTCACTTAAGTAGGTAACCAATGAATGGCTCTGTGTTGCTGGTCATGAAAATATATCCCACATGACTCACTGCATCCTTAGGCCCGCCCTCTCCTGCCACGCATGGCCTAGGGGAGGCCCCGAGGCACTGCCATCAGGACCCCTGCGTTGCCAGGGAAGGGGTCAGCTTACTGGGGCCACCCAGCCTCGACAGCTCCCAACGAGCAGGCTGGCTGGGTCACCCAATCCCAGAGCCCCAGAGCAGGAGTTACCGAGCCTAGTTCTCTCATTTTTGTGGCTGAGGACGTAGAAGTCCGGATGTGTAGAGTGACTTGTCTGAGGTGACACCGCGATCAGTCAGGACGGCCTCCTGACTCAGGGCCTGGCGCTTCTCCCACCCCCGTGGCAATTCAGTTAATTATCAGGTTAGGGGTAGCGGGTGGTCCTAAATGAAGTCAGGAGAGCTCTGTCATCAGAAAGAAACCCTTAATGGAACCAAACTAGAAATTAGCTTTAGACACGATTTAAGACCAAGAGCTTGCTCCTTCAGGACACTTCTGTGGGTAAACTTTGCCCGACTCCTCTGGCCACAGGGGGCTTTACCTCACCTCCATGTCAGAGCCTGTGCTATACTGATGGGGGCGTGAATAAGCGAGAGCCTAAAAGACGACCAAGGAAAACCTGAGTTTTTCTGCACACGCACATCTCTTCAAGGCACTGGCTTTGGCGTTGTGCTTGCGGCAGAAGGTAGGGATGAATCCACGGCTATTTCCAGAACTAAAGGTTCCGGACCTGGGAAAGCACTGGCGGCTCCTTTAGAGTTTCTTCCAGAAGATCCTTTGGTCCCACCCTCCTTTCATTAGATGCTCTGCCTCCGGCTTCCTCTGTTTTCCACCACCCTTTTCCCTACGGATAGTCATGCTCAGCGTGTCCTCCCCCATGCTAGACTGCAAGCCCCTTGGAGTCAGAGGCTGTATTTTATTTGCTTTTAATATTCTTCTAGAGAGCACACATGCCCCCTGCCTGGCTCACCTGCTCACCCTGCCTCCCCCCGGCCCTCCAGCCGCCCAGTTCTGCCACCCAGCGTGCACCTGGGCCAGGCCGGTGCCGGGAGGACGGCAGGGAACAAGACAGAGTCCCTGCTCTTACGGCGCTTACATTCCAGTGGGAGAAACAGACGACAGTAACAACAAAACAAGATAATAATAACGATTTGCTGGGCGCACGCTGGGCGCCGCACATGGCCCCGTTTAACGCACACACTCTCGTTTCATGTTCACAATGATGAGGTGGCTGTGAGGGGACTACTGCTGTTTATTCCTGTCTCACAGATGAGGAAGCCGAACGATCAGAGATATTGCTGACTGTCTTGTCACACAGCTAGTTAAAGAAAACCTGGAATTTGAACCCAGGGTTTTTGAACCCTTTTGGATCCCTTAGCCCGGGGTCTGTGAAGACAGCTTGCAACCACAGTTTCCCATGAAGTAAATATAGTTTTACTGGAACGCAGACGTGCTCATTCCTTCATATGTCGTCTATAGCTGCTTTTGCTCTGCAATGGCAGAAACAAGTAGTTGTGACAGAGACCACATGGCCCACAAAGCCTAAAATGTGCACTATCTGGCCTTTCACAGGGAAAGTTTGCCAAACCATCTTAGCTTAAGCTGGGCTCAAGTGATATTCATTGAAAGAATAAATAACCTGAAAACTCCATTCACTCATGCATACATAAGTTCATTCTAGTAACATTTTTTGAGCACTCACTCAAACACGTGTCAGGCAGTGAGCTCCTGTGGAAGGTGGGGCCCCATTTGTACTCAGTTTCTATTACTTGATCTTCTAAAGTGTTCGTACACCTGCAGTCCCTGTTAAAAGCTAAATCTAGTGCCTAATCCCCATTTTCTCTGCCTTGTCTCCGGCTCAGACAAGGAAATCTATTTATTACTTTAAAAAATGACAAAAGAGATTAATCAGGATTTGGCAACTAAATTTATCATCTGGGAAGAGTCCAAGAGATAATAAATTGAAGCACAGTTCTTCCTTCCCTCCTTTATCCCCTCCTCTCAACCTGGCTTTATGGGGAAGGATGAGACGGTGGTGAAATTTAGGACCAATATTGCTAGGAAAAAGCCCACTGACAGCTAAATTAGTTTGGCAGTAAAGCGGTGTGGAGGGCTGCAAGCCAGGAATGAATTATGGGCCCTGAGGAGGGCCCAGGCAGGTACCTGCTCTCTTAAGATCAGCGGGGATGTAAATGAGGAGCATGATGCAGCTAATTTTAAAGCCTCCACTGACCGCCTCCGGGAGGGGGAGGCAGGAAGACTCCAAACCACACTCTCGGAGGAGGCCGTGTGGCTCACATTCCAGGGAAACTGCCTTCTAGGGAAGGCTGGTGAGATGCACAGGAGGGGACGCAGGCAGGAGGGTCAGCACAAACGCATGCTGGTGGGGGAGGAGCTCCCGCACTTGCCGGTGTCCTTGAAGTTTGCTGACATGCTGAGAGGTCTGGCCAGGTTCCTCCTGCCATGCTGACCAGGACTTGGGCCATTACCTAAGATGGCTTTCTCTCTGAGTTCTCAAAAATTAGCTGCTTAAATGTTAGGGACTTTTGCTGGCAGGGAATGGGGACAAATGAGATGTGGGGATTATCAGAAAACAAGTAGCTTTCACATAAACAAAGGAGAAAAGCCCGAGCTAACTGTACCTGTGCCCCATAAGCAGAGGCCTTGGGGTCCATGGACCATGTAATCAACCCGGTAGTAAACAGATATCGAGCCTTTGCTCAGTGTAAGTCTTATTGGGGGGAGGGGCGGGTATTAAGAAGTACAAGACCTTGTATAGCAGTTAATCTTCCCAGCCATTCTATGAGGTAGCTATAACTACCCTCATTTTATAAATGAGGGATCTGAAGGTCGGAGAGGTTACATATCTTATGACCAAGGCCATGTAATCAAGAAGTGACAAACAGGGTCTGAGCTCTCAAGTCTATGCTGCTTCTTGAGTAGGCGGGTCTGTATGTTAGTATTATGCGGTGACATTTGATTTAGAAAAGTATGTTAAGAGCTCCTTCTGAAGACCAAGATAACCATATAATTTTGTCCTTGAATCAAATTAGAAAGCCCTGTGTCTGTGGTGCTGCCGCTGGGTTGTATTAGACCAACCCTTCTCACGCCACCGCTAATCAGTGAGGCGCAGACCTGGCAGCCCTGATGTGTGGTTAGCAGGCGAAGTGCCAGGCTCTCGGCGAAGACGTGTTAAATTTGGCCTGATGTGGACAGGAGCATGGAGTTCTGGTTGGTCCTGGCGCCATCGCCTCTTTCAAAAGAAAGAGTGGAGGTGTAGGTGAGGGGGGCGGCAGGAAGTGGAGGGGAGGGATGTGCTCAGAACTAAGGCAAACACTCTGGAGTGCTTTACCAAAACTCCTCTCGGTGGTGAAACATATCAGTTTACCCTCATTGTTCTGCCTAAAACTACAGGGTTGCTTGTTAATCCGGATGAGCTTGGTTTTTAGAACCCAAGTGGGAGCCACATCTGCTTCCATGTGGATGAAGGGAGTTTGTAGTGTCTGTGGCCCGTGAGGACCATGAGGGTTGATCCCAACCACACACGTCACTGCCCTCAGGGCACCCTGCTCCGTGCACCCGATCCTCTGAGCAGATGCCAAGGTGCCCTCGCCCTCCCCTGGGGCCCATGGCGGGAAGCCACTCGCCCTCCCTGTCCCACTTCTTCGCTTTCTTTGCACTGCTTGATCCTATTTCTTGACCTCTTCTCTCCCCGTTTTCTCATTTTTCTTCTCAAAGAAACTTTCCCCCCTTTTACTGGTGGTAAAAGTAGTGGCATGTTCTTCAGAACATGAAGTGAACATAATTCCATAGTCTTCCTTTCTTCCTTCCTCCCATTTCCTCATTTTGGATTTTCCCAAGCAGTTCAGGGTCTAGAAGGAAATCTCGTAGCCTCACAGGACGGCCTGTAGGACTGGTAACGGCTTCATCCCCATCTGGGTGGTCTCGGAGGTTTTAAGGGCAGAGCTGGCAGAGCTGTTTCTCCTCAGCTCTAGGATTTCTTGCCATGGCCTCTTCACCGGTGGCCCCACCCCCTCCAAGGTAAAATCAAGATTTTGCTCATGTCAACATTAGATCTTTCTCATATATATCGCTTCTCAGCGTTTTGGCTAGGATCAAGTGTAGATCTTTCTAATACAAAAATTAAGGATCTCTGTTACACAGAGATCCTAATGAGGCAATACTTTCCGAGTGAATTTGGCTCAGAGATACAAAACCCCGGGGAATCTTTGAAGCTCCTATTCACTGACCCTCTTATAGGAGGGTTGTGGGCACAGAGGTTCTTTCTCATCCTCAAGTGGCGCTGGATGTGACGGGATCCATTCCCCACAGCCGTCTGCCCTCCAGAGAACATAATGCCCACAATGAAGGGTTTATCACGGACCTGAGCCATCAGCACACTGGAGTGTACCCACTTGGATTTAAAGTCCTCAGTATTTCCTAGCTGGGTTTTCAGTGTCGTGCTCTGGCATTGCCCACTGGAGTCTATTTCAATCCCCCTCAAAAAGCAGCAACACAGCCCCCTCTGAAAACATCCACAGTGGCCACATCACAGGTAAAAGAAAAAACGCATTGGGGATTAGTTGCTCTAGATCCCTTTGAGGATGACCAGTTCAAGATGAAATATTTACACTTCTTGAAGAAAGACACTCACTCTGTTCTAATTCTACCAAGGGGGTGAGCAAAGAAGACATGTGGAAATGAAATACAAAGGAAGTAAGGTTATACTTAGGAAGAATTTCTTGCCTATAAGAGTTAGGAGCTTCCAAAATAGAGGACCTGAGAGGTTCTAGTTCCTCTCTCCTGTCCTCTCCAACAGCTCTTGGTAGCTGAGGGAGGGATGTTTAGCCTCACCTGGTTATTTCTTCTTTCAGAGCAGCAGGGTCTGCAGGGTAAAACTTCACACGGAAACACATGGTGAATGGAGGCTGGGCTGCAGAGAAAAAGAGGTGCCCATCAGGGAAGACCCTCCTTCCCAGGGATGACTGGATTCCCTTCCCACTAGGATGCATGGGTCTCTGAACCCTCAGAAAAAAATCCTCAGATGTTTAGGGCAACTTATATTCAGCACAGTGGAAAATCACCAAGGCTTACTACAAGTGGAACGTTTCATCCCACCCTCCCCAGGGGTAGGGCTTGAGCCTTTTCTTGGAGAAAACTTACATCTCAATTGTTTCACCACAGACTTTGTAAACTCCAACCAATGCTGAAAGAGAGAACACAGAACAAGAAAACCCTAATGAGAAGCAGAGTCAAATATAGCTTGTTTAATCCAATACAATAACCAGACAGATTGTGTAGCCCAGGGTGAAAGCAGACCAAAAGCTTGTGGTAGGTAGGCTTGGAGAGTAGAGAGTGATATGATTTTCTGAGAAGTTTCCCAGGAAACCAGCTGTGAAGGGGCGGAGTTCCAGCTTCCGAGGCCATTTCTGGGCTGCCCTGGCAACGCCACCTTCCACAGGGGGGTGCCAAAGTCCACAGGAGAGCGCCAAAGTTCTGCGCCATGTTTCTGGCATACCAGCCGTCACAAGTGAATCCACGTATGCGTAATGGGTCAAGACCCCACCTGGCATGAGTAGAGCAGTACTGACTTTAACGGGTTGTGTATGTTTGTACTACATGCCAACATTTTTTTTTTTCTTTTTTGGCAGGGGAACCAAGGCTATTGGTAGCAGCTCTAGAAAGAAATGACAGAATTTCATACACGGTGAGATGGCAGGATGGCTGGTGTAGATTCCATTTTTGAGTAACAAGGATTGCCAGACTCTGTGTTAAAGACACATGCTCAGGATTCCTTGGCATCAGGGATGTTTCAAGTCTGTTTCATACGATAACTAACCACAACCAATGTGTAGGAGACTATCCTGTGTCCCTCGGAATTTCATGGAGGCAGACACGGCAGCAATGCATTTTTTCCCATGGTACTTATGTTTAGGGAGGGAAGCAATGAGGCCATTCTGTATGTCTCCCAGTTTTGCATGGGTGCTTTATGAAAAGCATTATTGATGTTTGCTGCTTTTCTGCTAATGAGGAACCTCGACAATTTGCAGAGAGCGAGAACTACTGTTATTTGGGTTTGGTTTTCTGGAAACAGCTTAAAACCATTAGTCATAAGCTCTATGAGGGCAGAAAATGGTCTTGTTTACACGGTACTGCCTGGGCCCAGCACAGTGTTCAATATGCAGCTGTCGAAGGGACAAAGGAACCGGATCCACACCTCCCTACTTGCTGGCTACTCCCAGTTAGTGTAACATCTTGGCAGAGTTCTCCCTTGCAGGCAAGCAGAAGGGGCCATGCGGATAGCATCCTGGCCGCCCTCGACTCCCAGCTCTCACCTTCGGGCTGGGCTGTGGGTCATGCAGTTAACGGACCCACGAAGAGCCAGTCCTTCCGTCAGCTCCATGCGGATAATCTGCGCTGACATTCTGCTCCCTGGCTTCCTCTGATCTGAGTCCCCACGAGGCTGGCAACTCAGTATAGCCACTCAACGTGGTTAAGAGGTACTTCTCACACTATGTGACCCACCGTGACTCGGCTTCAAGGGAAGCAAAGGCAGAAGAGGAAACTGCATGTAAACAACTGGGTTTCCAGGCTGTTGCCTGTGAAGCTGGAGGAGGCCCATCTGTTCTGAGCACACCGGAACTTTATGCCTGGAGAAGAACACAGCAAGTGTCTGGGACTCAGTCACTCCTGGACATTCCACCGATAGGTTAAAGTAAATAAGCAAAGAAAGTCAGACACTAAGAGGAATGACTTGTGAGGTCCATTATCAGCAGACAGTAGATGGAGCTGAAGGATAAAAAGGTCACTCCCTTTGGCAAGAACTGGAGAGAGAGCTGAAGAAAGGAGTGAGGCTGGAGGAGAGTAGGAGGCGGGTAGGAAGGAAGTAGAAAGTGGCCACGGTTTGTCCAAGAGATTTTAAGGGTCTGGTAGAGAAATCTTGAAAGGATCCCAAGAATATGGTGGTGGCCAGAGTTACTGTTGGCATCTGTCTGCCTAAATCTGGGTCCCAGAATCACTTAGCAAACTGATAACAAGGGTTTGGGGCAGAGGGATCGGGAGAAGAGGAAAAGACTCAGAGAGGGGAGTTTGCGCCTGTCGTTGAGTGAATGGGACAGCGTGGTGGGATACTCAGACTCCAGAGGCTGGAAAGGGTACCTCCATCTTGAAAACAGAGGCTGGGAGCAGGCTGGGG
Source organism: Mormoops blainvillei (assembly GCA_004026545.1). Lineage (NCBI taxonomy): Eukaryota > Metazoa > Chordata > Mammalia > Chiroptera > Mormoopidae > Mormoops > Mormoops blainvillei. Next base: position 16,641 of record PVJD01001729.1, on the reverse strand, counting down.
CCCTGGGCCTGAGCCAGGAACAGGGGAGTGGGTGACGGGGAGCCAGCTTCTCCAAGGGGGATCAGGACAATGCCCAGAGCCCACGGAGACCCCAGCAGAGCCAGCAGTGATGAGATGGGTGTGAGTGCTGGGTTAAGCATGTCTGGTGCCCCAGGGGAGGAGGCTTATTTTAAAGCCTCACACTCTAGGGGAGCTGGGATCTTCCCTCCTCCATCTCTATGGTGAATCAGTAGGTCTAGGATGACAATTCTTTATAGGCTCATTTCCCCAGAACTCTCAAGAACTCTCTCAGTCCAACTTGCTTTCCTTAGCCCCTCCATAAAGGCATAGAATTACAAAAATTTAGAGGCTCTCAGGCATGAATTCAACATGAAATTTTAGAAGCCACATAGGCCCTGACTGGTCTGGCCCAGTGGGTTGGGTGTTGTCCCGTGAACCAGAAAGTCACCAGTTGGATTCCTGGTCAGGGCACATGCCTGGGTTGTGGTCCGAGTCCCCGTTTGGGAGCGTGTGAGAGGCAACCGATTGATGTTTCTCTTGTGCATCAGTGTTTCTCCCTCCCTTCCCCTCTCTAAAAATAAATAAATAAAATTTGAAAAAAATTATAAAGAAACCACATAGGCTCTGGGTCAGACAGGTCTGAGGTGGAGGCAGGCTTTGCCACCTGCCTTGGGCAAGTCACTTAACCTGTCTGAGGCTTTATTTATGAATCCATTCTCTGGACACTCATCTCACCTGTAGTAAGGGTTAAATAACCTATGTGAAGCTCAAAGCCTAGTGCCTGATACAACTCAGAGCTCAACGTCCACTGGCCGAAAGATTTAGGCTTGTGCTCGGTGCGCAGTAGCCAACCCATAAAAGCTTAATTCTCCTTTTTCCCATTTCCTTATTTTTCTGTGTCTCCTTCTGCTTTTAATCCTTATAACTTCTACATACTCTTATTCCCCTCAAGCACATTCTGACCTAACTTAAAAATAATGAATACGACACATTTGCCTTGTTTTCTTCAGATGCCACTGTCTTTGGTAGATGAAGAGACAGCAGGGTAACTGGCCTTCTTTCTTAAGGAGAGAGAGAGCTCACACCAAAATAATAAGCAAATAAACACCAAAAAGCCCCTTTATAAAAAGTCCATGATCATATAGTGAATGGATACCTACAGCATGTGAGGACACATAGCTGATTGGTGTCATATAGCATGTTTTGGAGTCTTATGCTATGGTCCAGAGCTAAGGACAGTAATTATGTCAAGACAGTGGAGACTTTATAGGGTGAGGAGCTGACCTCAACGCTACTTTTTAAATACCGATGGTGCTCAAAGTTCTGCTGAGCCAGGAGTAAAGAAGTGTCAGTAAAGTGGGACAAGGCTTGTCAGAGTAAAGGGATACAGTTCTTCTGATTCTTTCCTAAAACTCATGCATTTAGCATAAAACCCTAAGTGGGACCTGGAGACACAATGGCTCAGAGCAGCAATTTTCAACCCATGTGCTGCAAGAATTTTTAAAACATGCAATACCTATTTAAAATTTTATTTATTTTATTTTTAGGCAGAGGGGGAGGGATAAAAAGAGGGAGAGAAACATCAGTGTGTGGTTGCCCCTCACAAGCCTCCTACTGGGGACCTGGCCTGCAACCCATGCATGTGCCCTGACTGGGGATTCGAACCGGCGACCCTTTGGTTTGCAGGCTGACGCAATACCTGACTATTTAGTCACGGGCACTGACCTCTTTTCCCTTAGACTGTCAAATAAAACAATGACAACAGTCAATACAACAACACCTGTCTGGTGTGAATGAATCAAAATCATATCTAATTTTTTTTTGTCAGATTAGCAAAATATGTAATATATTTTTTGGTGTGCAGCAGAATTTTAGTAATTAGTTTATGTGTGCCATGAGATGAAAAATGTCGAAAATCTCTGGCTCAGAGCATCAAAGAATGTAGCAGGGGGTACCCATTCATTCATCACTGCGGCCCTGGCCACTGCTGGGGGGCTACACCCTCCCAGGCTCCCTCCAAGGTCCCCTAGTGGCCACAGAAGCCCATGTTTGGAGCTGCGAAGAAAATTAGTGGACCCATGAAAGGGGACCCTCTGGGATTCACGGTGATTGTGTTTCTGGAGGGTGGCAGACAAGACTGAGTGGTAGGCAGGGTGTAGGGCAGGGAGACACTGAAGCCTGAATGCTTCCGTATAATGTCCCACTTCAATGGGGATGCCAGAGTATATCCCCACAGAAAGCAAAGGCTGAGGGACAGCTGTAGAAACTGCAGGTGTGTGCCAGTGGGCCGTCTGGGCAAGTGGAGGGGGAAATACGGCACCGCTAACCATCAACTCACTCGCCCGTCACTCCTTCAGCAAATGTTTACTAAATATCCACTACACTCTAGGCCCCATGCCAGTGCCATGGGATATGGTAATGAATAAGATAACGTTTATGCCCTCATGGGACTTATATTTTTGCAGGGCACACAGATAACCACAGATGGTATCATAAGTGCTACGAGAGGGTGGGTAATTCAGGGCACATGGGGCTCCTAGGAGGGCCCCTCATTCAGAGTGGGGGTTAGGGAAGACTTCCGGGAGAAAGAAAAGTCTAAGCGAAGACACTGAGTGAGAAGGGGTTAGCCAGAAGAAAAGTGCAGAGTGTGGAGAAGTGAGGAAAGGGAGAAGAAATATCCCAGGCAGGCGGAAGAGTATAGATGAAGGCTCTGGGAAGAGAGAAGGATGCCATGTCTGGAAGCCACAGAAGAGTCTGGCTGGGCCCCAGCAGTGAGGAGACGGGCCAGGGGAGGTGAAGCTGGAGCGGTCAGCAGGGGCCGGGGATACCGGACGTGTTCCTCTCCCTGTCAGCAGTGTCGCAGTCCTGTCAATGCCCGTGTCTGCCGAGCGGCCCGTACTGCGCAGAGCAGAACAAGAATCGAAGGGTTGGCAAGAACCTGAAAGGCTCCCTTCCTCCTCCCAGACTGGGCTGGTGTGGCCCCTCAGGTTAGGCTCTTCCTAACCGGTTGAGTGTGGGTCAGCCCATTTGCTAGAAAGGGGCAGGAGAGGCTCCGCCTGTGACCCGGGCTCTGAGACCGCAATACTGGTCCTGCTGCTCTGCCTCCAACTGGGAAACTTTGGTCAAGCCATTTCAGCTCTCCAGGCTGCCACGTCAGCATCTGTAAAACGATGAGCACTCCAGGTGAGCTCTGTTAACGTGTCTTCCAGGTCCCACAATATGACTTGAAGAGGCGACACTCAAGTGCAGGCTCTGGTTGGTCCCTGACTTCTGAGGCTAAGCTCCGAACATGAGTGGCAGTTCAAAGCCCCAGGCTTCCTGATCAACCCTCTCCTCTATGTGTGCATTAAACATTGACTTACCCTCTGCTTATCTGGGTCCACGAAGCGGATCCCAAAATAGTCTTTCTCAAGTAGGTTCAGGTGGTGGCAAAGAAGGTCAAACAGGTACTGGCCTTTGGCATCTCTCTGCAAAGAAAGCAAGGTCCATTGAGAAATGAGAGGGCTTCTCCAGGGGAACTTGGTGTTGAAGGTCATTAAAAATCATTTATAACAGCTGCATGAGGATAGGAACGGGGCACCGGTCCATAACTATGTCCTCTGTATTGTGGCACATTAGATATTCTCTGGAATTCTGAGGCTTCAGCTCCTGAAAGGAGCCCAAGGATGCTTCCTTCCACAAAAATGTCAGGCAAGTCAGAGGAGAGTTAGGGGAGCCCAGCGCGGATCTCTGATGCACAAAGCTTTCCCAGGTAATGTCAGTGCGGAATACATCGAGTGCAGCTGGCTCTGCCTCTGAAGCGCATCTTAAATCCATTCACTTCTCTCCATCCCCGCTACCACCCTGTATAGGTCAGGCCTCCGCCATCTCTCAACTGGGCCACGGCCAGAGCCTTCCAACTGGCTCTCTGCTCTCACCCTCTCGCCACACAGTTACAACTGTGACCACAATTTACTCTTTCTTGCTGAATAAGTAATATAGGCACCTAGGAAGATAGTCAAACATATGAAAGGATATACTACGAAAAGTCTCCCTTCTACCCTGGTGCCTCAGTTCCTCTCCCCAGAAGCAACTCCTTCCCGGGTTCTTGTGGTCTTACGTTATAGGTAAGCCTGTATACATGTATATCTTCGCTTTTAAAAATACACTGGCAGCATCTTTATACTGTATTCTTGGTCTTTTTCCCCATTTAGGGTTTCTTGCAAATCCTTCTGTAGCAGTACATATGTACATGCCTCAGTTTGAACTGCCACATGCCACTGCAATGAACTTAAATTTATTTACCCAGCTCCATACTGACGGAATTTGTTTCTGATCTTCCGTTACAAACAATGTGGCAGTGAGCACACAATGATCTCTAATTACATCACCTCTCCTGCTTATTAACATTCTCAGTGGCTTTCTGTAGTTCTCAGAAAAAAATCCAAACTCTGACCGTGGGCCTCCGAGGCCCTGCATGACCTGGCCCCTGCCTCTTCTCGGAACTCCTCTCGAGTCATTCTCACAGCTCTCCGGAAACGGCCTCTCGTTTCTGAGCGCGCCTGGGCTTTTCCGCCCCTGCGTCTCCGTATTCCCTCTGCCTGGTACCTCCTCCTCCAGCTTCTCTGAAGCCCACTCCTGTCCTTGAGGTCTCAGCTCAGACGTCCTCTCTGCAGAGGGGTCCTCCCCTATAGAACAGCCCTACCCAGTTACTTTCTATCCCATTTGTCCTATTTCCTTCACAGCAGTGACAGTAATCGGTAACTCTCTTGTTGGTTTGTTTACTTACTTAGGCGTTGTCTCCTCCCTCCCTAGGCTTTAATTTTCCTGAGGGCAGGAGCCCCCCACCCCCAGAACTTAGCACAGGGCCTGGCAGGCAGGTCCTCAATAATTATCCGTTCAATAAATGAATGACTGAATGAACAGAAGGTAGAGGGCTAGCGAAAAGGTTTCACAAAATGAGGGGAAATTATGCCATTTCTAAACCCAAAACCTTCTCCTTCAGGGACCTGCCTGGTTATCTGGGATGAGCTGGGAAGAGAATGACTTGCAGGAAACTGTCAGAACATCTGGAGCAATGCCAGGCTTCGATCTGTGGGCCTGTCCCCAGTGGTCTCTGCAGCTGAGATATTCATCTCTGGGGGCTGTGTGTCTAATTCTGCATTCAAACTGAGGTTGTCTTAGCCAAAGTATCTCACCTGTGCCAAGGCCAAGGCCATGGGTAATTACAGAAGGGCCTGGCCCTGCTCCACGGAAGGGTTACACCTCACCTCTGCCCTTTCTGTTGGCTCACCCTACACTATCCAAGGAGAACTGGGGCAGGATATGGAATCTCAGCGAATATCTTAAGAAGCTTATCCTTGAAGGATTGGAAGGATGAGTGGGTGGACAGCTCAGCTAAGGATGGTGGTGCCACGTAGACCCTGCGCCCTTTCCAGGGGCCTCACGCTCCCTCCCACAACATAATCCTGAGGCTGCGGGTCTTCCCACCACTCCACCCCCACCCCTGTGGTCTCCCACCAGAAAGAGCTACTTTCAGGACAGAGACTTGCTAGGAGTCACAATGGGACTTCTGGGTGGTGGGCCACAAACCAGGTCTTTCAAAGGGTTCCATCAACAACTGTCATTCTGGGCAGGGGCTGCCAACTATTTCCTTACTGATGCCCCTGATTCTGGGAAGAGCTTAACTCATTTTTAAGGTTCTTCTGGGAGCAGGAGAACTATGTTTAACTCTGCCCCAAGAGGCATGTCCTGTGCGATTATCCTTCTCAGAGCAACTGAAATGCAATACTAAGAGACAATTGCATGTTGTGAACATTTTTCTCAATAGGTTTTACTTTGCGACAAGTTGGCTACTACGCTGTGACCAGTTGGGGTGAATTAATGGCTGAAGACGTTTGCTCCCATGCATACAACCACCATATTGGCAGGAGCGTGGGGCAGGTGTGGGGAAAACATGCTTCTGTGATAGAAATCACATGGGCTTTTCGTAAGACTCATGCCTTCCATAAAAACAACTCATTCTCCTGGGCTGGCGGCTCAAACACACTTGTAGGGCTCCCATCTGGTAAGAACCTTAAATTCGGCAGGTCCAACCTGAGTTCTCCCACCTCACAGGAACAAAAGGAAGCACGGCTTTCCTCTTTAGGTAGTTATTAAAAAAAAAGACATATCACATTACACATTCCCTATATCAATAAAAAAGGATATTTTTCTTGTTATTTCTCAGCATCTGGTGAAACCACTGTTCCCCACCATGAAGTCACACAGTTCCCTTGGGTTCCCGTTTACCAGTGGTAGACACATTGTTCTGAGCTAAAAGGCTCTTATGTAGACTAATGAAGAGAAGTATCTTCCTTTTTGTTTCTCCGGGGCCGGAGGGTGGGAGGTGAGGGGAGTGGTGAGAAAAGTAGGAACAGAGCTACTCCTTATGGCAGAATTCCATGAAGTTTAAATTCCCAGCAGACACACAATGGCAGAATCAAGTCACAGCACTGCTGTGGCACCGTTCACAGAGGCCACGACCTGCCCCTCTCTTGGAGTACTCACGTCTGTGACTGGTGGGGTCACCTAAGGCAGCCCCCGGGGGAAGTCACATTCACCTGGACCATCATGGTAGGCTCTCTATGACAAGCTGCTGGAAGGGGCGGGAGTTTAGGAGTTTTAAACTTCCTGGCCTTGTGGGTCCCCTCGCACTTCCAGATGCCAGGTATGCTAGAACTTCCTGTCTGTGGTCTTCCTGCCCTAAGTTTGGGTCTTTCTGGAATATTCTGTGGTAGCCAATCTCTTTTTGTTGGATGGCAAAGTCCAGTGAGTTCTATCTTCTTTTCCCTTTGCCTGCAGCTGCCCTTGCACTACGGCTAACCCAGGCGTTGTGCGCCGAATGTCGTGCCATTGATTATTCTGGAGAAACAGGTACTCACGTTGACAGGTGGTAATTGGTTAGTCACAGCGTCAGAGCTCCAGGCCTGAGGATGTTTATCTTGAGGACAAGGGAGCTGAGGCAGGGTCCCCAAATCCAGCTAAACCTCTTGAGATTATTCTCTTCCCAAAGTCATGGTTGGGTCAAAATAACTTATTAAGCACCCACATATGAAGATATGAAAATAACAGTGCATATAAATCAACTGTGAAAATGACAGGGCACATAGGTCAACCCATTTCACCTCTCTCTCTGGTGCACGGGCAATTCATGAGCCCCCGAGAACCACGCCGTAACGCCGAGGCTGGGAGAATTCGCACCCTCGCCCCTCTCTGGGGCGCCTGGCTCTGGCTCTGCAGGGCTGGTCTGTCCCCCAGGGCAGGGCCGAGGCAGCGAGCAGGAAGCGGCCTTGGGCCAGTGACCTAAGCTCATTAGTCACGGTTAATCGCATTTTCTGCTTCACAGTCAATACACTTAAGCAGGAGAGCAGTTTTATTTGAACCTATCACGGGGTCAGTCCCAGGGACAGCGACAGGGTGCATCCTGATCAGAGGGGCTAACGTGCAGAAAGCCCCCCACTCACTGAGCCTCACCTCATTCAATCCAGCCTACCTGTGAGGCAGGCCAGTTTTAAGAGCAAGCTACATGAGTCTTGAAGAGGGCAAGAGTGAGCCCCGCTTTCTCAGCTCCTGGGCCACCTGCTGTTGAAAGGGGAGCTGGCCCTGGTTTCATGGGCCCACAGAGAAGGCAAAGGTGAGACGGACGGCAGGAGACGGTGAACACCCGCTGCCCAAAAGCACGAGTCCAAGGGTGGAAACGGGCCTCGCCAGGATCGGGGAGCCCGGAGGAGGGGGCAAGCGCTGAACAGGTTGTCCTCAGGGGCCTGACAGGGAAGGACAGCCACCACGGGTGGGACGGCATCTCGGCCTCTATTCTAGCTTTCCTTTCCATTTAAATTTCTTGTAGGGTTAGGCTTCCTTGCTTTCCTCGCGGTGTCCTCTGAGGGCGCGTGAGTGCCGATGTCTGCCAGGTTCACGAGCAGATGCCGTATAAAAGCACTTTAACGTCACCGAGGAACAGCCACATTAGCGCATCTTCTCAGGGCCACGGCATAAGGAAGCTGAGCCCAAAGGTGTGAATCAATTACTGGGGTGCAGTCCTCCCTCTGTGTTCACACTCCACGCCCAACCCAGCTTGCCCAGGCGGAGGGAGGGTAAGGGGGCACCGGTGCTGACGGCAGGGCCCCGGATTTCTTAACCTCAGCACCTTCCGTACTAGTCTACGCTCTCCTCGATGGGAGGGAACCCCTGCTGGGCTCCCGGCCCAGGAGCCCACTTTTCTTGCCTGGTCCTAAACCAAGACAATCTGTCTAGGAACTGCTGAAACTGCAGCTGAGAAGCTCACTCTGGGAGAAGATGGAAATTCATTCCAGGGAGAAATGCGGCCATGCTGTCTTCTGCAGCAGGCTGTCCCAAGTCCCCTCTGCTCCCTCCTCTCAGAGGAGATGGACTCCAGAACTCAGGCTAGAAGGACCGGGCCCATGCAGACACTTGGGATCTAGGCTATACGACCAGGAGGCTGCTGTGGGGCCAGGCGACTCCTGGGGGAGAGGCCTGGCCCCAGTGGAGGGAAGTGGGAGTTCAGAGGGAGAGGGGAACAGGGCTTACCCAGATTCCTGCAGACACCGGCCTCACCTAGACCTTAATAAAGACAGCAACCTCTTATGTCAATAATCCCCATTCTACATGCAAATTGAGGGAGTCGGGTGATTTTCATGATGCAAATAGCTATCCGTAGGTTCAGATGCCAGGCGCGGGGCCTCAGGGAGCCCCGTTGGCAGTCCTTGCTGGGGTCAGAGAATCGGCTTAGCTCATCGCCACACTGCATGCAGAGGATGTGCACATGGGGCGGGGAAAACACGTCCCGCCTGGATGTGTGCAAGTAAATGTCATGGGAGGGAGGACCAAGTGTTCTGTCAGCACAGATGGCCCCAACCAGGCTCAACAAGGGCAATTAAGACCCTGTGAGCAGAACCTGCAAACCTGCTGTTGCGGCGTTTGTAAGAGCAGGGCTAATGAGAGGGCTAGACTTAGTGAGATATCAATGATGACGCCTCGAGCCAAGGCGTCCTCATTCCTGTGGTGGATTCCGTGTATCTGGTAAAGTGTCGGGGAAGAAAAAGTCCTGAGCTGGGGCTGAAGAAAAGCAAAGTGGTCTCTCTTTCCCACGGTGAGGCCGCTTTTACAGTAAGGTGACTCGCGGAAGCATCACCGTTTCTCGCTATTGATTGAACATATTTTGGTTGTGCCAAATATCTCAGTGGACTAGTCATGTCATGGCTGCAGAATTACTGAAAACTAAGCCAGGCTTGTTAGGAAAAAACTCATTATTTTGTGTGTGTGAGAAGTGCAGAGTTGCCTCTCTCATACACACACAGCCCTCTCAGACAATGTTGCTTCAGATAACTTGAGAACAGAGTCCAGAATTTTGTGGTAAACAGGCTTTTTGCTCCCAATTCATTTCATTGCCTTCTTTTCTCCCCCAAAGGGTAAGTGTAGATGTTATTTGGCAAATCTGGGAATTTCTGGAGCTGTAAGGAGTGGCCTTGGGCAAGAGAATTTGGCAAGCTCGCCATCCTCACTGTTTCTCGTAACCCCATAGCTATGCCCCCAGTTTTCCTCCCCTCCTCGGCAGAAAGCTGTTTACTGGTCAGTACTGGCAAATGTGATGGATTCTGGGCTGGACACATCCCATAAATGAAAGAGGCCATGACTTTTGAGTCCTGGTGCAATCTCCTTTTCCACTGTCCCGTTAGGTCACTCACGTTTCCTAGAAGTTGAGGTGGAAGCAAAGAGAGCAGAGAGGGGACAGGCTCTCGGAAGGCAAGGTCATTAAGAATGAGTACTGGGGGAGGGGTGTCAAGGCCCTGCTCTGCCACCTCTTAGCTTGTGACCACAGACCTGAGCAGACCCAGATAAAGGTAATGGACCGTAATCTGTCTGAGCTTCTGTTTCCTTACCTATAAAACAAGACTGGTGCTACATCTTTCAAAGGATCACTAGGAGGCTCAAAACAAAACCCATAAAATACATCCTCTGTCTGCAGTGATATCTTCCCTTGGGCTACATGGACTTGAACATGACAAGGCCTTAGCAGTGGGACTGGGCACTCATGGGACAGAAGCTAGCTAGCCTTCTCTAGACAAGAACACCTGGGTGGGTCTGGGTATATACGTCCACTTGTTCTGTGTCCCCACGCTTATGGGGAAGGCCACCATTTAGAATCTGCCCTACAGAACTGATTGGTATCTTCTCCACACCCCAAGCATATTGTCCCCCTACTAGGTTGGAAGAAGAGTAGAAAATATTAAATATATGTTTTCAAACCAACCAGCTCAGAGACTGGGCAGCTTCTACTCAGCACCACAGAGACAAAGGCAGATTCTTAGGAGATTCTCCTGACGTGCTCCTAACACCCCAGAAGGAAGAGCTGAGTGAGGTGGAGGGTGACATACAACACAGTTCCAACAGACACTATGCTTTTAATGCCTTGGCATTCAGAAGAAGGAAAAAGCAGTTGGCAAAATGGATTTCATTAAATTAACCCGGAGCTTCGATCTCTCTCAAAAAACATAATTAGTTCTCTCTGGCGTTAAAGTTAATGGATGCCAACTGTAGTCTCGAATTTCTCTCTCTGGAACCCTTAGGCTACTGCCCGTACTACTGGCAGGTAAAGGGGGAGGGATGGACAAGTAGAGCCCGTGGCTCTCTGATGGGAGTCCCGAGTTCCCCAGAGCTCACCCAGTTGCTCGCAGCCGTTGGTATCCCTAACTAGGACCAAACAGGTCATTCTCATAGTTGTTCCTGAGAAGCCCAGCCAGGGCCTCCCTTGAAAAGTCCCTCATCGTAGCACATAGCACTCTGAGGTCGGGTCCGAGGGCCTGACCCTTAGTCTGTGGTCCTACTCAGTGGTACAAAGCCACATTTACAAATGCTTCTCTTCCCAGCACAAGTGGAAACAACCTCACTAGAACAACAAAACTGAGAGTCTCTGGAGGGGAGTGAGGCAGTTGGGGCCAGCAGCCAAACAGATGGTGGAGAGATGGTTTACCATACCGATGCTGAGGCTTGGGAAAGCCGAACGAATCCCAAATTTCCCAACAGTGGCACTCTATCCCAGTGGTGGAGGGGGATGGAGCGGGGAGGCAAGGTAGCAGGCAGATGGCTAGCTCCCTTGGAAGTAGAGTTTCCTTAATAAACAAATTCAGAACCGTGTTGTGCTCTGGACCAGCGGTTCTTACACTTGGGCCTGCATCACAGTCACCTGGGGGGCTGGACACACGCACAGTGCCGGGTCCCTCTCCTAGAGTTTCTGGTTCTGCGGATCTGGGATGGGCCTGGTAGTCTGCATTTCTAATGAACTCCAAGGTGATGCTGATGCTGTGGGGGTCAAAGGTCTAAACCAACCCTTCTCCAGCACCTGTTGGTCACTTTCAGCCCTTGGAGCGAAGACTGCTGGGATAGAGGGACGAAAATGGGCATTTGAACTCCACCACAATGTAGCTCCACCAGCACAATTCTCACTGTTATTCAGCTCTCACGTTTTCACATACCAAAGGTACCCACTTCAGAGCATTAGGGTTGTCAGTTAAATACCACAGAGAAACTCTGCTCCTTCCTGCCAGGTTTCCAAGCTCTGCCTTTCACGACAGTGGGCAGGTGCACAATTCTGGCTGTAAAGTTCAAGTCTCCAATTACCATTCACTTTCAGGGATGAAGTAGCTCAAAACTCACTGCGCTTTTGCCATGAACTAGATCATCAGAAAGTAAAGCTAATAGCTGTCCTCAAACCTAATTCAGAGGAAGCTTCCTTCTCACCTCAGTTCTGCTCTCAGTGGCAGGGAGTCTGTTCCGGAACATTTCCTCTCCTGGCTTCTAGGGAACTCTTGTCTAGGAGGTGGGTTGGGAGCTGCCCCAGACCTCTGCCTGTTCCTGCCTTTTCCCTGTCTGTGCTCTTCCGGCTTCTCAGTCAGCCTTTTGTCTCGGCTGTCATGGCCGGCGGTCTCCTTTCTCTCTCCCTCCTGGGTGGGAAGTGGATGGTATAGGGCTGGTGCCCTGAGGATGTCCTTCCAAGGAAAAAAGTCTGTGCTCAGCTTTGAGCAGGGAGTTTGGGGCAAGAGGAAAGTGATGGGAGTAAGGAAAGGCAAATTCTGATTTTGATCTCCTGGGTAACTCATTTCCCTCACTGAGCCTCAGTTTCCCTCTGTGTAAATGAGCTCACACCCTATTATGTGTCCAAACTCTCTGATTCTGTTATTAGTTGACCAGAGTAATCACACTCCAGGTCCATCTTCTTCTTCTTCTTTTTTTTTTTTTTCCAATTTTCTCTTAAATGATGACAAAAAAAGTTTATTTAAAGAATAGTTAGGCAGCTTTATAAGGTAGATATTTATTAAGGCATTTGTTGAGGATTTAATTAATTAAAAAACTCAGGGCCACTGCTCAAAGTAAATAGAGAGCAACTACACGATTCAATCAGTTCTAGAAACTGCCTCCAGCAGGCCCGAGACAGTGAAGACTATCATGTGAAACTGGTATTCTGCTAGGAATCTGGTCATTTTTACATTCCGCTGTGAGAGAGAGAAAACCCTGTTAGACCATCCAGGGCCCGCCTCCAGCCTTGTACGCTGCGGGCAGCTCAGAGTCCTCTCAGAACGCATCCTGAGGCTCTTCCGCCCTCCGTCCTCCCCGGGCCCATGGTTTCCTAGACTGCAACCCAGGTGGCAGCGGGGGTCCTGATTTTCTATCTGGAAGGGCCTGGGGGGGGGGGGGCGTAGAATGAAGTTTTAATTGCACGGCCCCAAGTATAAGATTGAGAGCTCTTCAACTGTCCAATAAAGGGACAGGGAGTGACACAGATGCGAAGGGGCTGATAAAGAGTCCCTTCACCTCATCCTGCACTATCCTAAGTTTATTTCAAGGCAGAGTTTCTGAACCTGGTAAAAGTTAGGGTGAGTGCCCTCAGGTCCCTGAACTTGTTAGTTTCCTGAGGGTTTTCCCAGGTGTAATGCTTCAGTGGCTGGGGAGCCACAGGTACCTGTTGGTCTCTAAATGATTCTTGGGTTTGGAAATGTATTACTTAACATGCACTGGGGGTGGGGCAGGGATGGCTAGATCCCCAGTGCACCAGGTAAAACCACTGTCTAGGTCTTGCAGTGAGATGGAGGGAAGAGGGGCAAGACTTGGTCTGAGAGTAGGGGTGAGTGAAGGGGAGAGAGGCAAGAACCTTGAGCTCAGCAGTTGCCCCTGACTCCTCTGGCACATCCCTGTCACCTCTGTGCCTTTGCCCAGCAAGGTAACTGAGACCAAAAGTCCCCTGAAGGCTGCGAGTGGATCTTCGCATCTGTGGATTCGACCAACTGTGGGAACAGTATTTTCGATCTGCAGCTGGGAATGCGAACGTTCTGTTTTTTGATCCTTGGTTGGTTGAATCTGCAGATATGAAACATGCAAATATGAAGGGCCAGCTGTATTTACTGAAAAAAAAAATCCACATATAAGAGGACCCACGCAGTTCAATTCTGTGTTGTTCAAGGGTCAACTGTATATCTATCAAGGGCCTCCCTTAGGCAAGGCACTACCTATGTGTTCTCAGGGATGCAGGGTTATGGGACTGAGAGACATCTGAAAAGTGACTTAGGAAAATCCTGCTTCTTTCCTCTCATACCATGACACTTACTGCCCTAATGCCGCCCCTGCCGTGTCCGTGTCTACTGCCCTCTCCATCACCTGGAGAGAAGGAAATGTATCCAGTGTTGCAGTCATGGTGCATGTGAGCCTTGTACTTCCTGAGGAGCAGCTGTTCATTAACTACTAAACGACATGACCAGGCTAATGGCTGAAGATTAGCACTAGCTAATCTTATGAGTCCTGCCTCCTGGGTCTTCAATTCCTAATACCCAGGGAGATCAGAGTTGGAAAGAACAGAGGAGAATCATGCTGGGGAAAGGCTGTTCCTGGACATGGAGTTCCTGTCCAAAGTAGTCTGACTTAATGCTAGAAATTCATTTCAGGATTGGTCTCCCAGGTAGTGCCTTTTGTCTAGTTTGCTGTGCTTGAGTGGGACAGGGCTCCCGGTCTCAGCGTCGCTGTGTGCCAGAAAGGTGCCTACAGTGTAACCCCGCTACAGAATAACTGGTTAGGCCACCCACACAGTCACGGGAAACAAAAACATGGCTCTGCATTTTGGGAAGGTCTCTAGCTGGGTCCTTGGCATTGGATGGGGAATTAAAAGTTCAATACTGGAAAAGACTAATCATTACATCTGCTTAATTATATCGATGTAAATCTCATAGCCAAGTTCTTTTTAAGGAGTTGATGTTGGAAAATACTTCCATGTTTCTGGGCTCATGTGGAATAGGATTTAGGATGTTTTTAACTGGAAATTGTCAAATGCCTTCCTATGGGCAAACTCCACATGTCTTTAGGGATATTCTCTCTCCTTTACAGTTTTTGTCTGATGCTTTGCCTGCCTTTCTAAAATATTTCCTGATGCCTGGTCAAGGTGCCATAGGATATTCTTGGGGCTTCAGCGCCTCAGAAAATGGATAATGAACACAAGATTGGATACCTGCCTTATCACTTGTCACAGGTCAGGTTCCTCAGGAAGTGGACTCTAGGATGGAGTTTAGCATGCAGGCATCTTTAAGGTGTGCTCTTAGGGTCACCACCATGGAAAGGAGTGGAGGAAAGCTGGCACGAGCAGAGGGAGAAGCTGAGCTATAACGCAGGCCTAGTATTGTGTTGGTGGAACCATGGGAAACTCCAGAGTTAGAATGACCCTTCACAGTGGTTTCAAGTTGGGCCAAAATTGCCAGGGCTTTTATATTCCTGCCTGAAGCAGTCACTAGATAAGGACCTGCCAGTGGCACCCCCAGGGGGAGGGGGTGGGATATCTGAGTCTATCACATCACTCTCGACTCAAATCCCAAATCATAACTACTATTTTTTAAGAGCCCACCATGTGCAAAGCATTCTACAAGCATGATCTCTAACACCAACAACAATTCCATAAAAAAGGTTTCTATTTATCCCATTTTGCAAAAGAGGAAACTAAGGCTTAGTGGAATTAAATGATATGCCTAGAACCACGCAACTAGTATGTGGAACACACACCCAGGCCTATTTTTCCCAAAAGTTCACACTCTTTCCATTATGCTAACCACCATCCTTTGATGTTCTCATATGGCCCCTGCACAAACAACCTGGAGACCCATTCTTCTGCACAGTTTTGGTTGGGATTTATAATCCTCTGACTATATGTCTAAGTGTATAGCTGAAGATTAGCAAAAGCTACTCTCACCTGGGCCCACTGCTTGAATTCTTTTCTGAATTCTTTAGCTCTCTTAAACCTGGGCACTACTGGCCTCAAACAGAAAATCACTCCTGCTGGAGAAAAGTCCAGATACTGAGCTTCCCCAGAGGGTGCCCCAAAGGAAATCCTCAAACCCTAACAGGAAACCAGTGACTTAGTCAACAATATTTGAAGGTGGTGACTAAGAACTGAGCAGCATTTAAAGTTGGATTTCTTACTTTTTTTTTAGATTTTTGGGGATCAGAACATTTCCAAATTTCTATATCCCAGAGATTAGAGATCAGGTGGTAACCAATCCCAAACCTCTCGCATTGAGGCAGGAGCTGGTGTGACACATGTACCCTTTCTACACCCCCAAAGGCTGTGATCAATCTGTTTTTCCTTTGTGTACAGACAGCCCTGATCTTCAACAGGACATGTGTAGGCCAGAGGAAGTCATTGGCTCACATCAAGAAAAGCTGCTGCCTCAGCAAAAATGATCCATCACTGGCGAGTTTATTTTCTTCTGTGGGACTTTCTCCCCAAGTAGAGGGTCTCATATTATCTGGGCTGCTCTCTTCAATGCCTCAAAGATGCTTACTTAGAAATGCATGTGACATCGGACTACGTAAATGGCCCAATTAGTGGAACAAGCTCTGGAGCAGCTTCCTCACTGCATTCAAGTCCTCCCTGTACCTCAAGTAAGAATTCTTTTGAGGCCGTGTTACTTATTACTTCCTTACCCAGGAAGACTCTAGAGATGAATGACAAGATGATTCTCTTAATTTTTCATTAACTAGAGGTGAACACTATTTTTGGGTAGGGCAGAATCCCGCACGAATTACAACGGGATGATACATGTTCTGAGGGGGGTATGGAGAAGGCACGGGGACAGTTTGTTGGAATGAGACTACCAGAAAGACCTCACAAAGGAGGGGATTACAAGTCGAGTGTTGAAGGATGCACAGAAGCGGGCCGCCTCGGAGTGGATGAACAGCAGAGTCAGCAGCGTGCGCAGGGCAGGGCACACTCAGGAATCTCAACTCATGGCCCTGGCGTAAGGCAAGGAGGCCGGATGCAGGAGGTCCCTACGGAGAGGTGGACACGGGCCCGCTGGTGAATGGGCATGGATGGCTTGCTCAGATTCTGATTCTGCAGGTGATGGCCAGGGATGCAACAATTTTAAAGGGAAATAAGACTTGAATGAATAGATTTTGTGTTGGTGGAGGGGGACTGGAAGATGGTTAAGGAGGTCAGGTGGGAAATCCCTGTAACAATCCAAGTGACCTCTGATGGGCACCCAAACTAAGACAATGGCAATGAGGATAAAATGTGATGGACTAAAGAAATATTTAAGTGGCAGAATAAATGGTGTTTAGGTGACTCAT
>PVJD01001728.1:0-244885 GCA_004026545.1 Mormoops blainvillei | reverse complement strand
CCGGCCTGCCAGGCTGGGGGTTGCACACTCAGGGGCCAGAGCTATCATGAATGGAGCAGGCAGATGTAAGAGGTGGGAGACCGGGGCTAAACAGAGGCTGCGTGTCACCTTTGACGGAGCAGCACTACGTAACTCCAGCCCAGAGGTGCCAGACCTTCTAGTGGGTGACACAAAGCATGTCTGCGGGTCGGATCCCACCCAGTTTGCGGCCTCAAGACTAGACACTCTTTCACCAGCCAGTCTCCCTTTCCCCGCCCCCCCCGCCTTGCCTGGCTCCCTGCCTGGCCCAGCCTGCTGACCTCTGGAGGCCGAGGCACGGGCCCTCTCTGCTTACCGAATATAGCTGTGCTCCCGGGCCGGGACCAACCCATCCCCCTCCCTGACGGTTCCCATGCAGCTATAAAAAGTCGGCACTGCCCACAGACCGTCCCCCTAAGGACAACAGCAGCATCCAGACACAACATTCTATCCCACCCCAGCCTCCCCAGGATGCCTAGGTCCCCCCCAGAGTCCAGAGTGGTATACCCCACCCTTTCATCTTGCACTCTTCTTCCAGCCAGGCGCCTCTAGCTCAAAGGAGGTTGAACCCACGAGAAGATCTTAACCTAGGGGCAGCCTGCCCTCCCAGGCCGAGAAGCAAAATAACCTGCCCTCCTCTCACCTTGCCCTCTTATGTGTCTTCTCCCCAAAGTCTCACGCTCTGGGGCTACAGAGTAGACTCCCCGTCACCTTCCTAAGACTCTTCCAGGCCTAGAGAGGGAGAAACAGTATTCTGGTTCCTCTAAGGGGAAGGAGCAACCCAGGTTTGAGGCGAAGGATCTCAGTCCAAGGCCCAGGTGCAGTGAGTGCAGCAAGGGTCAGTCTTAGGTAATCTCAGAATTGAAGGGATGCCAGGCAGACCAATGGCCACCCTGATTTGAAGCCAGATGAGGTTCAGAGCCTCAGCCACACTCACACAGGTCTCCAGGAAGTAGCTAGAGTGAGGGCAGAGCCAGAGGGACCTTCCCGACTGGAGGCTGGCTCCAAGGAAGCCTGGGACCACACACCGCAGCTTAGTCCCAGGACACAATCTCAGGAGATGCTTGTAGAGGGGCAGCCTTTTGGTTCCAGCTGACTCGCACGGGCCCCGAGTGAGCATAGCCCAGGCAGGCGGCGGCGGCAGGGGGTACGGCACTCTGAGAGGCGGTTTTGTACACTGGCTTTGGACTCAAACAGTCTTTGGGACAATTCTGGCTCTGCCACTTGCTTGCTTTGTGACCTTGGGCAGGTCACTTCACCTGTCTGTGCTCTAGTGTCCTCCTTTATGCAATGGGGATAATCACGGCAACTCACAGGATTCTCATGAGAAATCAATGAGCTAGTGCCCAGAGCGTGGTAAAAGCAGAATAAATGGAGTTACCATGGCGATGACAATGACGATGACAAGGATGATGATGATGACGGTAATGGTGATATAACTTAAGATATGCTCGGTGCCAGAAGGCATTTACTTCTGGCTCCAGAGGAAGCGGGGGACTATTTGCCAGTCAGGAAAGACATGAGAAGGATGGAGAAGAATTTGCTCCCACGAAGGATGAGCCCGTGGTGGCTGGGGAATTTCCACTGCATTTCTTGATCATAATCCTGCCTGGCACCAAGTTGCCCCAGGAAGCTGCTGTTCTTCCCTGGCCAGTGATGGCACCCGACAGCTTGGTCTTGCCCTCCTAGAGCCTGGAGCAGGCCGCCTCTCCCCATTACCAGTTCCCCGCTACCACGTAGGAAGCCAAGTGGGCAGTGGCCCGCAGGCGGACCATGTCTCCTGGCACCGAGGCGATGTCTCCTTAGTGTGGCATAGCAACAGGAGGGCACAGCGTGCCTCATGACCTGACAGCTTTCTAAGAACGGAAGCCGGCCAAGATCAGGCAGGTCCAAGCTCCCTTTCACCAGAAGTGTTCAAGGAGAAGGTGAATGAGCGAGCGTTTGGGGAGGTAGGAGAGGGGGCTGCTGTTGCCAGTGGGAATTTGGACCAGCTGACATGTAAGGTCAGACTCCAGAATCTATGAATAACATTTTGACAGCAGGAAGAAGAGAGAGGCAAAAATAAAAGTGAAATACCAGCTCTGGATTCACACAGGCCAGGGTTTAAATCCCAGCTTGGTGTCCACTTGGCTGGGTGACCTTAGGAAAGTTCTTATCTCAGAGTCCAGCTTCTTTCTCTCTAAAATAGCCAAGAGGACTGTTTGGTGGAAAAGAGAAAATGAGATAACAGAAGTTGGATACATTGTAAATATTCATGAAAAAGCAACTGTTATTTTTATTAAAAAACATGAAATTGAATGCAATAAGTTTCATTGCAATCTTTAACCTTACTCCATGGACTCAAAACCTCTCCTGTTTTCCCTCTTTCCTCCATCCACCTTCTCAGAAAACCGCGTGGAAAATTGTGATTATGATGACAATACCACTAGGAACATTTGTTGAGCCTGTATTCCAGCCAGTGTGCGTAACACTTTACTTAGCTCTCACAATCACCTTACCGGGTGGGTATTAGTATTTCCACTTGATGGGCAAAAAACTGAGGCCCAGAGAGGTCAGGTAACTTGTCTGAGGTCACACAGCTGGAAAGAGGAGACCGGAGAAGTCTGATTCTTAAGCCCTCTGCTGTGTAAAGGAAGATGGGTGGGGTGGGACTGAAGGAGAATTCTTGTTCTTAAATTTACCTCTTCAAGCTCTGGACAGAACCAGGGGAAAAGCCACTCTCTGGTCCTCTAAACTAATTCAAATCAATTTCTATTTCTCTGAAACAGCATGGAGGCTACTTCTGGTGCAAAAGACCCCCCTAAGAAGATGACAGATGACGGGAGGAGAGTGAGCAAAAGAAACAGTCAACCCTCAGAAGGAACCAAGGAACAGCAAAGATTAAAAGGAATTTGATGTGAGCAGCTTAGCTAAATGAGGAAGACGATGAGCAGCAGTAAAGCCTCAAATGTCCTAAATTAAGGACATTAATTTAGGTTGTCACACTGACCGAGGAGCCCTGGCTGGTGTAGCTCGGTGGACTGAGTGCCGGCTGAACCAAAGGGTCGCTGGTTTGATTCCCAGTCAGGGCACATTCCTGGGTTGCAGGCCAGGTCCCCGGAGGGGGGCATGCGAGGGGCAACCACACACTGATGTTTCTCTCCCTCTCTTTCTCCTTCCCTTCCCCTTTCTCTAAAAATAAATAAATAAAAATCTTTAAAAAAACAAAAACCAACAAACAACCCACAGAAACTTCTTTTTTTTTTTCAAATTAACCGAGGAGGTAGGATGGGGCTGGGGGCAGAGGTGTCATTAGCTAACCTGAGACCTTGGGTAAGTCACTTAACCTGAGGGGCAATTAAGTTCCTTGTCTGGAAAAAGAAAGCACTGCAGGAAAACATCCCTATCATTCCTTCTTCCTTTAACGAAAATCGATGAGTTTCTTCTATGGCCTGACTACAGGGGGCTAGAAATACAGGCAGGGTCCACCTGAAGCAAAACCACACAGACGCAAGCCCAGACTTGCACACGAGATGCTTTGGCGGCGATTATTTGCTTTCCAAAAGGAATTCTTGCAGAAGGTATACAGCACCAACTCCACCACAGAAGATAACATACAGACGCCTTTGCTCAACATCCTATTCCCAATGTGAACAGTTCTGGTCCCTGAACCAGTCTGGTCCTAACTGAGATTCTCTGACCTGACTCAGGAATCATTGAGGGTAAACGGGGATACCCTGCTTGGTTCCTTTCAGTGGCAGCAGGATCTACCTAAACACCCACAACTCTGAAGGCTCAGGGACCACCAGAGAGGGTCTGAGACCCTCACAGGAGGTGAATAAGCCCCAGACCCTACTGCTGAGGAGAAGCCTTAGGAGCAGCGAAGTCAAAGCTCAGCTCAACCCTCTTCCAATCCCGCCAGCTTCAAGGGGTCTGTCCACTCTGACATCCTAAGGACCCACACGTTTCACTTTACATCCCAGGAGCTACACGGTTCTTTCCTAAATTTTGTGCAAATTCCCAAACACAGGTCCCCGTACAGCTCCACGCCCCAACTTCAGCTCAGAGTCCAGGGCATAGAAAAGTGTGGTAGGAGGTAACCCGGAGGTTACAACAGGGAAGCAGCTCCAGACAGAACCCGCGGGAAGGGTGGAAAGCCTCAGATGTCCACCCCCTCCATGCCCAACCTCTGGCACAGGTGGGAAGATGCCCGAATCCCCCATCCCAAGTCTTGGGAATCCAGAAACATACCTTCCTTGAGAGATTTCTCAGTGGAGACTTGACACAGTTGCCCATCCTAAGCTGAGGCAGCCCCTCTCAGGATCGCCGGGTCCATGAAGGAGGCTCCTGGGGGCTGAGAGACCTTAGTCCTGGTCACTGCCAACCCCAGCCTCCCTCTGCCTGCGCTGCTCTTCCTCCAGGGTTGATCTGATCCCTCTCTTGCGCGTGCTCGCTCACTCGTCTGCCTGCTCCTGCTGATTTTTTTTTTTTTTTTTTTTTTTTAGTGGATTGTGTGTGTGTTTGTGTGTGTGGGTTTAACTTTCTGGGCACTTTCTTAAGGAGATGAAGGCAGGAGGGGAGCATGCAAAGCACAGGGGAAATCGCCCAGAGAGCTGATGGCAGGGGGCTGCGGAGCTGGGAGAGGCCTGCTGGGTCATCTCCATCAGATTAGCGCTCAGTCCTCTCGGGCTCACTCCCCCTCCCTCAGTCCCTTCTCTCCCAGCTGCCAAATCTGCGGAGAGATTGCCCAGGGTGGCGGAGGGGGGCCGGTGGTGGTGGGGGGGGCAGAATGGCAGCTGCGGCTGGGAGGCAGGCTAGCAGACCCGGGAGGAGAATCAGGCTACTTTGGGTCCCCAAAGGCAGGGTGCCTCCCAGCTCCCAGCCTTGTATGTGCATCCACACACACACACAGACACAGACACACGCACGCAGGGACAAACGCATCCAAACTGCCCCCTGGCAATCGCAGCTGGATTGAAAACAGGCCTGGGAGAGCGTGTGACGTCTCCATCACGCTCCATTTTTCACACTTGCCTTGTCATTGAAATGGGATGAGGCTCCAGGGACTGGAAGCAGAGCTGAGCCGACGGCAGTCAGCAGCAACGTCTGCTCCCTCCGCCGCGTGCAGTCTCACAGGGCACGAGTGAGGGCCGCGGACCTGCTCCCAGTCCCCCGCCTGCTCCTGAGCAGGGATCTTTCCCCAGCTTCCTCGGGGCGTAGGGCAGAGGGGCCGCCCTCTGAAAGCGGTCTTCAAGGTCCCACGACGCACTTTTTAGGTGACTGGCTCTTCCTCGTCCCTCCGGGTTCCAGCTTTAACGTCAGTTCATCTCAAGCCTCAGATGTCACAGTGGTGATCTACAGCCCCAGCCAGGTGACCCAAGACAGAAGTGCCCCTGTTTCCCTGCACCCAGCTTTTCCCAGCAGGGGGCACCAGAGACAGGTTGGCAGGCCGAATTTGTCCCAGCCTCGGCTGCGACAACTCTTACCGGCGCCACTGAAAGAGCTTTCAGACCACACAGGCTCCTCTCCCAGGGACTTCGCGTCCAGTTTTGGGCAGCTGGTCAGAATTCCCCTTAGGGAAGACGAGTTGGCGCGGGGGGGGGGGCCCTGCCCAGAAGGCGCCCAGACTTGCTCCCAAGGAGCTGGGGAAGAATGTCCCTGGATAACTACTTCTGACGACCGGGCTGCGGCTGCTGCTGCGGACGTCATCAACGTCAGAATAGTTTAGTCACGCTCATTATCCTGCGGCCTTGTTTGGGCCAAACCTCCAGAGGGGATGTGGGGAAGGAGGGGCAATCCCTGAGGACAGAGGGAGGAGCCTGGGGGGTTGTTTTCGCCTAAAGGGAAGAAAGAGGGTGAAGACGCTGGGGAGTTGGAAGAACAAGCAGCCAACTTAAGTGCTTTCTTCAAAGCCCTGTTCCCCGGAAACAGCGTGAAGCAGCCTCTCCAAGGGGGCTGGGGGTCAGGGGTCAGGGGCATGCAGAAGAGCCATGGACTCAGATGAATGGGAAGGACCTGCAGGCCTGGGGTTGAGTTCTGTCTCTGCCGGCTTCTGACTTCTCACATTCCAGGGCTTCAGTTTCCTTGCCTGGGAAATGGGGTTTCCCGTCTCTTGCTTACAAAGTGTGTGTGGCAAAGTGCATGGCACATAACAGGTACTCCATAAGCAGTTATTAAAACGGAAGAAAGAAGCATCATTACGTCCAGTATTTATGTGCCAGGCACTGCGCCTGGCTCTAGAAATGTGGGAACAAGAGAAACACAGTCCCTGGTTTCAAGGAGCTCACATTCTAGCAGGTGGGCAAGGGATTTTAAAGAGCTAGGAACACATTTAATTACATTTCAGGTAAATGCTATGAAGGGGAAACACAAAAAACTCTAAGAACATGACTTAGTTCAGGAAGCTCAGGAAAGGCTTAGAGCCCAGAGCTAGAAAACTGACCATCTGCAGACTTTTGAAAAGCTCACAGATGATGTATTATAGAATTGTACCCCTGAAATCTAGATAATTTTATTAACAAGTGTCACCGCAATACATTCAATAAAAAAAGAAAAAGAAAAAGTCTTAAGTAAAAAAGAAAAGAAAGTAAAGCTAGGGCTCACCAGGGACCCCACAGGGAAACGGGTGAGGTTCCAGGGAGGAGCCCGATTCACGTTAACTACACCAACAGACACGTGAAAAGGCAGCACAGTGTGAAGCCGACCCTCCCAACGCTGGTTGCAGATTAGACTCACTGAAGCGCTTCCCCAGAGATTCTGATTTATCAGGCGCGGGTGGGCGCCAGACACTGGCGGCGTTCTCTACTGCAGGTAAGGCTAACGTGCAGCCAGTGTTAAGAACTACGGACACAGAGCCTAAGAGCTTGGAATGCAGGGTTGGACTTGGGTTCAAATCTTGCCCTGCTGCCTAGCAGTTACCGTGTGACCTTGAAGACCTGTTCCTTTTTCTGAGCCTGTTTCTTTATTGATAAAATGGATACTCTAATAACCCTGCCCTCATAGGGCTCATCTGAGGAGTTAATGGGATAATACATGCAAAGGGCTTGGCACAGTGCCAGGAACCTAGAAGGTGCCCCTCCCCCTGTCTATCACTGGTCTTAAAGGGCCAGGTGTGCCCTCCATTCACTCAGCAGGGCACCCACGCAGACCTGGTGACTCCTGCCCCTTGCAGGTCACCCCGGAGCGTGGCACCCGCTTGTTGACCTTGTGATATGCCTTGTCCTTGGAAACAGGAGACAGGAGAACTGTCTCCTATGGAAAAGTCATGCACTTTGCCCTGGCCCACTCTTGAAAATGTTGCTCACTTTAGATGTAGACATTGGGATGGGTCGGAGGTTTTGCTTGTAATGGAAAGTGTGGACAATTAAATAAGATAATAAATCACACCCCTCAACAAGAAGCCTGGCACATAGCGGACACTCAGTAAATGCTAACGTATTACAAGAATGTAGAATATGGAGTCTCGAGGGCTGGATTTGAGGCCCAGTCTGCCACTTTCTGACCACACGGCCTGTAAAAATGAGTCGGTTTCCCTGAATCCCAGTTTCCTCAATTATAATATGGAGATGAGATCTGACCTTTCTATCTTGGAGGATTGTGGTGGCGACCATAGCTACGGATATAAAAACACTGTTAAGTAAAGGCTTTGCAAAGTAAGGTATTATTTCTGCCCTCCTTTGTCACCTGAGGAAAATGATTAAAATAATAAATTCCTGATCTTAACTTGTTAATAAAAAAAAAGTCACATACTTTGAAGAGACCCCATCATTCTTCAGGGAGGAGGATGCGGATACTAGCTTGAGTCTCAACGGCAGCAAGGGATTCAAGGATTCAAACCTAGAGCTTTTGCTTAAGTTATTTTTTGGCTCTGCAGGCGGGGTTCTGATGATCCTGAGTGACAGGGGTAACTGGTGATCCGGACGGGGCAGATGGCTTGACAGTCACTGGACATTTTTTAAAGGGCTGAACAGTGGGAGCTTCCCGAAGGAGGAAAGCACACTGCACAGCCCCCCTCCCCATCCCTAGTCACTGTGCCAGCAGCTCCTGGGCCTCGGGAAGCCACACTTCGAGTTCTGGGATGGAATAATAGGATCAGAGGGATGAGAAGGATAAACCCGTTGCTGATTATTCCTGATTAGGAGGAGGGAGGCTGCCCTTCCCTGGCCCTGATCAGTTCTATCACCAGCATTTGAACTTGGATGGCAGCCCAGAGTTAAGACACTCAGGGAAAGCTGGGTCACATAACTTGAGAGGTACTTGGCGGTTGCTTTTGACAAATCTAAAACACACGTCAGTGACTTCCCACCAAACCAGCAGGTGTGGCCCAGGCAGGGTGTTCAGAGAGAGGCAGACTACATCACAGTCCTGTGTGACCTTTGGGCAAGCCATTTCCCCTCTGTTCAGACTGCTCATCTCTAAAATGGAGAAAGATAATGCTAACCTTCACCAGTCCCTGTGAAGATAAGATAATAAGAAGATGCTTTGTCAACTGCTAAGTGGGCTCTAGACTAAGGTCTCGCGTACCCTTGCTGCCTCCCCAAAATAGCTAGAGGCAAATGCAGACATCCTGGGGGACTTTCTATGAGGGATGTTAACCACAAACTGACTTTCTCTGTCTCATTTCCCAGGCCCCAGAGAAAAGGCAGTCAGGGCCCCCAGCCCTCTCAGAGAGCAGGAGGGAGAGACTTGGCCCAGCAGGCGTGAAGGTTATGCACAGCCCGCATCCTAGAAACACAGGCTAGTGCAGCGAAATCTGTTAGGACCCGAACCGTCATGGTCTGTGTCTCCCCCCCCACCCCCATCTAAACTATAGGAGCTAAGAAACCTTTGCAGTCCAGCGACTGGAGATATCAATCATTCATTCATTGATTCACTCATTAGGACAGAGGATCACAGTGATCCTACTCTGTGCAAAGCAGTTTGGGGATTGGAATAACCCACCGAGATGAAAAGAGATGTCTCTATGGCTAAAAAAAAGAAAGATGGAGCAGGACTGTGAGCTTTATTTGCACTTGTCTCCTCTACAAGGGCTGTTTCTTCCCAAACTGAGGGTATGGAACAGAAAGACTGTTCTTAAAAGATCCAATGCCAAGTGTTGCCCCAAGTCACGCCTGTTCTGAGTTAATTTCTGATACCACGTCTCCCTAGGCAGCTGGGTGACATGTCCCTAGCTAGCCACGAAGAGGGTACTAGGAAAGATCCTTTGTCATTCAGCTCCTTCCTTTAATGGCCTTCCTCACCTGGCTCCGAGACAGCTTGCAAAGTACCGGCCCTCATTCAGACAATTACTCTATAAATAATAATAATAATAATGTTAATGAAGGCTGCCCTCTTTCCAACACCCACTCTGAGCCAGGTCATTTGACATACTTAACCTTCTGGAGGCTTTGTAATAACTCAGCAAGCAAGTTTTTGTCAATCTTGTTTCTGGATGAACATAGACCGAAAAAGAAAAAAAGAGGTCCAAGGTCACAGCAATAGGCAACGACAAAGCTGAGACTGGAAGCCGCAGCCCTGCGCTCTCCCAGGCTTCAGCCTTAACACCACACGGTCTCCCAGCAGGCAGGAAGGATGCCGTGTGAGGTCCCTGGAAGAATCCTAATTCCTGTTCCCCCTAATGGAGGAGTCTACCTTGGTACCTTCAGTGTCACTTGGAACCTTGGCTCTCCCTGACTCTACTGTAAACATAAGGAAAACGACCTGACACAGCCCTTCATAGTTAATCAACGACAGCAATGATAACAATAACTAACATTGATGGAGACTTTGATCTGGACCACATACTGGGCCAAGCTCTGTACATATAACCTTATCCTATTTAACTTCCCCAAAACCTGGTGAGGTACTATGATTGTCCCTGCTTTGCAGATAAAGAAACAGGCTCAATGAGATTAAGTGATCACCTAAGGTTAAAAAATATGAACTTGGGAGGCATGAAAATGTACTTCCCCAGGGTTATATTTTGCCTAAACAGGTCCTATCCGAAAGTTTCTGTATTCAGAAGCCCGTTTTCCTTTTCTTGGTCCTGACACCGTCTCTGAGGACGGAAATCTCAAGGCATAAAGAAGTGAAAGAAAGACTTATTCCTCTCTGTCACAGGAGACTGGAGACTAACACAAAAGTCCCAGGGCAGGTTTTGTTGTCGCTGCTGTTTTTGCTCAAGCAGATGCCTGGGAGCCGTCAGCAGGGAGCCTAAACTGTGTGTACAGAGCTTTAAAGAAAAACAAGAGCTTCCAGGGGGAGGTAGTAAATATTTGATGGGACCTTCCAGCTCTTCCTGACTCAGATGACTCTGGTGACATTTCAGAACATTGGGCCGGAGAATATTCTTCATGCAATGGCTGAGAAAGTAGAAGTAGGAGGAAGAAGAGCAGGTAGCTGAGGTGCTCTGAGCTTGCAAAGGACCCATGCAGGCAAATTCTGCGAGACTGGAAAGAAAGGGCTCTTTTTCCAGGAACCAACTCAGATCACCAGCAAACAAAATAACCAGAAAGGGTGGGATTCTGGATCAATAACCTACCCTTCCAGACTACCGCACTGTAAGCTCCAAAATGGCCCGAACCCCAGCTATCTTGCTCCCTGTCGTCTCCCTATCGCCAAGCCCGTCCCTAAGCGATGCCCTGACACCCTACACCTCCTCACCGGCGCATAAGCCACTGCAGTGAACTTCTCCCTCAACACGTTGCCACACTAACTCTCACAGCTCTGCATCCAAATCTCTACACAGCAGAACGGTCTCCAGCAAACTTGGCTAACAAGGGCTCCCCACAAGAACAAAGCCACACACTGGTGGCCTGTCACACCGCCACAGCAACCCCGTGCAACCCAAATCCCTGTGTCGCTGCCTTCATGTCAGACCTCCACCGGCAGCAGCCACTGAGAAGTAGTATTTTGGAAAGGAATGTGTAGATCTGAAGTAAAACACACAGGGCCTCCTTGGAATTCTGATCTAGCACAGCAAGCCAGATCTAGCACGGCAAGCCAGGAGCTTCAAACCGCTTCTTTACGCTACATTGTAGCTCAAAAAGGCTCAGCCCCCGTCCCATTCCCCCACACGCCATGCACACAGGCTGATCAGACCGCCGCATCACACCCCTCCTTGGCTGTGGCAGAACTGTATCAAAGCTGTGTCAGTGAGTTCAATTTAATTATGGGCTCAGAACTAGAGGATACCCTGGCTCCGCTCAGGAGTTCACAGGTTCCTTCCTGCCGGGCCTCTCTCCCCAGCAGCATACCCCCAAACTGGATAACTACAGGGCTTTCTTTAAAGGGCAGGTGTCCAGCTGCCTAGGACCCTTGAAAGGCCGAGAGGAAACCAAAGGAGCCACTGGAGACCCCTTAGGGACCTTTCTGACCCCAGAATGCACACCAACTCACGCGAGGAGTCTCCGGATATAATTCCACATCCTCTGACTCACAACTGCCCAGCTGCCGTCCTTAATGGCCTCCCTGAAGCCGGGAGGCCATACCTCCTTCAACACCTTAAAGTTCCAGTGTGAGCAGCAGTTCCGTACAACCCCTCCATGCCTACCCAGGTACTTCTCATATTTTAGCTCTTCTAACTTTTCCCAGGTCTTTGTGGCCATCACAGGCAATGTCTAGGGTGTGTCATCCCCTAGCAAGGCTGTGTGCCCCGAGGTCCCCCACTCCTGACCCCAAGACTCCAAACCTATTGCTCTCTTAAGTCGCGCACTGGTGGTCTTGGTCAGAGTCCAGAAAAGTGGGTTTGGTGCCACCTGGTCAGAGCGCCCCTCCTTGACCCCTGCAAATCTCCAGGCGGCTTGTGGAGGTCATCCCTTCCAGAACAGGCCCATTCTGGCAGGTGGAGAGAGGCTACGTGGTGGTGCCTCACCCAAGAGGCCCCGAGCGTGGACAGCGCACAGGGTGCTGAATCAGGCACCGGGGGAGGAGGAGCGCGGGCAAGGGCGCGTAGCTGCAGGAGGATTAGGAAAGCGTGACTGGGGGCCGCGGGCAGAAGGAGGAAGGTTGTGGGTGCGCAGCAGCGGCAGGGTCCCGAGCGCCTTTCCAGCGAGCACGGACGGGAGGCGCGGCCCTTACCTGGCCGAAGGCGGAGCTGAGCATGGGGCGCAGCCGGTGGAGGAACGGGTCTGCCTCGGACGCGGCAGCTGGAGCGGAGACCCCGCGACCTGGGGCTCGCTGTGAGCACCGGAGGCCGAGCTCCGGAGACAGCCCCCGTTCCTCCCCATCCCGCCCGCGGGCTAGCGGCAGCGGCGACGGGGGCGAAGGTCGGGACGCCGCGGCCGGCAGCGCCTCCCGGGGCCTGCAGTGCGCCTGGGGGAGCCCGCGCCGGCTCCCCCGAGCGCCCTCCTCTCGCGGCGTCGGCCAGCACAGGGGCCTCCGCGAACTGGGGTCCCCGGACGGCGGTGGCGTGCCAGGGCAGGTACCGGGCAGCCGGCGGCTAGGCAGCCCGGTCTCCCGAGCAGGGCCGTGGCGGGGAACACGGCTGCCCCCGCTCGTCGCCGCCGCCTTCAGCAGCGACGTCTTGGACTCGCTTTTGGCGATGTGCGAGCTCATCGCGGCGGGGCCCGCGCTCGCATGGCCTGGCGCGGGAGGTGCGGTGCGGCGCGCGGGGCCCCGGGCGGGCAGAGAGCGGGGTGCCTGGCGGGAGCCAAGCCCGAGGACACGCTGGAGGCGAGCGCCGTACCCCGGCCGCTTAAATGCGGCCCCGTCGCCGCCGCCCATGTGACAGTGCAGCCTGTACGCCCGGAGCCCTGAGCTCCCAGGCGGCTGGCAGTGCGGATCTGGGGGGGCCGCAGGCTGTCCCCGGAGAGTCCACCCCCGGCTCCAGGGCGGCCCAGGTACGCTGCGCCCCGCCCCTTTCCCCGCCCAGCGCTCGAGGAGCCCCGCTTCCGGGCGCCCCTGGTGGCTGAGGGGGCGCTGCGGCACGGAGCTAGGAGCGCAAGGGAAGGGGTTTGGCAAAGGGCCCCAAAGATGTCCAGTCCTTGGTATCGCCGGAACTATCCCTTAATACGCCTGGAGGCTCCCACAGGAACCCGGAACCTCCAGAAACGCAAGTAGGGTGTACTCCCCAAGGGGTACAACTTTGAATCTGACGATGAGAGAGGTGCAGAACATTAAAGACCCAAGGAGGATGAAGGCACTCTATGACACCACTACTTACAACCACAGGAGCCAGAATGACGTACAAGGACACTGCTGGAAGGACAGGCTCCACTGTGAGCACTCCATCCAGCCCCGGGTCCATGGAGTGGGACCAGGATGACTCTGGCAAATCAGCCACAGAATTTTCAGTTCTCAGAACAGAAGAGGCGCCAGGTGGCATCGGTTTAACCTGGATTTGCAGGGCCTGGCAATGATCGAGTCTCAGGAAGGACCCATTCGCTGACCCTACAGCTCTTGGCCCCCTCGCCTTCATGGCCTTCGAGGTGTTAGAGAAGTTTTTGCTCTTGGTAGGCGGCCAGGGAGTCACACGGGCCTGGTCTGAATCTCAAATCCCAGCTCTGCCACTTACCATCTGGGTCACTTTGCAAATGTCATCAACCTCTCTGAACCTCGTTTACCTCCTCTGCAAAATGCAGATGATAATCGTACCTTCTTGGTAACATATGATGACGCTGTGCACACAGTGCTTGGGACAAGGCACCCATGCAGTTAGGTTAGTTCCCTCCTCTCGGCACCTTATCAGGCCCCATCTAGCACTGTTGTTCAGTAATAGGATACTTGAGATTTGAAGGGGGGTGTGATGTGAACTTCCCAGCCTCTCCCTGTTTTGGTCTCTGGCCTTGAAACCACCCATGCACGAGAACAGAGCAACTCTGGTCGCCATCCAGCCTCACAGAACGACAGCTCGGGGGGGGGGGGGGGGGGCCCACGGCCGATATGCTGCCCTTCACTCACGCCAGGTGTTCGCCCTCTGAGCTGCCTGCTTCTTTTACATACCTAGATGCAAGGAGTTCAGGAAAACAGGAGGGCGAGGAAAGCCACTGCCCAGAAGGCAAGGTGAACAAGTATGGCAAGTTGTTCCCTGGCTTGCCTGCTATGGGACTGAATTACCTTATCAGAGCAACTCAGATTCCTATTGCACAAATAATGGGGCAGTCTGGGCTGCACGGCCTTGAAGCCACGTCGCAATGAACACTCCGACAGGCAAGGTGGGGTGTCCAAGTTTTTGGCGCCTCTGGGCCACACGGGAAAAAGAAGAGTTGCCTTGGGCCACACAGTAAATACACAAACAGTAACAAAAACTAATGAGCAAAAAAAGGGTTTTAAGTAAATTTACGATTTGGTGGCAGGCCACATCCATAGCCATTCTGGGCCTCCTGTGGCCCACGGGGCGCGGGTTGGACACCCCACAGGATCCGCCCTCTCAGAGCTTGGGGTCAGTCAGTATCTTACCTGCTCCTGGCCTCAGGATTAACAACAAATGTACAAAGCCCCTTATCAGATTCCCTCAGGAGCTGCTGAGAGGCAATGGGCTGGCGGGCATTGCAAATCCCTGCTGCGCCACTAGAGGCTCTCTCTCTGAAATTCCCGAAATATTTTGGGCAAGACCTCTGTCAGTAACTGGCTCCTGAAAAAGTAAAGGGCCTGGTTACGTCCCCTATGAAATTAGAGAAAATAAATCGAGATTATGTTCCCGCAGCAAATGGGTGGCACACGTGCGTGCAGATCCTGGCTGGCCCCGCGTATGTCACCGAGGTTCCACTGGATTTGTAAAATGTGTCAGTTTGGTCATTCGCTTAACAAATATTTCTAAAACTAGGCACTATGTTAGATACTGAGGATACAAAGATTTATCCATTCATTCAACAAATACTTGAGTGCCCGTTGTCAGGCACTGTCCTAGTTACCAGGGACATGATACCGAAGAAAACAGTCTCCATCCTCAGCAACCAATACGCAGCTATATAAATGCATGGGAAATTAACAGTGACAAACTGGTGGTGTTTAGCGCTGTGAAGAGAAGTAAAGCAGGAAAGAGAGGAGGGCTTAGCGGAGAGTGTTATTTTGGACAGTGATTAGGGAGGGCCTTTCTGAGAAGGGGACATTTGAGCAGAGAGCTCGATGAAGGAAGGGAGCAAGCCAAGCATCTATCTGGCAGAAGAGCTTTCCTGGCAGAGGGGATACAGTTCAGAAGTCCTGAGGAGGGAACATCTTGGCATACTCGAGGAGAAGCAAGAGACAAGTGAGGCTGCCGTGAGCGAGGAGGGAGTGGGAGGGATGAAACTGGAGAGGAAGGCAGGGGCCAGAGAGCCAAGGGCTTTGTTTTTTGCCCCCAGTCTGAAGAGAAGCCACCAGTAGGTTTGTGGTAGAGGAGCGGCATATGGTTGTTTACATTGTTAAAGGATCATTGGCTGCTTTGCAGGAAGTCCACTGTCGGGTGGCAGTGTGGCAATATGGAGCCAGTCAGGTGCTGTCACATGGAACAGGTGAGAGGGAGTGATGGCTTGAACTGGAGTGATAGTCGGGGCAGGGGGGCGGGGTGGTGAGAAGTGATCGGATTCAGGAGATATTTAAAGAATTTCAGTAAGACTCAGTCCCTGCTCTCAAGGAATTTGCAACGACAACAATAAAAAGGAATAAAATCCACCATACTATAATGGGAATGACAGGCTAGGTTACAGAAAACCACCAGTGCAGACGCTTCAGGAGGGTGGACAAGGCTTAGAGAAGGTGATGTTTGAGCTGCACTTTGAAGGAGAAGTGAAACTCTACCAGAAGAAGAAAGAAGGCAAAAGGAAGGTCCTTCCAGGCAGAGGGGACAGCCGAAGTGAAGGCTTGGGAGTGTGAAACTGCAGAATGAGCTCGGGAATCATTAAGTGGTTTGGGGAGGAGTGGCAATAAGGGCTGGAAGACAGGCCTCGGAAGGTGGCTGGAGCCAGACTGTGAAGGATCTTGAAGGTGATATTCAGATTATCCTTTATTCTGTAGATGACAGAGAGTCCTTGAAGGTTTTTATGAGTATGTACAGGACATAAGCAGAACCATATTTCTGAAGATAATGCTGATTCATTATGGACTAGACTAGAAGGACACTGAAGATAAAACCAATTAGGAGATGAGGTTCATTCATTTAACAAAAATGATTAAGTACCCACCATGTGGTAGGCATTAGGAACAGAGAAATACATAAAAGTAAACATAGTGCCCTTTTTTTTTAAGGTTTTATTTATTTATTTTCAGAGAGAGGGGAATGGAAGGAGAGAGAGGGAGAAGCATCCATGTGTGAGAGAAACATTGACCGGCTGCCTCCTGCACACCCACAATCAGGGACCTGGCCCACAACCCAGGCACATGTCCTGACTAGGAATCGAACCAGCGACCCTTTGGTTCGTAGCCTGGGGCCCAATCCACTGAACCACGCCAACCAGGGCATAGTGCCTTTCTTTATGGATTTTAACTCTGGTGGGGAGGTAAGATACAGGTTAGGTCAGATTCAGGAAATACTTCAGAAATACCATCACTAAGATGTAGAAAGTCCTGGGCGAGGAAATAAGAATGGCTTGCCTCTCTGTAAGATATAACGGAAATACAATTACTGCCAAGTGTCCTGACACGGAGAAACAATTTCTAAACCATGCTTTTGGGTTGCGTACACCTTTATAGCTTTAAAAGTATTTTCACACGCAGCCTCTCACTTGATTGTACGTGTTATACAAATTGTAATTATTAAATAATTAATGTTATTATTATTTGACTGTATAGCCTTGGGTAAAAGTTATGGAAAAAAAAGAGCTGTCTTGGAGCACTGAGAAGACATCCCCAGGGAAGAGGACAATAAAATGGAGAAGATGGACCTGGTACCATGAGCATCACTGGTCCAGAGCAAACAGCGTGTTTAGTCTTTATGTCTCATTTTGAAGAGACTCCATTTAGAAGGAATAAGGCAGAGCTAAGGGCACAATTCTTAAAATGTACAGGGATCTCTCATTTAACAGATCACAGTTTAACAATGTCATGGCCCGGAAGCAAACTCTTTTAAAAACCCAGCTTTCCTAACCAGGACTGTACGTCACATTTAGAGTCTTGAAAGAGGTGGTGGGGCATTCGCATGGGTGGCGCTTGAATTAATTCTCCTTGGCGTTTCTGGCCTAGCTGGTTCCTTTCTGCTATTGTCAGAATCAAATTCTGCACTAATCTCTCCCTTGTTTTCAAATGACAAAATCCCTCTGTTAGGTTTCAGAAAGCTGGGATTACAAAATGTTCTTATGGCTTTAAGTCCTCTGTGGTGATTGGGGAACTCAGGAAAGGGCTGGATTAAAAAAACAAAAAAAAAACGGGGGAGGGGCAGTCAGTGGACCGAATAGGGGATTCCTTTCCAGAATTCTGCCTTTGGACCCAAGTGTTCGCCACGTAAGAGGATTCCAAGATTCCTTTTTTTAAAATAATTTTTTAAAGATTTTATTTATTTATTTTTAGACAGAGGGAAGGGGAGGGAGAAAGAGAGGGAGAGAAACACCAATGTGTGGTTGCCTCTTGCGCACCCCCCACTCCGGGGACCTGGCCCACAACCCAGGCATGTGCCCTGACTGGGAATTGAACCGGCAACCATTTGGTTCGCAAGCCGGCACTGAATCTACTGAGCTACCCCAACCAGGGCGAGGATTCTAAGATTCTTTAAATAAAATAAAAAGGGATGTGGATTACAAGAATATATGCATGAGTCAAAACTGAACTCTACATTGAAGACTGTACATCTCGCTGTGTATAATCATAATTCAATAACAAGAAAAGTCAAGCAAGCAGGACAGATAGAGCAAAAATAATTAATACTGACAAGCAGAACCAAATGCTCTGGACTGTCTTAGGGACATGAATTACAATTTTTCAAAATAGGGCGACCGAACTCAGTTGGTAAGAGGCTGAGAGTGAGGCCAAGGTTGTCAGAAGCTGATTCTAATGCAGGTCATTAGCTAGCCATGCTTTTGTGCGTGCCCCTCACTGAGCTAGCAAGTCCTGTATCTGTTTCCAGGTTTCAAGGGCCAAGGAGAGAAAAAGCATAGATGAAGGAAATTCTATCCCCTACAGATGACGGACTGGTGAGAATTTCCCGTTTTCTTTTAAAAACAGCCTATCTGGTCTCCGAACAGACTGTATCATCACCATCATTCCCATTCAGAATATTGCTCCCTTTCTTTCCCTAAGGCAGAGCAGCTCTCAGCCTGAGATCTTGACCCGGTGTGTCGGAAGCGATCGCCTCCCTCCCGTTACTCCTTTCATACAGAGGCCACACCCCTGAGCTCACGGACTGTGGAGCACTTTGGTCCTGGCTGCCTGCGCCTTGCTGGGAGACTCCTCACTTCCGGAAGTCACCATTATATCCTTGCAGTTTCCATTAGCTGAAATGCAACCCATGTTCAGTTGACCTAATGACACTCTAACCACAGTGGCCTCCTTTATTATCTGTCTCCCCCACTAGACTGTAAGTTCCATGAAAGCAGAGACAGGGTCTGTTTTATTCACTACTGGACATCCAGCACCTAACACAGTGACTGGCACATAATAGCATAGTAGGTGCTCACCTAGTATTTAGTGAATGAGTAGCCAATTAAAAGCAGCAAAACAGCTCTCACTGCTGTGGCTCCGCGGATTGGGTGTTGTTCTACAAACCTAAAGGTGCCTGGTTCGATTCCTGGCCAGGGCACATGCCTAAGGTCCCTGACTGGGGGGCGTGTGAGAGGAAACTGGTCTCTCTCACACATCGATGTTTCTCTCCCTTCCCCTCTCCCTAAAAATAAATAAATAAATAAATAAATAAAAGCTTAAAAGAAGCAAAACATTACTGTCTTTATAGAAATTAGTCCCCTGTGCTTGGACTCAGTGGGGAGAAACGGGATTGAAAGGAGATTTGATATGATTTGGATTTTTCTCCTTCAGACAGATCATTTCTGTTGTACAACCTGGATGCTGAATGACCAGCTAGCATAAAGGTGCATGTGACCTTTAAGGACCAGGCATGTTTCTGCCACAGGCAGGAAGGTTCTATGTTTTAATTGCCTGGGGGTTCCATCAAAAATCAGTCTGCCAACAGTGCAGTCTGTGAGCAGGGCGGTTGCATCTGTGGCACTTGGCCCTACGCCAAGCAGACCTCCTGGTACCGCATGGGTGGAAAGAAATAGGTTCGGGAAAGGAAGCTCATGTTGCTGCAGGGAAAGGTATAACTATTCATGAAATTACCTAAAATAAGACCCTCTCAACAGACTTCGCAGAGGGATGGGGGGCACTTGGGAGCTCAAAGATATAACAAGTTACCAACTGATGTGTAAGTAGTTCAGAATTTTAACAGCTGAAAGGCAGTATCGGACCATGTCAGCTGATCTCCAGTCCAAAGGATCAGAAGTATACCCACCGCAGGATGCCCACGAAGCCCCTGCTTCCTTGGCAGCTGCCGTTCTGGGGTTTTAGATGAGATGTACAGGCATCGTCTAGACACCGTGGTTCTCGCTGACAGGCCCCTGCTGGGCGACGCCTCACTTTGCAGAGTTCTGAGATAATTTTCCTTTAGCAAGGGTGACATCACTGACCTGGGGGTGGGTCCCAGACAACTGCCTTGTCTGGGAACAGTCAGGGCAGTGCGGTCTGTGACTCACCGTGAGAGAGAGCAACTCGGGGACCTTTCCAAGCAGAGCCCTGCTCTTCCGGCTCTGTCCCCGGACTGTGTGTAACCCAGCAACAAGGAAGAACAGGAGGGACCAGGCTGGATGAGGAAGTCGAAGTTCTGGAGCTCTAATCTCAGAGACACTCAGCCTTTAACGGAGGACGGCTTTTAGAAAAGATCTGGCAAATTCTCTGCCCTTTCAACTTCACTTTCTGTTCTCTTTTTATCTGCTTTTAGCATTTCCAATTAATCTTGGATTGAGAGCCCAAGGCAAGACGCCAGTGGTGCCTGAGGAATGCTAAGGAGCAAACTGATCCAGGGAAACAAATGCCGGCAAGGGACCCCACGGCAGAGACAGACACTGTGAGCGACTCCCCTGTTACCAGGAGGCCTGCGAGGCGTGCGCGCGGGTCTCCGCATTGGCACCATCTGCCGATTCCTCGGGAGGACAGAACAAACCAGCGAGGCATGAAGATTCGATTATGTAACGCTCGAGGATTGCTGTTTTCAAAGAGGAAACAAATGGAACGAATTGATTTGCTTGTCAGAGTCATGTCACTAAAGGTGACTTGTTCCCTCCTCTTCCAAGAGGACTTCATTAAAGAGGAGAATGCTTTCACAGATTCGAAATAGGGAAGGCCACAATCGACTCCATTCACAAGAGGGAGTCCAATTTCCGGGGCTGCACTGATAAATCCTATTGTGTTCTCCTTGCCTGGAAAACAACTGCTCAGCTGCTACCTGAAAGGTACCAACGCGGCAAGGAACCTAACTACCAGCTGCCGGTCCTAAACAAGATTCATACCCTGGGTGCTTTGCCCGAGCCGAACGCTCTCGCTTCTGGGGAAACAGCCTCTGACTGTGAGACCAGTGGGGTCATATTTACTATTTAGAGCTCTAAGCAGGCACTTTGATAGAGTGGGGATGTGTTCTTAAAGCTACATGCATCAGGAAGGAGATTTGTTGCATTTCTGGGATTCTTTGGTCACCGCTGGGCTTCTCTCAAAATGCCCAGTGCAGTACTTTCCATAGCACGCTCAGCAGATCGGAAGAGTGAACCGATGATAACCCTGAACCTGCCGCCACAACGCCATTCCTGAAGGTTTCGTACCAAGGTTTAAATGTCAGGTCTTCATTCAACACGGAAATGAAGCCCACTGTACCAGCTATTTTCCATGGGCCCCTCCAGATCCAGTTTCCATCCATCCTGCTCTTTACCCCAGAGTGCTAACCTGTCCAAACCCCTCTGGATTATATGGACCCCCTCCTTTGCCCTCTAGCTTCCATTTTGGTATGGCCAATGGGAGGCGGCAGCAGGAACTGGACAGCCGAAGGAGAATGAGCTTCAAGTATTTATTCATTCCACCCATTCCTCCCTGCCAGATGCCCTCAGGTTCATTGCGTCTTTTGATAAAAGGTCATGGCTCCTTCTCAAAACAGCCCTCTCCACACACAATTCTCTTTCTGGGCTCTGTGATTTCTTTTAACCTTCAACTTTCAGATCTAGGAGCAGTGAAGACGCTGGATATTTATTACCAGCTCCCTGGGTCCTGCACCATCCCTATGGTTTCCCTACGCCCTACCCAAATCTTTAAAAACAGTCCCTTTATTAAGCCTTCCTCTAACGATCCAACTTGAGTCTGCCATCTGCTTTCTTATACCAACCCGGACTGATAAACCTACCCCGTGTGTCAGTCTGTTCTCAGCCTTGCACCACAGTTTAAAAGTAGCAAAATTAGTAATATGATATGCTACTACTTTATAGTTATTCTTAATGTTCACCTTTACCCAAGGCTATAATAACAACCTAAAGATAAAACCTAATTCCTCTTTACAACATAATTGTGCGGTAGAGTTTGTATGAGCTAAATATAATTCAGAGAACAAGCTTTTCCATGCCATCAAAATTCATGTTAACAACTATAAAGAGAGAACTGCAGAACTGATGCCCCTGGCTTGAGATTTCGCAAAAACTATATTCCGGTATTTAAATCAATCCCGTAAATATTCAAAAGCCCACTCTGTGGTCAGAAAGGTGGTGATCTTACTGTGAGGGACAACCTAGACATGGGCTCGGACTTTGTGAACCTTGGTCTTCTTTGTGTTTTTTTAAATTTTTAAACTACGTTTATTGATTTTAGAGAGAGGAAGGGGAAGAGAGAGAGAAACATCGATCAGCTGACCCCCGCCCCATACGCACCCAGACTGGGGACAGAACCCACAACCTCTGGTGTACAGGATGAAGCTCCAGCCAACTGAGCCATACCGGCAAGGGCCCTTGGTCTTGTTTTATGCAATAAGTATGTTCCTTAAATGCTGAACACAAATCAAATATGTTGTGTGACTGTGGGGAGCTTGCTATGTGAATAATAATTTTGTAAAATAATCACTGTTTGATCTTTGAACCCATCCAGAATTTCCATCCATCCAGTGCACTTCAAATGAAACTTCTCTTCAGTCTGTAGGGAAGACTGGTGTCCTCCCGTGCTCCTGGAATAGCAGAAATTATGAAATGGAATTCAGAGGAAAGATAAGGGAACTACTATTTATAGACCCCATATAGAATCCTAGGCAATTTGCATCTGTTAGCACATTTAATCCTGGAGATAAATACATATTCCACCATTCCCTTATTTTCT
This sequence comes from Mormoops blainvillei, assembly GCA_004026545.1. NCBI lineage: Eukaryota > Metazoa > Chordata > Mammalia > Chiroptera > Mormoopidae > Mormoops > Mormoops blainvillei. Next base: position 222,670 of record PVJD01001728.1, on the reverse strand, counting down.
GCTTCTGAAAAAAACATAGTACGTCAGGTGTGGAATTCAAACCCTTTTTTTCTTTTTTCTTGTCTGAATGAGAAAGCAAGGCAAAAATATTACTCAGTACAGGACTATAAAGATCACATTATTCCCAGGCTTCAAAGGCTTCCCACTGCTCTTAGGCTCAAGGCCAAAATTCTTCACACGGCCACCGTTCCCGCCTGAGCTCTCACCACCATCCAGGCTTCTTCCCACTTTGCACCCCCTGTTCCCAGATTTGCCTGCAGTCGCTTCCTCTCCTCTCTTCCCCAGCCTAACTCAGAGTCAGCCCTGCAGTCTGTGCTCAGTTTACACCAGCTCGGGAACGTCTGTCTCTCCAGCTAGGCCTGTGAGTCCCTCCATCCCCAGTGTCCACCACCTGTCTGAGCAAACAAGGAAGGGCTGCCCTGCCTGATGGTGGCCATTTTTGCCAATTCCTCTCTCGGGTTTTCTTTGGTTCCTGGGGCCCAGCGGAGCCTCCCTCAGAAACAGGAAGGCTGAAGGAACCTTGTTACAGATTCTAGAAGGTTTTCGCAGTCTCTCTCCTACCTCAGGCGCACACTCAGACGCTCCAGAACTCACAACTCCAGCCTAGGTGACAACAAATTGGTCCCAAGGGTCACAAGGTGATTAGGCCGCCAGCTTCGCACCTATTGGCCATGCGGCAGGGCATCACGTGATTTGCAGCAGTTGCACATGCGCAGTTACTTATCACGGGATCTCCCCACTGTAGCTTAGCTGTTGTGGCTGCTCACTTCGATCTGGGCTGCTTGAAAGCAGGAGGGCGACTAGGATTGGGAGGAGGATTCTGGAGGTGACAGGTTGGGCCTGGGGTGTATTGAGCATCGCCTAGTGGCAGGCGTTGGAGCAAATTATCTCACAGAATACTCCCAGGGGCTTAGTGTAGTAGGGTTGGTGTGTGCATTTTACAGATGGGGAAACAGAGGCGCCTGTGATTTTTAGGACTTGTCCAAAGGTACAGGTAATGACAGTCCTGGGATCTGAGCCCAAGTTTCTCCGGCTCCCAAATGCCCAAGCTCCATTAGGCCCATGCTCATCATTCTAAAGGAAAGTTTGTTCCCCTAAAATGTGGTTGCCCCTGGAAGGGGGTTTCCTGCCTCCTTCCGTAGTAACTCTGAGCCAGTTGCCTGGTTTCACGTCCTGGTTGTGTGACTTCGAGGTAAGTCACGTCACCATTAAGATTCAGTTTCATCATCTATAAAATGACAGCATTGCTTGCTCCCCATTACTTACGAAAATTTACTCTTAACGAAAATGTAGTGATACCTACTAGATGCCATGTACAGTGCTAGGTAGGCCCAGGGTGTGCCAGAGCAGATGAGATCGTGTAATTAAATGAACAGCGTGTGAACATGCTAACAACCTCTACAGCCCATTAATAATATATGTGCCATGTTAGATAATGACAAGTGTCATGGAGAAAAATTAAGCAGGAAAAGGAATAAGGAGCATATTGTAGGGGTGTAATTTTAAGTAGAATGGTCAGGGAAGGCCTCCCTGAGAAACTGGCATCTGAGCAAAGACCTGAAGGAGGTGATATAGGAAGACACGCCAGGGACTGCTATAAAACCTGGACAAGTTTGGACCCATTTCCCATTAAGAGCAGATGAGATCTAAAAATGGACCTGGCATCCCCATGACAGCCTGCAGTTCCCCTGTGGGCTTCCCTCGCTGAAAGGTGGGCAGCTCTGCTGTGGGTGTCTCACAGCTGGCTCCTGCAGACGTGGAAGCAGCCTGTCCCAGGTATGAGGGTTCATAACCAGCGAGCTCTTCCTTTGCGTCTCCAGAGCAGCGGATGTTTCCATCGATTAGAGGAGGGGCTGCCATGCCCTTGGAAGTGTCTACTTTTTCCACCATTGAAAACAAAAAGAAGCGGGAAGACAGAAATAGGACCAATGCTGACATTTTGCTGAACGTCCCATCTCAGCCAGGTTCTCCAATACGCATCTGCTCAAAGCTCCTAACATAGGCACATAGCCGCTCACAGGCTTAAACGCCGCACAAGTCTGGGAGCAAAATATCAGGTCAGGCCTTGGCCAGTTCTGCTTTTAGCGAGCGTTGTAGAAAAAAATCTTAGGAGGTCGGGGGAAGGGAGAGAGCCCTAAGACTGTCCAAACCGGGCAGTCACTGAGTCCAGTAGACTAAGGCCCACAGAGGTGAGATTAGCTGTCCAAGGTCACACAGCATGTCTGTGAAAATCCTAGTGAAGTCATACAGTCAATATATATCAACTGAGCTCTATGTGTCAGGCCCTGTTCTGGGTACTAGGAATCCAGCAGAGATCAAGACAAAAAGTCCTGTCCTCCCGGAGCTGACATTCTAATAGAAGTAGAAAGATATTACAGGAGTCTCCCTTTGTCCGTGGTTTGCTTTCCAGTTTCAGTTGCCTGTGGTCAGCCGGGGTCTGAAAATATTAAAGGGAAGCTTTCAGAAATAAACAATTTATAAGTTTTAAATTGTGCGCTGTTCTCAGTAGGGTGATGAAATTTTATGCCGTCCCGCTCCAACCCACCCAGGATGTGAATCATCCCTTTGTCCAGCGTATCCATACTGTAGATGTTCCTGCCCACTGGTCCCTTAGTAGTACTTCAGTTATCACAGCGATTGTCACGGTATCATAGTGCTTGTCTTCAAGTAACCCTATTTTACTTAATAATGGCCCCAAAGCACAAGAGTAGAGATGCTGGCAATTTAGTTATGCCAGAGACACTGTAAGTTTTGTCACAGTTAAGTATGTGTAGACAAAAGCACAGTGTGCACAGAATTTGGTACTATTCGTGGTTTTAGGTATCCACTGGGGGTCTTGGACTGGATCCCCTGTGGTTAAGGAGGGACTACTGTAAAACCATAAATTAGGAATATCTGTAGTATGTTAGATGATGGCAAGGGCCATGGAGAAAAATTAACGTGGGAAAGGGGTCAAGGAGTATAATGAATGGGTATAATTACGTAGAATGATCAGGGAAGGCCGCACGGAGAAGCTGGCATTTACGCAAAGACCTGAAGGAGGTGAGGGAGGAAGACATGACGGTGTCTAGGGGGAGAGCAGTATCTCAGGAGGAGGAAACAGAGCAGAGGCCCTAAGGTGGGAATGTACTCAGTATGCTCCCAGAAGCAACGGGAGGAGGTGGGAAGTGAGAAGGAGCGGGAGCCAGAGCGTGTGTGAGCTTTGCAGGCCTCTGTAAGGACCTCGGCTTTTACTTCCAATGAGATGGGGGCCCCCTGGAGAGTTTGGGGCAGAGAAATGACATGATCTGACCCAATAAAAAAAGCCTGAAGCTACTGCCATTCAGTCACTCACTCATTCACTCATTCACTCATTCACGCCTCTCAGGTGCGAGGCCCTATGCTGATGGCAAGCTGGACACCCCCAGAGTGCGCCACGGGGCAGGGAATTTTGTGCTGATTCGAGAGTCCAGAGCCAGGTGAAAGGGGACTCGACCATGGCCTTCCCCCATCGTTTACCTTCCCTTCCTCACCCAAGGAGAAGGGCCCCAGGTATCCACAGAGCTGCTTGCTCAGAAGGCTGCTAGAACCTGCAGGTTATAAATAGCATCTCCACTGGCTGGGAATCGAGCTGCTCCATCTGAATGAGTCAGAAGCTCAGAGCCGCAGCCCCCCAAGCTGCGACTTCACTCCCCCTACACACCCCGCTCCACCCTGGACCCCTTCGCTGGTCCCTTAATCAAAGACAGGCCTCTGCTCTTCACTCTGGCCCTGTCCCTCTCCCTTGATCCCGGGCTCTGCTTCCTGGAGCACCAGAAATCTCTTTGGCCCATTAGTTCTAAGCGGCAGGATTGTGTTAATATTTAAAAGCCCAAGATCTGCACTTGGGCCTACCTGGATTTCAGTCCCCGCTCTGCTACTTCCTGGTTGTGTGACCTCCGACAAGTCCCTTCACACCTCGGAGCCCCGTTTTCCTCATTCATAATAAAGGGGATGATTGCAGTAACAGTCCCCACTCCGTATAGAATTAGTAGGGGGATCCAACGAGATACCCCGCAGAGAGCGCTTAGCCCGGCGTCTGGCACGTAGTAACTGTTCAATTAATGGGGTGATAGTCCCTGTGCTCAATGAGATTATAACCCAGAGAAGGATAGTAATAAATAAGGAAATGACAGCTTTCTTCTATTCTACTGATGATTTACCACGTGCTTCAAATACGGGCGCCTGACATATCATGCAGTATCTCTAACCAGAGACAAACAAATTTCTCTCTCCATGTTATGCAGGAAGAAAATGAGACTTGAAGACAGTCAGGTGACTTGGTCAAGGCCATATGGTACCCAGGGAGGCCGAATCTCATGGCAGCACAAAGGCATAACAATGTCCCCTGGCTCTGGGGACATGGACAGCCACTGCTCCCAGCCCACCCCATCCCACACCTGACGTGCCACTGCGAGTGGACATAAAAAAGTAAAGGCGGGGTGGGAGATGAGGAGGGAAAAAAGGGGGACAGACAGGCAGGGGCACAAGGTAGCTCGGCTTCCTCTAGCCATCCCTTCCAGCTCCTAAGGTGAGAAGGCCTCTGTTACCTCCCCAAAGCCTAGACTGTTGTCCTTTTGGGGGACACTGAGTAAAACTCTCACTCCCGAATGGCTCCCCCAAAGAAGTTCTGTTTAATAAGTTTTACATTGTCTAAGGATGAAGGTGATGGTGACAATTTGGCTTCACCGACCCCCTTTGATCCTCCAGGGCTGTGTCTGGTCATCCCCTGCATCCCCAAGGTTCCAGAGCAATCCCGTTAAGTCCCCTCCTCCCCTACGCTGGAAGCCTCATAAAATAGTAGAAAGGACATGCATTCGGGCGACAGACAAATCTGGGCTCGCTCTTGGCTCTGTCCTTTCCTAGCTGAGTGCAGTTCTCTGAGCCTCGTTCACTTCTCCGTTCACTTAGCAAGTGCATGGTTAGCGATGTCCCCCGTGGGCCAGCCTCTGCTGCAGCCCGTGGGCCAGAGACAGAACCTCTGCCTTCGCCGGGCTTTCATTTCGGAGGAGAGAGAGGAAGAAAAGATGTAATAGGCAAGCAAATATTTTCAGGAGTGATACGTTAAAGAAAGTGGAAAAAGGTAACGCGATTGTAACTGGGGTGGGGTGGGGTGGGGTGGCCGGGGAGCTCTCTTTGAGACACGGTGGTCAGGGAGAAAGTGACTTTTTTTCGCTGAGACCTGCATGATGAGCAGGCACATAGGCCTGGAGAAGAGAATGAGTTCCGTGTGTGGGGTTGAAGTGCTGGGAGTGGAGAGAGCGGAGGGAGACAGGGAGGAGATGAGGTCAGAGGGGTGGACAGGGGCTAGACCACAGGGCACCCAGTGACAGGAACCCCAGCCCCATGCACTGTGGGTATTTGGGGAGATGCGGCATAAATGTAGCACAGGACCAGGCACACAGTGGGCGCTTAATGCTCAGAAACTATGGTGATTACGTGCCTTCCTGTCCTCCTCCTCCCAGGGACCCTCTTGTCCCTGCCCTGCTTCTTTTCTCCTCTCAGCCCCACCGGCTGTCTCTGGTCCCAGGACAAAGGCAAGGACATCGGCAAGTTTCACGGCAGGAAGGAGGCAGCATTCCGCATCCTCTCTCCCTTTCCTCCTCCAAACCCTCCCACCACAGCCCGGTGATTTTCCTGCCTTTAACAAGACGATTTTATTAAACATCTCGAAAAAATATTCTCTCACTCCCTCTCTCTTTATTTATAAGAATCAACTTAACACCCTGCTCCTTTGTTCTATATGGAAACTGGAACAGCCTGGTTTATATTTAGCCGAAACCCTGCTCCTTTCTCCGCAGATCCCAGCACAGCCCGCTGTGCTAGAGGGGCTAAGGCAGGCAGGGGGAGAGGGGCTGGGAGGAGAGGGGCTGCTGTGAAGGTGCCGTCCCCAGAGGCGCAGGTCTCCGCTAAGTTGGAAGAACCCAGAAGGGTTAAAACTGAAGAGTCTTTCCCAACACTTGGTGTGTTCCAAGTCAAGGCTTTGCCCATCATTCTGTCACTCTCTAGTCCTGTTCAGATGTCCCTAGAAGAAGAAAGACAGGGAAGATAGAATATGGAGAAGAAAGACCCCAACCCTAATCTGGAGCTAGACTTGGAAAGGCAGTATAAGGAAACCATTAACTGTGTGGGCCTGCATTCAAATCCAGGCTCTCCTCGGCCCCTCGCTAGCCGGCCGCCCTGGGGGGCTCCGTGTGCTCGTTATGTTGTGGGGCATGTGGTGTGTGCCTGATAAATGGGGGCTGTTATTAATCACTGGGGGCTGAGGAAAGCTGGTCAGCTCCTCAAATTCCAAGTCTCTCCTCAAAGGCGGCCTCCTCTATGAAGATTTCCCAGGTTAAAACTCAGCTAGTCAGCCAAGAGCACTGGACTAGACACTGGAGCTACGGAGACAAATGAGCCGAAACACACGGTGTGATCAGATGGACATACATACTTGCCACAGAGAGTAATGAGTTCAGAAGAGACTTAAGCTCCACTTGGGCAAGGTCAGCTCTCCTTTGTTCTCTGCTGTGTTTGTAGAGCGAAAGACAGCACGCAGTGCGTGGGGAGGCAGCATGGAAAAGTGGCTATGAGTGTATCTGGGTAAAAAAATTGTGGTATGCCTATACAATGGAATATTATTCAGCCATAAGAAGGAATGAAGTCCTGACACATGCTGCAACCCACATGAACCTGAAAAGCTTATGCCAAGTGAAAGGAGCCAGGTACGAAAGTGCACGCATTGTATGATTCCATTCCTATGAAGTGTCCGGAGTAGGCAAATCCGCAGGGCTGGAACGCCAATTGCGGGTCGCCGGGGACTATGCGGGGGGGAGGCAGTAACTGCTTAATGAAGGCAGGGTTTCTTTCGGGGGTGATAAAGATGTCCGGAACAGGACAGAGGTAGTGGTGGTGCAATGCCACCGAATTGTTCACTTTAAAATGAATTAATTGTATGTTATGTGAATCTCACCTCAATGTTTTGATGCTCAATGTTTTTAGTTGACAGGGAAGTACAAACCGAAACCATGAGATACCCTAGCACACAGATGAGAATGGCTAACATTAACAACACTAATTACACAAAATGTTGGTGAAGATATGGAGCAACTGGAACTCGCATACACTCCTGCTGGGACTGGAAAATGGTACAATTATGTTGAAAACGTTTGGTAGTTTCTTACTAAGTTAGACAGCATATGATTTAGAAATTCCACTCCTAGCTATTTACCTGAAGTAAATGAAAACATATGTCCATATGAAGATTTTTATTATGAATAAAGCTGCTATGAATGCTCATGGCAGCTTTATTCATAATAGCCCCAAACTGGAAACAAGGCAGATGTCACTCAACAGGAGAATTCCATTAAGGACTCGTGCTACACCTACACAGTAGAAAACTACTCAGCAATAAAAAAGAAAGAACTACCAATACGTTTAACAGTGTAGATGAACCTCATACACGTTTGTGTTCAGCAAAAGCAGTCAGTTACAAAACAGAACATTCGGTATGGTTTCGTTTCTATGAAGTTCCAGAGCAGACAAAACAATCGATAGTGACAGAAAGCAGATCTGGAGCACTGATAGCAAAGCATAAGGAAAAATAGGATGAAACGTTCTACATCTCCACTGGAGTGTTTTTATTGTATGTATAATATACCCCAATAAAACTGATTTTTAAAAAAAACCACCGGGGTTCAGTTCCTAACTTTGCCCCTTACTAACTGTAATATTGGGTAAGTCATTTCACTTTTCTGTACCTCTATTATCTCAACAGAAAAGTGAGAAGAAGAATAATACTACCCTCATTGTTTTGGTATTTTTGTTTGTTGATATTGTTTTTAGATAACCTCATAGGATTTTTGAAAGGATTATATGAGCAAATGTATTACAAACTGCAGGACCCATCCTCCAAGGACTCCTGCCTCTTGGTATTCCTGCCCCCACTGTCGCTCCCTCCACATTGAATAAGCTGACCTGGGCCCTGGCTGGGTAGCTCCTTTGGTTAGAGCATCGTCCTGATACACCAAAGTTGCAGGTTTGATCCCTGGTCAGGGCATATATGAGAGTCAACCCATGAGTGCATAAATAAATGGAACAACAAGTTGATATCTCTCTCTCTCTCTCCCCCACTTCTTCTTCTCTCTTAAAAAAAAAAAAGACATCAATGAAAGAATTAATTTACGAACAGGCTGACCTGTATAACCTCTAGGACACTGTCAAAATGATGGTCTTTGGTTTTTGAGACTAGGTCAGAAAACCTGCTGAGCCTTCTCCTCTTGAACCACTCCTTCTGGGGGACGGCAGCCCCCGTGTCAGGAGGGCTCTCAGCAGTGGCGGGGAGAGGTCTGGGTAGCAGGAACCGAAGCCTCCCGCCAAAGCCAGCGCCAGCTGGCCAAGCATGGGAGTGAGCCAGGCCGGTCCTTCAGTCCCGGTCAAGCCTTTGGACGACCGACTGACAGCCTGACTGAGCTCCAGGAGAGGCTCCAAGCCAGATCCACACAGCTGAGCCGCTCCCAATTCTTCACCCACAGAAACCGTGTAAGGTAATACATGTTTATCATTTCAAGCCACTGAGTTTTTTGGGGGGAAGGTTATTTGTTACACAGCAATGAGTAACTAATACAAGCCCTGATGATAGTAGCTAGTACTTAGCTTTTATCATGTGACCTCCTCTGACTAGCGGTAGGTGATAAGCTGAATATCCGCCTAGAACTACTCACCTTCTTCCACCCTGCTCTGTCCCCAGGGAGACTGACCTGTCAGACACAACAGCCTCCCATAGTTTCTGGCTTCTAATCAGGTTTGGCCCCCAGGATGAGGTGGAAAGAATAAGGAAGAGGGGGGTCAGGATATTTATTCCTGTGTTCCCTCCCCGCAGGACACCTCAGGTGGGCTGTGTCCCTCAACAGAAGGTCACGGCTTCTGTTAAGGTGGCTCTGTCCACACAACTCCTTCTAAGTAGCAAAACCGTTCCCTCAGCCCTCCGCCTGTAACTAGCCTAGCTCTGCACCCCCGTGGCTTTCCTACACCCTGCTCACACCGAAATTAGTCCCTTTATTCGCCCTTTCTCAAGTTACCCAATTTGAACATGCCATCTGTTTCCTTCTGGGAGTGACTGGGCACCATAATTAAGATCCCTACTTTAGAGAAGGACGTCGAAATTCAAAGAGGGGCAGAAGGATGACTCGGAAACAAATGGAAAAGCAACAGAGGGCCACCCAGAGGTGTGGTCTGCTGGCAAGGGATACTCATAGTTGAACGTCCGAATGAATGAACATATGAATGAATGACTGTGGGCACCGGGGAGGACCCATGTGCCCCACTTCCTTGAAGGTCGTAAGTGCTAGGACAGGGAGTCAGCGTCTGAACTACTTCAGCCAGACAAGTGATGACCAGCCCCCCAGCCCAGCATGGAGTTGGTTTCAGGGAATCTTGCACTGGGAGGATTAACACACAGCCTGGGACACCCAAGGAAGCAGCCCCCCCACCCCAACCTCAGTGAGAGATTCAAGAGTTATTTTTGAAAAGCAAGCAAGGCCTGCAGGCGGCCCTGGCAGAGCGCAGAGCTGAAAGGGGGAGACAGGAGCAGAGAGAACAGACAGCTACAGCAGAACCCACGCCCCGTCCCTGTGACGTCAGCGCCACACACTGTGATATAACATGGTGGCAAGGGGGGGAGGCATCCTGCCTCCCCTCCGGAATTTTTACGGTGGTAAAATATATGTACCATAAAATTATCCTTGGGAATTTTTGAGCTGCTTCCACCCCAGGCTGAATGACACTGGGGTCTGGACGCCAACAGGAACAGGGGCTGGGAACACTGGCCAAAAATATTTGGGTTTAAATGGTGTGTGAGATTTTGTTCAAGTCTGGAAAAATCCTAAAACTGGAGGGAGGGTCACTGCTCTGAGGCAAAGTTGGGGATCAAGGATTAGGAAGGAGTTGACAACCCCTACTCTTATAAAATAGGGGAAGGCAGAAGTGGCACAGGGCAGGGAGGAGGGGAGCAGAGAGCAGGGTTGGGGCTTGGGTATGAGCTGAGGGCCGCAGGCGTGGAAGTGAGCAGCTGGGAAGCATCTGATGAACCGTGCAGTTGACTAGAGAGGGACTTGCACCTGGTGGGGGGGGGTGGTCAGAGGCAGCCAGAGGGAGCCATCAAATCCCCAAAATAACTCATGCTTCTGCAGGAAGGCTCCGGAACTAATCGAGGTGGGGATCATCTGAAAACACGTCAGAGAGAGGTTGCTGAGAGCCCCTGTGTCTCCAAGCAGGGATTGGAAGGGAAGGAAAATGAACACAAGATGTGGTTTGCAGTGAGGGCTGCTGTCCTAGAAGATGGTGCCATCATGAAGGTGAAGTCTTTCCAGGGCTCCAGTCGGAGGGGCACCAGCCACTACCATCTGCTGAGTGCCTACTATGTGTCCAGGACTTGAGCTCTGAAGCCGGCCTACCTGAACTCAAATCCCTTCTCTACCGTAGGCTGTGTGGTCTTGGACAAGTCACTTTTTCCCCCCACTTGGAGCCTCAGTTTCCTATCTGGGAAATGGGGATAAAATGCATATGTGCCCCATAGGGGAGTTGAGAATAAGTACTCAGTGCATGAGAGCTTTTCACGGGCATCTTCCCGGCAATCCCCGGAGAAGGGGAGGCTAGCTGGTTTCAACTTCCTCATCTTCCAGGGGAGTAAACTGAGTCTCAGAGAGCCCAAGGCCCCATGGTCAATAGGTGGAAGTGTCAGGAGTTCAACTCAGGTCAGTGTAAGTCAGAACATGCCCATTCACTAGGCCTGGTGCCCTGCGCCCTCCTCAGCTGAGCAGGGTGGGGGTGGCAGCCCGAGGCAGGGCCCTGCTCTTCACCCAGCCGGTCTCCGGGCCCCGCGTAGGGAGGCAGATCCAGTGTGGACATTGGATACAACCTTCAGATGAGACACATGGGGTCCGGTGGGGAAAATGTTGCCCTCAACTCACTGTGTGACCTTGGCTGAGTCTTTTCCCTTCTCTGGGCCTCAGTTTCCCCAGTGGCCGAACATTGCGGGGTGGAAACAGATGATTGTAGTCCTGGGAAATCTAAATTTTCGCTCCCCGTTCTCTCGTGGGTGCCTGGTACAGGGGCAGTGAGGACCCCGGCAGCTGCAAGGCTCTCTTTCCTTCACTGTTCCCCTCCCCTCATCTGGAGGACAGGCCCAGGCAAAGGTCAGGAAGTGAGAGGAGGCACGGCATGTTCGAGGAGCTGCAGACAGACTAATCCAGTAGCCGGGTTTATTCACCCACTGGATTATTTAGCCAGTGTTTACTGTTGTGGGCCGGGCAGTGTTCTGGGTACTTGGGACACAGCAATGAACAACTTAGACAAAACCACCATCTTCACCAATTGGAGGAAATGAAAAAGCCAAGTAAACAAACCAATAGCCAGGATACTTTCAGAATGAGATGAGTGCTATGTGAATAATAGCAAATATTTATAAAGCATCAACTCTGGGCCAAGCATTGTTAACAGGTGTTCAATAATCTCACCCATAGCACAACCCTGTGATGTAGGAGCTATAATCATTACCTCCCTTTTACAGATGAGAAAACTGGCACAGAGGGGTTAAGTAACATGCCCGGTGCTCTCTAGCCAGGAAGCAGCAAAACTGAGATTCAAACCCAGGCCATGTGGCTCCATTGTGCTGGCTTGTGGGGAGAGCATTAAATAGGGCAATTTGTTCAGGGAAGAACACTCTAAAGCGGTGACATTTGAACTGAGACACATCAGACGCCAGCCAACCATGGGAAGTCCGGGAGGCAGAAGGTTCCAGATGGAGGGAACATTGGGTGCAAAGGCCCTGAGGCAGGTAGGAACTTGACAGGTGGGAAGAAAAGCAAGGGGGTCAGTTTTAACCAGAGCAGAGTGGCTGAAGAAGGCAGAGGCGTGGAGGGCAGAGGCATGGAGGGCAGAGAGGAGGCCCAGGAAATGCTCCCAAGGTCCTCCCAGCAACTCCCCAGGCTTGAGTCCAGCCCCACTCCAGGGAGGGGCTGGGGTGTTCCTCCAGCTGGCCTAATCCTATAGGCCTGAGTTAGAACCCAGATTCCACCCCTGGGTGCTTTTGGGCAAGTGGTTTCACCTCTCTAAGCCTCAGTTTTCTCATCTGAAAAATGGGGATAATAGTAATTCCTATCTCCTAGGCACTGTGAGTATTAAAGATAATATGTCTAAGAGGGAGATTTCTGGGAGCTGGAAAAGTTCTACATCTTTACCTAGAAGGTGGTATATATAAAATTTAATAAACCTTAACTTCAGATTTTTTCATTTTACTCTATGTACCTTATAGCTTAATTTTTAAAAAGTACAGTGTTGGCCTGTGGTTATCACCGCATAAATATCACCCACTATTAGTATTAGGTGTTCCATAACTATTTACTCAATGAATGAAAACCTCAGCACCTTTCTTTTTTTATTTATTGTTTATTTGATTCCCAATACTCCTGGTTCCTGGGTGCGAAGGGAGCTGAAACTCAACATGTTCAGGACTGAGTTCTTTTCCCCTTCGCCTAAGTCCTGCTCCTCGCCCAGGCTTCCTCATCTATCTAGTGACTCAACCCAGAAATGTGGAGGTCACCTGGGCTGCCTTCTTCTCCCCTTCCTTCCTCAGCCCCTCACAGTCAACCCATCGCCAAGGCTGTCTCCAAAGATGGCCCCCAACAATTCTTCCGCTCCCTACAAGGGCATGCTGACCTCCGGTCAAGACATAGAGCTTAACTATATCTATACCTATATCTATCTATCTATCTATCTATCTATCTATCTATCTATACAAAGAAGTTGGACCCATACCTCACTTGTATACAAAAATTAACTCAGTGGATCAATGACCTAAAGGTAAGAGTTGAAACCACAAAACAATTAGAAGTAAACATAAGGTTAAATCTTGTGACCTTAGATTTACCAATGGATTCTTAGATTTGACGCTAAAAACACAAGCCACAAAAGGAAAAATAAATAAATGTGCTATTTCCAGCTAAGATGGAGGCGTAAGTAGATACACTTTGCCTCCTTGCACAACCAAAAGAAAGCAACAAATTTAAAAGCAAAAAACAACCAGAACTGCCAGAAAATCAAACTCTATGGAAGTCCAACACCAAGGAGTTAAAGAAGAAACATTCATCTAGACTGGTAGGAGGGGCAGAGACGGGAAGCTAAGGAGGAGGGGACAAGGAAGGGTGGCGGCTGGAGGACCTCGCAGGGGAGATGGCAGCTGGTGGTCCCACATTTGCATGCGGATAAGCTGGGAGGAACAACAGGGGAGCAAGACAGATGGCACAACCCAGGGTTCCAGTGCGGGAAAAGAAAGCCTCAAAACTCCTGGCTGTAACGACCTGTGGGGGTTGCAGCAGCAGGAGAAACTCCCAGCCTCACAGGAGAGTTTGTAGGAGGAGCCCACAGGGTCCTAGAACATATACAAACCAGGAACCAGAACCAAAAGTGCCCAGTGTGCTTGTGGGTAGCAGGAGAATAAGCGGCATTGTTCCCCCTCAGACCTGTCCCCGACATACAGCGCCACAATGCAGCCACAGTAAGTTGCCCCGCCCTGGCAAATAACTAAGGTTTTGCCCCTTACAATGTAACAGGCATGCCAGAGACAAAGAAATGTGGCCCAAATGAAAGGAAAGATCAAAGCTCCAAAAATAGAATTAAGTGATGAAAAGATAGCCTACCTATCAGATGTAGAGTTCAAAACACTGGCAATCTGGATGCTCACAGAATTGGTTGAGTATGGTCGCAAATGGAGGAAAAAGTGAAGGCTATGCCAGGTGAAATAAAGAAATATACACAGGGAACCAACAGTGAAGGGAAGGAAACCAGGACTCAAATCGACAATTTGGAGCAGAAGGAAGAAATAAACATCCAATCAGAACAGAATGAAGAAACATGAATTCAAAAAAAAATGAGGAGAGGCTTACAAACCTCCAGGACAACTTTAAATGTTCCAACAACCAAATCATAGGGGTGCCAGAAGGAAAAGAGGAAGAGCAAGAAATTGAAAACTTACTTGAAAAAATAATGAAGGAGAACTTCCCCAATCTGGCAAAGGAAACAGACTTCTAGGAAGTCCAGAAAGCTCAGAGTGTCCCAAAGAAGTTGGACCCAAGGAAGCACACACCATGGCACATCATCATTACATTACCCAAGAATAAAGATAAGGAGAGAATCTTAAAAGCAGTAAGAGAAAAGGAGACAGTTACCGGCAAAGGAGCTCCCATAAGACTATCAGCTGATTTCTCAAAAGAAACTTTACAGGCAAGAAGGGTCTAGAAAGAAGTATTCAAAGTCATGAAAGGCAAGGACTTACACCCAAGATTATTCTACCCAGCAAAGCTATCATTTAGAATGGAAGGGCAGATAAAGTGCTTCCCAGATAAAGTCAAGTTAAAGGAGTTCATCATCACCAAGCCCTTATTATATGAAATGTTAAAGGGACTTATCTGTGAAAAAGAAGATCAAAACTATGAACAGTAAAATGACAACAAACTCACAACTATCAACAACTGAACCTAAAAACAAAAGCAAACTAAGCAAACAACTAAAACAAGAACAGAATCACAGAAGTGGAGATCACATGGAGGGTTATCAGCGGGGAGGGGGAGGAGGGAGAATGGGGGAAAAGGTACAGGGAATAAGAAGCATAATGGTAGGTACAAAATAGACAAGGGGAAGTTAAGAATTGTATAGGAAATGTAGAAACCAAACTACTTATATGCATGACCCGTGGACATGAACTAAGCGGGGAGGGGATGCTGGTGGGAAGGGGGGGGGTGGAGAGGAATAAAGAGGGGAAAAAAAGGGACAACTGTAATATCATAATCAATAAAATATACTAACTAAATAAATGCAATCTCATGAAAAGTAAAAACTTGTGCATCAATGACATTATCAAGATAGTGAAAGGACAGGCTGTACGATGGGAGGAAGCTTTTGTAAATCATACAGGACGGGGCAAAAGCAGGTTTATAGCTGTGAGTATGTGAAGCACAGAGTTTATTATTGTATTATAATTTATTAAGTATTGTATTATTTTCCATATGAAAAAATGGTAAACCTACTTTGGCCAAACCCTGTCTATCTGATCTAGTATCCAGAATACATGAAAGAACTCTTACAATTTAACAACAGAAAGACAAACACCCCAACTAAATGATGGGCAAAGAAGATTTACCAATGGCCACAAAGCACATGAACATATTTTCAACATCATTGGTAGTAAAGCAAATGCAAATCAAACAACGAGACAGCACCTCGTATCTACTAGGATGGCTTTAATTTTTTTAAAAAAACTGGAAAGTAGTAAGTGTTGACACGGATGTGGAGAAACAGGAACCCTTGTGCAATGCTCGCTGGGGGTGTAAAATGGAAGAGCCGCTGTGGGAAATGGCTTGGTGGTTCCTGAAAAAGTGAAACGCAGAATTGCCACGTGACCCAGCATCCCGTTCTTACGTATCTACACTCAAAAGAATTGAAACAAGGACCCAAACACATACTTATTCACCAACGTTCATAGCAGCACTATTCAGAACAGCCAAAAGGCGGAAACACCTCAAATGTCTATCAATAAATGAATAAATGAACTGCGGTCTAGCCATACAATGGAATGTTATGCAGCAATAAAAAGAAATAAAGACCTGATACATACTACAACTTGGATGAACCTTGAAAACATGATGCTAAGTGAAAGAAGACAGACATAAAAGGTCACATAGTGTATGAGTCCTTTCATATGAAATGTCCGGAATAGGCCAATCTAGAGAGACAGTAAACAGGTTATCAGGGCTGAGGAGAGAGGGAATGGAGAGGAATGGCATAATGGGTATGAAGTGTTCTTTTTCTCTTTTTAATTTTTATTTACTGATTTGAGAGAGAGGAACATCAGTTTGTTGTTCCACCCATTTATGCATTCATCGGTTTGACTCTTGTATGTGCCCTGACCGGGGATCAAACCTGCAACCTTGGCGTATCTGGACAACTCTCTAACTAACTGAGCTACCCAGCCAGGGCTGGTATGGAGTGTTCTTATGAGGTGATAAAAAAGTTGAAAATAGGCCCTGACTGGTATGACTCAGTGGGCTGGACATCATCCCGCAAACCGAAAGGTTGCTGGTTCCATTCCAGTTCGATTCCTGGTTTGATTTCCTGTCAGGACACATGCCTGAGTTGTGGGCCAGGTCCCCAGTTAGGGGTATGTGAGAAGCAACCGATTGATGTTTCTCTCGCACATCGATGTCTCGCTCCCTTTCTCCCTCCCTTACCCGCCCTGAAAATAAATAAATAAATAAAATCGTTTTTAAATTTTTAAAAAGTTAAAAATAGGAAGAAGTATTGGTCACACAACATTGCAAATGCGCTGAATGCCAGTAAAATGTACATATAATAATATGTTCATCATCATCATCAAAGACATAGCACGTATTACCCCTGCCCTTAAAGCAGGTTGGTCTTGGGACTGACTGGCTTTGACCGTTAGGATGCCACAGAAGTGATGTCCTGGGACTTCTGAGCCCAGGTCAGCTTCTCCTTCCCGTAAGCCAGCTGCTACGCTGTGAGACGCCCCAGGCCCAGGGAGAGGCCCCATTGAGGTGAACTGAGCTTCCCCCAGCCGAAAGCCTCAGCTAAGCTTCCAGCCAGCACCGGCACCGACTGCCAGCCTTGTGGGTGAGGCCATTTTGGAAGCTTGCAGCCATCCCAGTGTCCCTAGCTGACACCACATGAAACAGAGCTGCCTTGTCACTTGACAGAATCATGAAAAATAAATTGTTTTAAGCCACAAAGTTTTGGAGTGATTTATTACGCAGCAATACATACTTAATTCTACCTCTCAAAATGTCACAGAACTGTCCATTTCTCTCTAGGACCCTTGTTCAAATCACCCTTCTCCCTCCAGGCAACATCCTACTCACCGTCAGTCCAGCCTCCAGAGGTTTATCCTCCCCTGAGCCTTCTAGTGTCTGATCTCATTCTGTCTGTTCTCCAGATAGTATTCAAGGCCCTTAGTGTGGGCATCAAGACCCTTAGTGACCTGTCCCTGTCTGTCTCTGCAGCCCCAGTGCCCCTCACACACACCTCTAGCCCCTACTACTCACAGATCCTGGAACTCAGCACTTCCTTTTAGCACAAGCTATGCCTCCATGTCTTTCCTACCACCTCTCTTTCTCCCAGCAAAGTCTCCTTCAGGCTTCAGCTCAGACATCACCACCTCCAGGAAGCCTTCCCTGACCTTCCAAGCTAAGTTAGGTACTTCCTCTGGGCATCCTCTTGCCCCCGTGCTTTCTGTCATCACAGCAGCTGGCCCCGTGTTGCTCTTGCCACGGTAGAAACCTGTCCCTCTCACCACACTGTGAGCACTTAGGGCAGGGATGAAGTCCTCTCCGTGTTCTCAGAGCCTAGCATGGGCCTAGCACATAGTAGATACTCAAAGAAACCCAGAGGAATGGAGGTGGGAATTTGGCAGTGTGGGCTGGGGGCTACCTCACATCTGACATGGGACTGGTGTGTAGGAGCAACAGTGATAAATGCCAAGGCTGGGAATATGGGCCCCTCCATGGGCCCAACACGTCCTACCTAACCCCTGGACTGCACCAACCGAATGACTTGCCCATCTCCGAATGCTGGGGAAAATGACAGTGTCATGCAGTGGTTATTTGCGTGAGCTATGCGGGCAGGCAGCCAGGATTTCAAATCCTGGCTCTGCTACCTCCTGGCTGTGGGACTCTCTCGAGCTTCACTCCCCTCATCTGTAAAATGGGGCATAATAAGGGCTCCTCCTCGGCTGCCCTAAGGAATGAATGATATATGCAGATCAAAATGCTTAGTGTAGTAGCTGGCACAGGGCGGGTTCCCTGAAATGTCAACTGGTCTCTTTGTGCCGCACTGTGAGCTACCCTGGCCCAGGCCTGGCACTGTGCCTGGCACACGGCCGGTGTCCAGCCAATGCCTTAGCAATGGATGAGTGAGAAATCTGGTAAGAAAAAATAATGATCATAATAGCACTCAACTATTGTATTAGCTCATTCAATTTCCACAACCAGCTAAAGGACGCAGGTACTTATATTGTGCCCACTTCACAGGTAATGAAATTGAGGCCTGAGAGCATGCAGATCATAAGCAGTAGAGGTGAGACTCGAGCCCACACTGAGTCCTTTCACCCTTTCTCCACCAGCCTATGCTGCCTCTCAAAGCCCCAAGGCCTGCCTCTTCTGTCAGCTTGGCTTCTAACCAGCGTTGTGATCTCAAGCACATGAACCTCTCTCTGGGCCTCAGTTTCCCCACCTGCCAAGAGAAGGCTGCAGGCGCCAGTGTCGAAGGGCACAGCCGGTTGGTTGAAGAATCCAGACCCTGGCTGGTATCTGGTCAGAGCCAGTGACCCGCCCACCAGCCTGCCATAGCTGAGGCAACCCTTTCTGTGGGAAGGACCGTCACGGGTAAGTCACTGCATATTGACAGCTGCGCTATCCCCCATACTGGGGGGAGTCTGGCCTCTAGCTATTCCCAGCCCCCTCCTCAGGGCTCCTGAAGGAAGCTGAGACGGCCACCCCCAGATGTCTATTCCTGTCCCTGGCCTAGCGCCGTGCTGGGGAAGCAACAGCTATTTTGAGCCCCTTCTCCCTTCAAGCATGAGCGGTGGGAAGGCGCTGGGTACATCCCGAACTGGGAGGCCGCCCATCGCAGCCTCACTCTGGATCTGGGCCACACCAGCCCTGTGGCTCTGCCCATTTTTCCGGTTCTGGTGACATGATCGGTTCTGATCACAACCACCACACTGAGATGACCCAGGAGAACTGAGTCCAAAGGATTTCTGATGGAAGCCAGAGCACAGGGTAGCTGGGCTTTGCCCTTTGGGGAGAAAACTGAGCTGTCACAGCTGGACCCACCAGCTGGGAGAAGGACTTGCTCTGAGACTGAAATTGTGGGAGACCATGTTCAGGACAATGCCATAACATACCTAACGTTTCTTGAGCACTCAAGCTGAGACAGGCCCTGTTCTAAGTACGTGACATGAAGCTAAGTCATTCCATCCTCACAGAGAGGAGACTGAGGTTCACTTAGAGGAAGTGACTTGCCCCAGGTCACACACCGGTAAGTAGCTAAATCAGAACTTGAACCCAAGAAAACTGGCTCCAAATTCCCTGCTTTAACCACTTTTCTCTCCTCTGAACCTTCCAAGCCCAGGAGGCTAATATAAATTAGGGACATGAACACTGGTCTGAGAACCGGTCCCCCTTTGCCATTCCTAGCCATGTGGCCTGGCCAGGCCACCAGGGTGAGCTCAGCCTCCTCACCTGTAAAACGGGGATAATGATAGTACCCACATCCAGGATAAAGGCAAGGATTACTAACAACATAGTTTGAGATCTGGGACTCAATAACTCCTCTAAATTACGAAACGAACATACGCACATGGTAAAATAAAGTAGTTCAAAAACGGGACACAGTAAAAATGAGTTCCCCCTCTTACTTCACACCTTTAACTCCTCTTACGAGAGGTAACCACCATCAACAGCTTTTGTGTCACGTGTTGGAAATTTTCCAAGCACATAAAGACAGGGAAGCTGCATAGGATACTGGCTCTGCGGCTTGCTAGCTATGTGAGGCTGCCTTTCACTATCACAGACAATGCTGCAAGACGCATCCTGTTCACCTGTCACTTGGCACAAGTGCGAGAATCTCTGCGGGATAAATTCCTGGCAGAGAAATTGCTGGGTCAAACAGTAGTACCCGTGTAATTTCAATTAATTTTTGGATGAGCAAATTCTCACAGCAGGCAAGGGAAGGGGAAAGAGGTCCACAAAACAGTGAGGATGAGGGAGGAGCGAGATGTGACGTTCTGACTCTGAGGTCCAGGGAGGGCCATGTCTGCCCCAGCAACCTGGAGGATGTGGCAGCTCCCCAGGTCCTTGGCCAGGAGATGGAGAGTTTAATTTTATCCAGATTGTCCTCATAAAGGCTTTACAGGGAATTGGTTGATTGGATTAGAAGTGCAAGAGCCCCTAATGAGCAGTGGCTGCTTAACAAAATGCTAAAGCAGACACAATTTTCCTTTGCCGCCATCCACCGCACCGGCACCCAGGATCTGACAAGGACCCCCTGGATGCCAAAGGCGCACCCTAATTGGGTCTGCCTTCTTTGAACATCCTGCTAGGTCCCAGATATCCCAGAAGAGGTAGAGAGCGTGGAGTTAAGAGCACAGGTTTTGGGGTGAGACAAAAGGTCTTTGGCAGACTGAAATTACTGTGTGGCCTTGAGCAAGTCATTTCCCTCCGAGAGACCTGCCCTCCTGAGGTTGATGTGGGGACTAAATTAGGTCAAACACATAAAATGCTTAGTTCACTGCCTGGTACATAGTAAGAGCCTAACAAATGGCAATCCGTTAGATAAAGAATAAAGGCAGCTACTCTGCATCCCCGCCCCCCACCCCCCAGAAGGCCCTGGAACGACGTGAACAGTTGTAGCTTCCCACTCCCATCTTACCGGAGCATTTTAGTACTTGCCCCAACCACCTCCTAGGGAAATGTACCAGATTTCCTAGTCTGTAAAATGGGTTGTGTGATTTATACTTTCAAGTAAGTTTTAAAGGCCTTGCCAGAATTAATATTCGGTTTTGTGTCTGATCCAAAAGCACAAATTGAGCGTGGGAACCCTCAGATGGCAAGAAGCGGAAGCTCTCCAAGGCGGTTTCCTAAGCCCCCGTCCCTCGTCCACCGTTTATCTGATTAGGGACCTTTGAGAGTCCCAGGAGTAACCACAGTGAGTGGTTCCAGGCAGTAGCTGACTCGGTTAAGAGCACGGGCTCAGGGTCAGAGAGGGCACTATTAGCCTCTTCCTGGGTGAGTTTGTGCCTGTGCGAGCTCTCCTCTCCCAGTCTCAGTCCGCTTACTCACCTGTGAAGTGCGGATAACGATGGCTCTGTGGCCCCGCTGGGAGAGAACCGAGGGGACTGACGGCCCGCGCCCGCGCGGCGTTCTGGGGACGCGCACGGCTGGGGCACACACCGGTCACCGCCAAGCGGATGTCGCCGCCCGGGAGGAGGCCGCCGCCTTCCATGCCTCCGCGGTCGGATTCCCCCGCGGCCTCCCGCGCCGCGCGGCGGGGACCCGGGTGATTGCAAACAGCCGCCAGCCTCATTAGGAGACGTGTAATTAGCGGCTGGTGGAGCCCGAGCCGGCGCTGGCTAATTACCGCAGGGAGCCGGCTGCGCCGCCGACGCCGCCTGCCCCGGCTGCCGGACCCGCGGGGCTGCCGCCGTTATCCTCATCCTCGTAGAGCCAGCAGGAGGCCCAGCCTGGGCAGAGGAGGGGTTTCAGGACCGCCCCCGTGAGCTACCTTCCAGGGGCTGTGCCTCGGAGGAGGAGTAGATCATTCATTCAAAACAGGGTTTAAAAAGGACTAACGGACAGGGACAGCAGTGTGGTGATTGCAGGGGAAGGAGGGTAGAGGGGTATGTAAAAGGGGGACAAATGGTAGTGGAAAAAATACGATACAAAATAAATTTAAAATATGTATATATTTTGCAAGCCCTGTGCTAGAAAAATAAAATAAACAGTTTAGTTACTGTGCCAGGCGTTTTGCCCACGTTAACTCGTTTAAATCTTACATCCACCCGCGAGGGCGGAACCATTATTTTCCTACTGAACAGATGAGGAAACTGAGATCTACAGACATGAACTAACCTCCCCGACAGCATGTGGCTGCACAGTGACGAAGAGGGGATTGGAACCTACGTCTCTCCATTTTACACGAAGTGGACAAGAGAAACCCTGCACACGACATTAGCCTGTGGGTAAAAGCAAGGGCCCTGGAGCCCGATGGCTTTGGGGTGGAATTCTGCTCCTGCTTCTAACTGGTTGTGTGAATTTGATCTGAACCCCAACTGCGTCCTATAAAATGTTGGGATTAAGAGAGCTGAAGGCTAGGAAGTATTAGAGGCGTTATTTTAGGGACGGGAGGGAGAAGGGAGAGCTCTGGGACCGTCTTTCTCTACGCACTACGGGTCTCTGACTCCCCCTGCTGGCGAAAGGGGTACACTGGCGAGACCTTTCTTAAGATAATGAAGTTGTTCTTGAGTGAGGAGAAAAAGCAGACACTGTTGACCCTCAGCAGGGCCACTGCTCTTCTGCTTCCCTTCATCCCCCTCTTGCTTCCTCTGAATCCCTCCTCTAAGATGGTGAAAAGGGAGAGATGGAAAAATCGCGGACTCATTTCAGAGCCTGCAAATAATCAGTTGTGAAACCTGCCTTGCTTTATGGACCTCACAGGGCCAGCCAAGTCCTTGATAGTTCCACTAATAGGGGCAGGTATAAAGCCCTAGTCACAAGAGTGTGCATCAAAGTGTTGGGTATAACAAGAAAATCTGGAACTAATTTAAACGTCAATCATGGAAATATTGACCAATTTAACAGTGGTACATCCAAAGAATACAATACTGTGTAACTGAAAAATAATGTTTCTGAACATTTGGCATGAAAATATAGTCAAACAAGGAGAATGAATTTTACAGACATTATGCTTAGTAAAAGGAGACACACACACACACACATGCTGTCATGTATTTATCTAAAGTTCAAGAACAGGACCCTGGCTGGTGTGATTCAGTGGATTGAGTGCCAGCTTGCAAAACTAAAGGTCACTGGTTCAATTCCCAATCAGAGCACATGCCTGGGTTGCTGGCCAGGTTCCCAGTTGCAGGCATGTGAGAGGCAATCAATCGATGTATATCTCTCACACTGATGTTTCTCTCCCTTTCTTTCTCCCTCCCTTCCCTTCTCTCTAAAA
Organism: Mormoops blainvillei; assembly: GCA_004026545.1. Lineage (NCBI taxonomy): Eukaryota > Metazoa > Chordata > Mammalia > Chiroptera > Mormoopidae > Mormoops > Mormoops blainvillei. The sequence continues at coordinate 199,870 of PVJD01001728.1, read as the reverse complement.
AGTAAATAAATAAAATCTTTAAAAAAAAAAAAGAACAAGCAAAAATTAATCTTTCATAATAGAAGTCAGAATAGAGGTTACTTCTGAGAAGGATTTTGACTGGGAAGGGGGCTTGGGAGCTTTTGGGGGGCTGGAAATGCACTCTTAATGTGGGCCGGTGGTTACACAAGCCTATACATATGTAAAAATTCATTGAATTGTACACTTATGTGCACTTTATGTATATCTCGATAAGACAGTTTTTCAAGGAGCAAAAAAAGGGTACTAAACAGTATGATTCTATTCTTAAAAAGAAAATAACCCAGCTGGTGTGGCTCAGTGGATTGAGTGTGAGCCTGCGAACCAGAGGCAACAGGTTCAATTCCCAGTCAGGGCACATGCCTAGGTTGTGGGCCAGGTACCCAGTAGAGAGTATGTGAGAGTCATCCACACATTGATGTTTCTCTCCTCTCTCCCTCCCTTCCCCTCTCTCTAAAAATAAATAAATAAAATCTTTTAAAAAAAGAAAAGGAAAACATAACAACATAGGGCAGCAGCTCTCATCTCAAACTTTTTCATTGTTTCAGGATTTTACGTTCAAATTATTGAGGATCCCAAAGAGCATTTGGTTTTGTGGCATATACAGATACTCATCAGGGACATTAAAACGAACATTTAAAACACAGTTGCATTAGCCATCAGAGTGATAATATCAACACGTGTCATGTACCCTCCAGAAAACTTTACTGTCCAATGTGAGAAAGTAAAACAGGCAAATAACATCTTACTATTGTCATGAAAGTAATTTTGACCTTAGAGTCTTAGAAAACCCAGTCGTCCCTGCATTTCACTTTGAGAACCGCTGGCATACGGGGGAAATAATGGGAAAAAATATACCATATGATAAAGTATTCTCTCTCAGTGTTGGGGTTATAACTTATTTTTATTTGCTTCTTTGTGCTTTTCAGTTTAAAAACTGGAAAATATAACGACCACGGATTGTTTTTGCAAACAAAAAAACCGAGACAACACACCTGCCTCCGTAAGACTGCCGAAAAGCCCAAATAGTAATAACATATTCGGCTATATGGAAAAAAGTAAACAGAGCCCTAATCTGAAAGGGTCCATTTCCTGGGTAAATGCCTGGCCTGTAAACGCAAGAGTTGCATAGCCCCGCTTCAGAGAGAGAAAATAAGTGCACACACAACTGTATTGTAATGTAATAGAAAGTAAACGTCCCGAGGGCCCCGCCTGCAGCAGCTGCATCCTACACAGCATTGCAAACTCTGGCGGGGAGCAGAAACACCCATCAAAGCCTCAAAGCGCTCCAGCTAATTCCAGCACCGAAACAACCAAATCAGCTTACAACTCAGCATTACGCTTGCGCTCCGCAAACTCGGGTGGAGGCGGAGCTTGAAGGAGACTGACACTGGGCTCGGCCTCTCAACATTATGGCCCCGCCTTCTATCCTGCATCTCTCTCTGAGTGGCTGCAAGACTGGGAGGCTAACACACATTGCACGTAGGGACGCCAGGAGCGGAAGTCGCCATGGTGCGGTTCAAGCACAGGTAAGCATCCACTTCCTGCCCGCTGCCAGTGGCCCTGGCCCCGCGCTCACCTTCCTCTCACCCTCCGCAGGTACCTACTCTGCGAGGTGGTGTCTGACGACCCCCGCTGCCGCCTGAGTCTGGATGACCGAGTGCTGGGCGGCCTTGTACGGGACACGATCGCCCGCGTGCACGGGACTTTCGGCGCAGCCGCCTGCTCCCTCGGCTTTGCGGGTGCGAGGGGTGCTGGGGAACCGTGCCGACCGGGCGGGGGGAAGGAGGCGGGGCGCCTTGGAGAGATTGGGGTCGGAAGGAGGGAGAAAGAAAGGGCGCATGCGACCCAGGGAGCTGCCAAGCTTGATGCACCATCCTCTCTGTACGATATCGACCTCTTTTAGGGGACCTGGGACCCAGAGCCCCAGTTCTGGACGAGTCCAAATTTAGGCACAGAGCTAAAAGCAGAAGGTGATGGAACTTTGGGCAAGAATCCCCTGTACCTATGTGACGTGTATTTATTGGGGACTGAGACTGAATTTGGTAAGATGGTCAGAATCAAATGAAGGTAGACATGTATAGTTCCTAGCGTTAGGTGACATTACATGTTAAAAAAAAAAATCAGTCCTGAAAAGCCCTTAATAGGGCCTGTAAAGAACACACAATGGTAAAGGGGCAAGAAGAGGGCCCTCCCGACAGCCACACAAATCTAAATTCATTCCGTTTACCACATGCTCCACATGGAATCCTGTGGAATGACATGCACAGAGGCACAGTTCTACACCAGTTGCTACAAGAACCTACAGAGCCTAGCTGCAGAACCACTTTTCAGCCAAGGGTGTTATTCTGAGAAAGCTGGATCTCCACCTCCCCACCTCGTTTATTGAGTTAACAAGTCAGTGAATTAGAATATTTAAAATTTTGAATTCATCCCTGGCTGGCGAGGCTCAGTGGATTGAGCCTCTGCCTAGAAACCAAAGGGTCGCCAGTTCCATTCCCTGTCTGGACACATGCCTGGGTTGTGGGCCAGGTCCCCAGTTGGGGTCGTGTGAGGCAACTGATTGATGTTTCTCTCTCCAAAAGTAAATCTAAAACTCTGAATTCATCAGTTCTGAGTGGTGTGCAAGGCAATGGATATCATCTATCTCCCTTTCATAAATGGTCCTAAAATATTTTTCCTTCAGGAATCTGTTTTTACTCACTTATGTGTCCCAAGTGCCACTGCCTTGAACAGTCTCTGGCACACAGTAGGCTCTGTTACTCTTAAAATTTTTAATCTGCTTCTGAGAATCCAAGTTTCCCAAAATGACTTTTCCCCCTGCTGTAGTGCGATACCTCAATGCCTATACTGGAATAGTGCTACTTCGATGTCGAAAGGAGTTCTACCAACTTGTGTGGTCAGCTCTTCCCTTCATCACATACTTGGAGAACAGAGGACACCGTTACCCGTGTTTTCTCAACACCTTACATGTGGGAGGTAGGGGTGCATGTGGTATGGCTGATTTTCAATAGGTAACAGGTTCAGAGTTAAGTCATGACTGGTGGGCGGGTCTTCCAATCCTACCAAGAACAAGGTGCTTCCCCGAGCTTTGAAAGTCCTTTAGGCAGACGCCTTTCACAGGCTGCTGACCACAAAGCTCTTTCATGTGCCAGGTACAATTAGAACATGTCAGAAGTTCCTGATTCAGTACAACAGGAGGCAGCTGTTGATCTTGTTGCAGCGCTGCACTGACGAAGGTAAGCCACACCAGCCCAGTGTCCACTGAGCAGTGACTGACGCCCGGCCGAGTAAGAGGTCATGCTGTCAAAAACATCTTTCATGCATGCTCTGCTTTCCTCCAGGAGAGCGGGAAGCTATCCAGAAGTCTGTCACAAGAAGCTGTCTGCTAGAGGAAGAATCGGGTGAGGAGGAGCTCTCTGACGGCGGTGAGGAGGCCGCTGATGCAGCGGAGTGAGCCTCTGCAGGCTGTGTGGCACCCGGGCCTCGGCCCACTTGTGGGAACAGGACATTCCGGGAGGCAGCAGGATCAACATTTCTAGGATCTGCTTTCTCCATAATGAAATGGATGTCATTCAGAGTCCCTAACACATCTGACAGATGTTTAACTTTGATTCAATGTGTCCTCTCACATCAGGCTGGAACACCCTCATCCCGAGCTCCTGACCTGGAATTTCTAAACTGCTTCCTTTTAATAACAACAGGTTAAAGCCAAGTCCAGCTCATGAACCTGTTTTATTCAGACTTGACACTAGCAAGGACATTACTACGTGATAGCAGAACTGCTCAAGCTCATAAATAGTTACTTTAACCTATTTAATAAGTATGTCTAGCTGACCTGAATTGACCTTTAATAAAACAGAAAGCTCACATTGCTTGTGCAGGTAATTTATTTCAACTGTTTGCCTTCACATCCTGTTACACCTAGAGGTTACTTTATTAAGCAGCGAAATAATTCACATCACTCAAATTTAGCTCAAACCAAGGCATAAGACTACTCTAGACAACAGGGAGGCAGTGGGCAACCCCACTGCTTTCAAACGTGCCCTGCTCTGCCTCCAGGTGTGCTGAACTCTGCTCCTGCAACTCAGGCCACTGTCACTTGAAACAAGTTTGATTTAAAGGTTGGCATGTCCCAAAGCTTCCTTAGTTTCAGTTACAACTTCCTTTGCCAAACAGCAGCCACGAGCAAGAGACAAAACCCTCTGTCACAGATCCGAGTATTGCCCAGGTCTAGCCCCATAGCCTGGCCATGTCAGATGAAGAACTGCAATTCAAGCAGATTACCCTAACTCAATTTTATTCCCATCCCTCTGTTTCTTTAAGAGAACTGAACAAACAGAAAATATTCAACTACTCTTAAAAGACACACTGATAGGTGTGCAGAAGCCACAATGCCCTGACACCTGATGTCAGAGCAATGCTACCTAACACTCTGCTTGGGCTGCTCCAAGGGATGTTACGGGGACTCAAACTCATTTGGGGTTGTGAAAAACTAATTGCACATGGGTCAAAAAGACTAACCTGGCAACAAACTAATAACCTTGGCAGGAAGAGATCTCTTGTGAGTGTCAATACTTTATTTTGGTGTAAAGACAGGAAGCTGGAAAATACACTGTATTTAAAATCTTGGTTCCCCCTCACATTGTGGAAACCCCCTCCCCCAACCCCAGAGCTAATCTGTTCAAACTCAAATACTTAAAAATTACAGCAGCAAAACAAAAGCATGGAAAAAAGAAAACCAAATGGAGAAGGTAGCCTTGGCCAGTAGTGTCACTTGGTGTGGACGACTGAGGTGCTGAACAGAAGCTTCTGTTTCTGTTTTTTTCTTTTCTTTCCTCCTTTCTCTTCTAAATGGAAACAGAGAGAACTTAGCTTAGAATGCCATCCCCTTGTTCCCTGCCCAGTTTTCATCACTGAGAATGAGAATGGCAGCTAAGAGTGCAGGCTCTGGAATTAGAATATTCCCCTGTATTCGCATACCAGTCCTTGCATACTCTAGGTGTTTGTCTTTGGGCAGGTCACTTACTTTATCTCCCTAGGCCTCTGTTTCCTCACGTGTAACGTGAGAGTCACACCCATTTGATATGGCTAATGGGAAAATAAAATTAGCACATGCCGGGCACACACAGGAGGCACACCATAAACGTTAGTGCTATTCTCATCATGAATACCACAGACTGGGGGTGGGCTTCAAGCCCGATGTCTGCATCTATTAGCCACTGTTTATCAACACAGGATTCCAAAATCTACTCCCCACTACTCTGTCTTAGAAGGGGAGAGGGGGAGAAGAGAGCCTCTGAATTTCACACCCAGGCCTCAAGGATTAATGTGATGTGGCAAAAAGTTCCTACATGACATACCAAATGGAATGTTAGTTGACACGATGTGGGCCTAAAGTCTCAGGGAAAAGTGCCTGACTAGTGATGCCTGCCACCAGATGCAGGTGGCACCCCAGTTCTTTGCCTTTACCAGAGAGGCCATCTGAAGCAGCTGGCGTGTCCAGTTTCATGAAGGCTGCTTCAATAGCTTGGCTGAAGGAATTTTGGAAACTGGGCACAGGAACACGGTCCGAGTTATCACTCTCCCCATCACTGTCCACAGTGGCAGGAGGGACTAGGCTGTTTTCATCTAAAAAATACCACTGTTACAACTCCAGAAACAACTCTAGAGACTTACACTCTCTGAAAGGGGCCAAACCCCACCTTCAACAGGAGGGCTATGCTCACCTTTCATTGGAGCAGTTTTGGGCCACACATCTGCTTTTGCTTTTCCAACTCTCAGCATCTGCCAAAGTGGGAAAGGGGGGAAAAAAGAAATCTAATGATTTGTTAAATAATGAGAACTCTGAGTCTCCCTCAACTACTCGTGGCCTTCCCCATCCTTGGTACACCTGCAGTAATATGAGACTAACTCCATGAGCTTCCCTCTTTAAAAAGTCTTCTGTGAGTATTAGAATCAGTGAAATATTAGCCTGCAAGCCTCCCCTGCTCCAAAAGAGGGATCTCCAGAAAGAACAAGCAGTAGAGATCATGTTAAATACCCTTGGGCTGTTTCACAAGCAAAGAATTCACCTGGGCAAAAGAAGGGAAGGGAGAGTCTTCTTCCAGACTCCCAATGCAGAATGAAGGGCTGCCCTGACTGGCAGTGGGTGACACAGGGGTCAGCAGAAAGTCTGAAAGGGAACCAGAGACCTGATTATATGAGTCAAGTTCCAAAGCAGCGTGAACCCTGAATCAGATGGGGATAATTATCAGTCTCACCTCAAAAAGCAAACCTTGATCCAACTTCAACTCTGCCATGTTCTCAAAAAGCCAAGAATGTGGCCTATTCATAACAATGATCACTATTATAGAGGAAAGTGTAGTGTTTACAGTAACGCTAAAAAGTATGGCAGAATCTATTTCCACAGTAAGAAAAGCACTTTCCACATCGGCTGGCTCTCAGGACGTAGGCTTGGACTGTTGCGAACTGGTTTTATATAGAGAAGAAAGCTCCAAGCGAAAGATATAAAATTTAATCATGTCAGCCTTTATGTTCCAGCCAGCAGAAGTCTGACTAGGGAATATTCAGTTAGACTCCAACGCACACATGTCAACAAAACACAGAATGAAGATGCAAGCTCTTCCTAGGAAATACTCTTCCCCATCCTTTCTGACCCTGTTTCCCACAGACCAAGTCTACCCACTGTCGTGATCACTACCGGGAGGGAGAAGCCTATTCCCACTACCACTAGCAGGCCCTCCCAGAGCCAGCCATAGCTGTTTAGTGCTCCTATTCCTGGACCACCCAACTGCTCTCATGTAAATATACTAAGGCCCATATCTTCAGAAAACTAGTATGCGAAAACACAGTTTTTACATCACAAATAATGCAGTTGATGTTCTGCCATATTTCTTTGTACAGCCATTCTCTTTTTAGTTAAATGCGCCTTCAGAGCACCATAGTCGTGCAGCCCTCAAGGTCCAGGTTCTAGTCCCAGTCCCTGACACTAACCAAATCCCTGCCTTAGCCTCAGGCTTCTAATCATGGTAGGCATGTGATCACAAGGGTAACCAAGAGTTTCAAATATTCTGATCCTGGGCATTTTGTTTAAAATTCCTGACAGAGAAATAAATCTGAAGTATCACAGTATCTGCCAGGTGGATGAAGAGCAGAAATTATCTCTCTGAAATTATAGCAACTCTTTATCAAGTGTTTAATTTCGTAACACTGTAACACCTTCTCTATGAGAAAAAAATATTTTTAAAAGACTAAAGGCCTCTTTGAACAACCTCTTAACCGTGGTCCCACTAGAGTGGAACACCATTACCAGTTCGGAACATAATTATCCCAATATTTTTCTGTACATTTAGATATACAAACCCATAATGATATGCTGTGTTTTGTGTGTTTTTCTTTAAACTCACAAATGGTATCATGTTTTGTTTTGTTCCACAACTTCATTTTCTCTTAAAGGTCTACCCATTAGTTCATGAGGAGAGCTATTTCCTTCTTCAATAGGTGCAAAGTATTTCAAAGTATAAATGCTATAATTTAGCCATTTACCTACCAGTAGACTTTGCAGACTGTTTCTTTTTTCTCCCCCCACCTATTATAAACAATGCTACAACAAGAAGACATGTACAAACATGCTTAAGCATACAGGGGGAGTATCTCAAAGGCAGAAACCAAAAACAAAACAGTAGGGTCACAGGGGAAAATCTGTATGTACTACCCTGTCATATGAGTTGCTTTGAGGTTTTTAGAGGATAAGGCATAAAGTAGTCAGTACAATCAATGGTAAAAATGAATGAAACGGCGAGAATCTGATATACTTCAGAAATACACTATTCAAAGTAAGGCTAGGCACCTGAAGACCCCACCATGCTGGACACATCAGTGTTAGAAATTCACACACTAGGACTTTGCTTTAAGGTCTGTGGCTAGTGGCCAACTTCATTCTTTACATCCCAACTTTATTTACCTGTTTGGGAGCCTGGACTTCTGCTAAGAGGAGAAACAGAGGAAGCCCCATGGCCCTCAGTGCTGGTGGAACCCAAAGCAGAATCGGAGGAGCAAGTATAGGAATTGAAGGCAGGAAACTGCTGTAGATTCTCTAGGGGAATGTGGACTTCGGGGTCTGCAAAGGAAAGATGAGAATGGTAGGCCCATTTACAGATTTCCTCAAATCTTTTTCAACAGTTGAGGACAGTCAATATAATTCCCCCAGGGGAATAGGATGTAGACAAGAAGCTTTAAAACCCAAATTTATACCTGTGACCTTAGAGAGTTAAAGGTGAGGTTAATGATCCGCCCAGAGAGCACGTGGGACAATTATCCCCAGCATTCAGCAGATATCCAATTCTCTCTGCAACTAGATTTTTACACAGGCTACACCAAGAGTGAATTTAATCTTACTCCTTACTATATGCCATGCACTTTGACCCACATTAAGTCTATGAAGGGGGTACTCTCACGAGTCACACTTAATTGAAGAAGCCCTGGTTGGGTAGCTCAGTTGGTTAGTCATCCCGATACACCAAGGTTGTAGGCCTGATCCCTAGTCATAGCACATACAAGAATCAGCCGATTTACCAAGAATGCATTAATAAGTGGAACAACAAATTGATGTTTCTCTCTCTTCCTCCCTCTTTCTCTCTCTCAAATCAATCAATCAATACCTGAGGAAAACAAGTGGCAGAGCTGGAACATGAAACCAAGCAGTCTGACTACTGGGTTCGGGCACTGAGACTCAATACAATGAGGCACAGTTGTACTAGTCCAAGATGAGAGTTCTGGAACTTACACTTGCCCTGTTTCTTGTTCTCTTCCATCTCAATTCTGCGCTCTCTGCGGCGCTCCTCCCGAGCCTTCTTCTGGCGCTGACGCTTCCTCTTCTCAATGTCATCTGTGGGTTGGTCAGGTTATGAGGAGGCTGACCCAGGACAACCTGGCCATTCCCTCCTCCCAGTTGACTAGTAGCTAAGGTCACATGAGTGGACTTAGCTACTGCTGGACTGGAAGAACAGATAAGCTATATCAAGAGGTTCTGAGGCTCAGAATACCACTCCTAAACTCCTCCCACCCTGGGTGTCTAGTCACAAGATCCCTGTACTCCACTGTAAAGAGCAGTAAGGTCGGGGCATTCTTACCCGAGAATATCTCTAGGGTTTCCTTAGAGACCACAGGTGGCTGCAGAGCCAATTCGCAGATGCTGAACTCGCAGGTGAGTGGCAGGTGAGAGAGATATCTATGACGCTGTCGAACATCCTACGGTGGAAAGGGGGCCAACACTTGACTGAGTCCAGGCCTTTCTCTGTGGGTAGAGATTCCCACCCCAGACAGCCAACAGTCTACACACACTCACAGACAGCACTGGGGCTCAAAGAGCAGTGCTCAAGTTATCACCATTTTGAAAAGCCAAGCAGAAAGTGTCAATTAAGCTACAGTACAGTGGACTCAGCAACCGAAAGCAGTTTTTGGTGTGTGCTGCAAATGAATGAATTGAGCCTGGTGATAAATGACCTAAAGCTGATCGACTCTTTCTGATTTTCTGGGGTCCATGACTGAGGGGAGAGAATAAGGAAAATAAAGAGTTATTTGTTGGCAAAAATCTGAGAGCCACTGACAGGATTACTGATAACTGGATAGACACACAAAGCAGATTTGCTTATTGTACGAAGCTTGGCCTGAAACAGGAAAAAATGAAGCCCACTAATTTAAGTTTAATTTTTTTCTTTTTTGGCAAGTTTTATGGAAAGTTCAGGACTGAAAAAGTCTAGACTTATAACAAATTTCATATCAATACAGGGATAACCCTCAAAGGGCAAAATTTCACATATGTAAATCACCAGGCAATTAATTCACAGGTATCTAAGCTTTTTAAAAAATCCTCCAAGGACTTTCTGTTTTCTTAGGCATTTCTCCCAAGCAATAAGGAGAAACAGAAACAAACTCATCTTGAATGAAAGTAGGAGACATCTATATTCCCAAACCACAGTAAATAACCTATGAAGCACAGAGCCGGGGTGGCTGACATAACAGAACCCCAGCATTTAACCTTTAAAAGGTAGCACCATTTAACTTTTTAAAAATTCACAGCTACCATCACTGACAAAAATAGATTTAAAAATACAAAAACTAAAGGCCTTGAAGGTTTGTGAACTTGGGTTGACTAGTCCCACCTCAAAGTCATTAGGTTGAGGCTGCTCCCGACCCTCCACCTCCAAAGGCCTTACCTCAGACATGGAATACCCAGCAATCTCCACCACCGTCGCCGAGATCTTCTCGGGGCTCTGCTCCAGGCTGCCATACTCCCGCACGAGGCAGCGCACGTTCACAGGGTGCAGGAACATGTACTGCCCGTCCTCCGCTGAAGACAAGTGGTTCTATCACACAATAGTCTTGGCCAGTCCTCAAGGCAGGGCCCTCCTTATAGCTAGGCCTGCTTTTCCCTCCCAGGCTGAAAGGCACGAGACCTAAGCGCCCAGGACCTAGTGGTGATGCCTCCCTCTGCTCAAGAGAATTAGGTCACTTCTCTGAAACATCTCTTGTGGCAACCCAGCCCTCCTTCTCAGGGACCCTCACCTTGGTAAAAGTAGTAACAAGGAGAGCTGCTCAGGTGTGTGAAGTCTGAATTGGTGATGGGTTCCTGCTGGCTTGACTCGGTACACGAGGTCCCCTCTCCAAGATTGTCATTTGCTAACTTTGAGTCATCACAGGCCTCTGAAAACCCCTCAGGATCCGGTTCAGACACTGCTTCCTCTTCCTCTACCAGAGGAAGACCAAGAGGACGAGAGGAGCCCAGAGAAGAGACTTCCATGGTTTCTTCATCAAAAGCAGACAGATACTCCAGCACTCCCTGTTGGGACAAGTTCCAGGTCAACGGAAAGTACACGTGGCAAAGGTAGGTATAGAACCAAGCTCTCTGGGTAGTTATCTTAGTTGTCAAATTCACTGATTTAGCACCCCCAGGGAAAGAACTAATAAGCACAAAGGAAATACTCATAGTGTCCTCATCTTCCAAAAAAGTTCAGACCTCACCTAGGTGCCTGCCAGCTCTATAGCAGCATCTGAGGAACAGCAGCCACACTAACCTTTCTGGGTTGGAAAACAGACTCCTTTGACAAGGGAGCCATCAGCACCAGGTGTTCCAGAGTAGCCACAACACCAGTGACTGCCCCTCTGCTTTCAGCCAGTCCTGACAGAGCTTCTTCCCGAGTCTAGATCAGAGAGAAGACAGGAGAAAGCTCGGTTTCCAGAAACGCACTTATGTTTGAAGGGAAAGGGCTTTCAATGGCCTCTCTCAACAGGAACAAAAGTTAAAAGGCAACAAGACCCAATGGGAAGAGTTTAAGTACTTAAAATCCTTTGTCTTTAAGAGACATGGGAAGCAAAAAGCATCCAATACTCAAATAGAATGGTATTCTGTTTAGAGTCTCTGATGGTGACAACCCTACACAAAAGCTTCCTGAACAGAAATCCAAGAACACAGAATTAGTTTTTACAAACTTTGCTGAGACAGCACCCTAGAGTAGAAGCATGTGGGGTTAGACCAACCCCCACCTTAACCCATAGAGTTCTACTTCTGTATAGTTTTTCTTCTTTCTGAAATGCATTTGAACAAATGCTCTGCACTGTATAAAGAAAATAAAAATTAAACACAAAGGACTCTGCCCAAGGAGGACTTAGAAGTCAGAGAGATAGGAATTCAAGTACCAGATTCATCTCTTATTAGCTGGGTATCTTACAAGCAAATTACCCAGCCATGGTTCCTTTCCTCATCTAGGAAAGGGGACAGTTATATTTATCATACCAAGACATGAAGCTTAAGCAAGGGAAATTTAAATACAGTACCTAATGAACCAATTCTTTTAGGGTGGAGCCCAACAACCAATGATTGTAATGCTTGTTAAAGCTTAAGAATCCCTGCTGTACAGGACACAAGACATAGGGAATTCTTCATTTGGGTAATTTTTGCTGCTCCAAAGTCCTCAGCAGATAGTGCTAGGGCCTGCTGGATTAGGCCGTAATGCTTTCTCTACAAGGTCCCTCAAATAAAACATCTCTAAAAAGTATATCCAAGTGTTTTCCTAGAAACAAAAAGCATAGCTAGGAATATAGCTAACCTAAGAAACTCCAGTGTCTCAATGAGTTATAAGGTCATTTTGTCATGTTCCTTTAGGCTCCAGAGTGTTTAAAATCCACTAGGTCAGCCCTTCTCTTCCATTGCCAAAGCACAGAGCAAATGAGCCTTTTCAGTCATTCCCTACTTATTATCTTAAATGTGGGGCTGAGTGGCTTACCTGCTCCACCCAGTCCTGTTTCTAGGGCATCATCTCACCTTGAGCTCCTGGATGGCTGCCTCAATAAAGCAGGACTCAGGACTGTGCTTCTCCTCTGCCAGCTGCTGCTCCAGTGCTATTTTCTCTTCCTGAACTACCCGGTGCAGCACCTGCTCCTTAGAGGCCAGCAGCAACTTGGAGTACTGGCTGTGCTGTTCATCTACCCGAGAGTCAGCAAGATCACAAAAATGTAACACTCAAGGCTTGCAACCATGAGGTCAAATAGAAACTTTTACACATAGCTTTTTTTCTAAAGTGAAGATGAAGTAATCTAGCATAATTTCCTAAAAATAATTTAACAATGACCTTAATATAAGGTTTATAACTTTGATCCCATCATATGAGGAATCTATCCTAAGAAGTCCAAAGATGCGGTCAAAAATTTAGTCAATTTATATTCACTGATTATAGCGTTATCTATAATATCAAAAAAAGCTGTAACCGGCCAGTCCAATAACAAAGAAATGCTTAATAACACGATGGTGTTGTCATTAAAGAGGATTCTGCAGACAGCACATGGGAAAAAAAGCAGTAGCCAGACTAGGGAAACTTTTGGGGTATTTCTGGGTCAAAGGATCATGAAAAATTTATTACCTTTCCTTCCCTCCCTTATGTTTTCAGCATTTTAAAAAAAGTTTAGTTTTGGCTGGTGTGGCTCACTGGGCTGAGCACCAGCCTGTGAACCAAAACAGCGCCAGTTCAATTCCCAATCAGAGCGGGTGCCTGGGTTGGGTCCCCAGTTAGGGGTGTGGTAAAGGCAACCGACTGATGTTGCTCTCAAACATCAATATTTCTTTCTCTCCTTCTCTTTCTCCCTCCCTTCCCTTCTCTCTAGAAATGAGTAAAATCTTTTTAAAAAGTGCTTTAAAAAAGTTTAAAATAATGTTATCCTTTGAGAAATCCCATTTGTTTTCCCCTTTCCATCCTAGTACCTGCCCAGAGAAAATCATTTACAAATTTGGTATCCTTCAAATCTTTCTATCCCTGTACATACCCATGTTCATAAAAAATAAGGTTTTTTCCAAAAATGATCAACTATAAAGTTTGTTCTAGTTTATTTTCATTTGATATCTTAAAATCTATCAAAATATTAACACAGAGATTTATCATTTTTATTTTTTGTATAGTGCTCCACAGTATTATATACTCTAATATGTAAGTTCCTTGAGGAACATTTAGTTTATTTCCAATTTCATGGTTAAAAAAGATCCTTATACACTCCTTGATACAAACTATTTCTTTATGATATTTAAGTATAAATGCTAGATTAAAGGTTGTACATATTTTCAATACTACTGAATCTTTCCCCCCAAGGGTATTATTAATTTATAATCCCATCAACGAGAGTACTGATTCCCCACCCCTACCAATGCCTGGTGTTCCCAATGTCTTTCTTTTTTAAAATCTAATAGGGATTTTGATCTGCATAATTCCTAGCAACACTAATCTCTGTAGATATTTAGAGGTCATTCTGACATCGTTTTCTGGGAGAAGTTTTGTCACATACTTAGTCCACACTTCTCATTCGTTAATCTACTTTATAGAACACCTGCATATCCCGGACGGTAATCTTTAATTTTAAATGTGTGAATTTTCCTCTAGTTTATTTATTTATCACCTGTTGACTTTAAGGGATTTCGTCAGATTATAAACTTATCAGTCTTTTTTTTTTAACAACTTTATTCAGGTAACATTGGTTAATAACATCATATAAATTTCAGATATACATGATTAATCTGACATCTGTATACGCTATTGTGTGCTCACCACCTGAAGTCTAGTCTCCTTCTCTCACCATGTATTTGACCCCCTTTATCCATTCACCCTCCTCTAACCCCTCAATCCTTTCTTTTACATGGTTTCAGCCTGGTTCAAAAATCCATCTATACCTGAGGATTTATAAAGATATTGTCCCATATTTTCTTTTAAAGGTTTAAAAGTTTTGGATGTCTTTAACATTTACTTCTTCAATCCATCAGGAATTGATTTTTATGAACAGTAGGAGAGTTTTATTCTTTTCTTTTTTCCATAAGAGGAGTCATTTGTTTCAATAACATTTATTGAGAAATCTCTTTTGCCCAGAAATTGAAACGCCACTTTAATACAATGCTCATTTCCCCAGGAAACACAACCCCTCTAACTTTCCCCACCGTAAGCACTTACCGCACTCTACGCCCTCCCCCAACTGCCTGGCTACCAGTCTGTCCCAGCTATCAGACTACTGCATTTCTTGGTGACCAAGAATGGCTGCCTGGAATCCCCAACACTGGGCACAGTGCCAGATACTATTCAGCAAAGCCTCGTAAAATGGAAAATTAAAATATATATAATTGAACCAAACTTGAAACCAAGAATTAAGCCACTCTCTGCAAATTCCACCTTAACCTGCTGGAATGCTATGACTAATTTGGAAATGACAAAAACTGCATGCCCAAAGGCTAAATTTCCAACAGTAGAAAGACATTCACTAGCCTTAAAAGGTGTACCCAGGATTATTTGCCTCCGAAATTAACTGAACTCACCTCCTAGATGAATAGGATGGTCTACATTCATCCATTTGGATTTGGGCAGGGCCACCAACACCCCTTTCTCCCTCTTCATCAGCTGCATCGTAATGGTATCACCAACACCATAATGACGAGACTCTGTGGCAACAACACTGTAACATGGACATTTAGATGTAGCAGGACAAGGAGTTAGCAGACTGATGTCTAATCTAGTCAGTATCTCCATCTCACCTCTTGAGATCCTTCTTATGCACAGAACTGTAACAAATGGGACATTTACTCCAGGTCTTCTCACTCAGTGAAAGATAGTGCAGGATGCATGCCCAGCAGAAGATGTGTCCACAACGTGTTATTTTGGCTGCAGTAGGTGGATATAGGCATATCGGGCAAGATGGCACTTCATGGCTACAAATACGCTGAAACAAAATGCCACAAATTACACTGTTTTCAGAATTGACTAGGGATTGCCAAAGTTAAAGCCTCTCCTCTCCAATCCCCATATGCCTCTACTTAACACACCTTCATAAAATTGTTCAGCAATACAAGTTTTATGTATGATAGCACTTTAAGCAAATCATTAAGGAAATCATAATGGTTTAATATAATAAAGCTATGTAACAAGTATTTTGCGGGCTCTACTGCAAAGGGGAAAAAATGAGAGAAATCAATATATAATCTCATTTACAAAAAAAAGATTTCTATATAAAAAATACATAAAGGCATAAAAAGGGTCTAGAAGTAATGCGCCAGTAATTTCCAACAGAGGAGTCAATGAGACTTTGACTTTATACTGCTCTCTATTTATTTAAACCAATGCACATAAAACTTAAGTTTCACAGGCTTTATGTAATTCTCAGATGATTTTATGAATTTGCACACTAACGGGGGTCCAGGCTTTGGGGCCTATAATTTTGAAAGGTAGTTTACATCATATAACCTAGGAGTGGCAAGGGGATACCCAGACCTCATAACTTCAATAGAAAACAAATGTAGCAGTGGCCTGGCTAGAAGTACATCTGTGGGGCTCATTCACCAGCCACAAGGCTGAGGGTTGGTGTGATGATGATTGCTACAAATGGCTACCAATGAACCAATGTCCAAGTAATGAGTCCACCCTGGGTCGGGAGGATAACCAGAGCCCCTCACATATTCCCTTGGTTACTTCTTCCCAGGAGAAAGAAAGTAGTAGACAGGACTGCTTTTATACCTTTGGCTCAGAGCCTGACAACTCCTCAGTCCTGCAAGTCAGTGCCAATTAGCACGAAATGAACTCCAAGAGAAACGAGGACTGATCTCTGGGAAATGTCTACAGCAAGGCCATGCAGAAAAGGATATCGGCAGTGATCCTAGCCAACAGCTGTCGCGTCACCACAGTCCCTTTCTTTAGTTCTCTCTTCCATTAATAGGTTATAAGCTCAGCTGAGCTACTCACCACTTGCTCCACAAAGTCCCAATTGACTAAGGTATCAGGATCAGCAAAATGAACTGTGTAGTCTTGGTCTTCGGACACCACAAACTGGCAGCTAGAAATAGGGAGGAAGACAAGGAAAGGCAGACTGTCAAAATCGACCAACAGGCCCTCAGCAGAAATTCATCTCTTTACTTAGAAATCAAATGCAGGCCATTAGCAGCCACGGTTTGTGAAGCATTAAGCCCTGGCTCTGGAGGGAGTCCAAAGACTTAGCAGGTAGGAGTCTAAATCCATGAATTGGTTTTTCCTGCTTTCAAGCCCAGCCAAGCTGCCTACAGGTCTCCCTTAAACTAAAATTAACCCAGGCTGTGACTCCATCAACCAGGAGGAAACCATATTTACTCCCTCACCCCCAGGAATCCTGGAACATAGCTCATCTTCAAGGTAGCAGAAAAGACTGTCCTCACTCAATCATTTGAGTATCAGTTTATATAAAATATTCAACAGTTTCTTCAGTCTACATCTAAGGCTAAATCTTGCATTATAACACCACAGAAAAAGAAAAAGGGAATGAGTATTTGAGCAAATGTATGCCAAGCACTCCAACTTGTCCTTCAATTCTCTCTTAAGTACTCTTTCTTCCTTTATAGAGAAGCAGTTGAATCTTAACATGGTTAGGTAAATTACCCAAGATCAAAGGTCCAAACAAGATTCAAATTTGGGTCCAATTCCAAAGCAAACACTTTTACTCCCTCATCATGATACTAAGGTATTATTTAATTTTAGCATTTATTTCTTTACTTAAGCATTATATTTTCTAAGCTCCAAGAACATTCACTTGAAAAATGGGTTTTCAACACTAGCCAGAAGAAAAAGAAAAAAACAGGGGGGGAAAAAAAAGGAAAAAGAACTCTAGATCAACTCCTTTTCTGCCTCTTCCCCACAATAGTTTAAAAGAAGTTTCTGCCCGGGCTGGTGTGGCTCAGTGGACTAAGCGCCGGCCTGCGAACCAAAGGGTCACTGGTTCAATTCCCAGGCAGAGTACATGCCTGCGAGGTGGGCCAGGTCTCCAGTAGGAGGCATGCAAAAGGCAACCACACGTTGATGCTGTTCTCCCTCTCTTTCTCCCTCCCTTTTCCCTCTGTCTAAAAATAAATAAATAAAATCTTTAAAAAAAGAAAGTTCCTTCTTAGCACAACTGCCCAGAGGCTGTTTTACTTTCCTCCTAGGAGTAGCCATACTCACTTGGCCTGTAAAAAGAGTTCCTTGTTGAAAGGCTTATGCCCCCACTTGTTCCTTTTTCCCCAGCTGCCATGTCCACTGCCTTCAAAGTGACCCGCCTGGCCACGGGGTTCAAAAGTGAAATTCAGCAAGTGGTTCAGGTTGATCTTCTTTGGACCAGAGAACTGGGCAGGGCTAAACTCTGCCCGTTGAGCCTCTGCTACCTACAGAGAATGAAACAAAGTATTTCATTTAGTGTGAAGCTTACTGATTTACAGCAGAAACCAGCAAAACTCCTCCTTCTATCACTTAAATAAAACACAGGCTTGAAGTACACAATCTTTCTAGGAAGTGGCAATGCAAAAGTCTACCTAAGATCGAAATGGAAGTGGAGTGGCGAAAAACATACAATTACTTAGGCTGTTTAGTCTGCCCTGCTAAGTGGCAATTAACCGTTAAATGACAAAATAAACACCTCTAACTCTCTTGAAACACAAAGACTTACTTACTGGATTTAACTTTCAACAGTCCCATAGGACTCCTACACCTTCACTCTTGTTAGCTACTTGTTCTCCAGTTTGTTCCTGGCAAAAGCAAGTCCGTTGGAACTATGCTCCGGAGGCGGACTGCAGGCAGCTGCTACCTGCAATAGGCCTCGGGATCCTGCCAGCGACCTCCTCGTTAAGACGCACTGCTCTTTATTGTTAATTAAAACCGACAGATTTAGAACATGTAGGCAGACTAGCTCTTGTAGCTGGAAATAAACCCAATCAGCAGACTCAGAAACAGTTTAGAATGGGGCAAGAAACAACACGAGAAAATTCTGCACACAAAGACAGAAGAAATCATTTGGGGGTTTTTTTGGTCCATCTCTTAATGTTCCCAGATTGAAGTGGGGCAGATGCCCACTACAAGTCAGCTACTGCATTTTCTAATTCCACTTTCCTATTTAATGTTATAAGCATTTTACCATGTTACTAAATATTCATATACAGTCACTTTAACTGGCTATATATCACTACATTACATGGGAATATAGAAGGCCCTAATGTAGGACACAGATTGTACATACATTTTCCACTGTGTAACACAATAATGCTGCAATAAACATACTTTTGGGTAGATCTTTGTGTACAAATATTTTGGCGCTTCAAAAGTTATTTCTTTTGAATGTATAGTAGGAATTATTGGGCCAAAGAAAATGTAGATTTAAGGCTTCTGCTGCTTAATCCAGTTCAGAGATCAGTAGGCAGCACTTGCACACGTGATAAAGAATCTAAAGGGTATAAAAAGGGCAAAGATACCTACTACACTGGGGCACTCTATGCATATATTCTATGCATACAGAATCACTGTATATGATCTTTATGATTAAATACATACCATACAGTTAGGCAATTTCCTTTTATTTTAACAATAAATCTTAGGAGACAACAGCTCTCCACTGTTTACACAACTCACCTAGGAAGCCCAAGACTTCAACCATCCCGTATCTCTCATCCCTTAGATTCTCATTTCCATATAGCTCTGCTAACTCCTAGCGAAGTTTTTCATTCCCATAGCCCAAAACTTAGGTAACAGTTTGTACTCACTCAACAGAATTCTCCACATTCTCAACGTCCTATCTTTACCTTGTTATTGTAGCTGGCCCACTGTCACTCTCCCTGATTATCCTTCCAACATGCTAACTTCTATGTTCCTTGACCTCCTTTCCACGAACCAGTTTAGCCTCTACCCTCCCATAAGTACACTGTCTAGGGATGTGCTATCCAATAGCAGCCACTACTAGACACATGTGACTGTGGAGTACTTCGAATGTAACCAGTGTCACACGAGACACAGCATTTTAACCATACTGGGTTAAATATATTAAAATTAATTTCACCACAGTTTCTTTACTTTTGTAATGTGGCAACTAGAAAATTTTAAATTATACATGTGACTTGCCTTTCTACCAGACAACACTGTTCTACAGTCTAGGCCATGCTGGTAACAACTATACCTCTTCTATCATCTTAAATATGAACACCCTACATCCAACCAGCAACTCACTCCTTTTTCAGCCTATTCCCTTTAGTCCTGATTCCAACAATTCTTCACTGGGATCTTCAAGCCAGTGGTCCAACCCCCCAAACTTACTTTCCTCATCTGCCTTAGATCCTATGATCCAGTGCTTCCTCCCCATCAGTTGCACTCACCCAGCAAAGCCCTTCCCCTGATTAACCCAACTCTCCACCTGTTTTCCACACCAGCACCAGAGCAGTTAAACATGACTAATGAACACAACCAGCCCTGGCCAGGTATCTCAGTTGGCTGGAGTGTTGTCCCAATACACCAAGGATGTGGGTAAAAGCCTCAGTCAGGGCACATACAAGAATCAACCAATGAGCGCATAAATAAGTAGAACAAATTGATGTTTCTCTCTCTCGCTCACTAAAATCAATAAATTTAAGAAATTTTTAAAGATTTTATTTCTTTACTCTTAGAGAGAGGGGAAGGAGGGAGAGAAACATCAATGTGTGAGAGAAACATTGATCGGTTGCCTCTCGTACATGCCCCAATCAGGCACTGGGCCCCGCAACCCAGGAGTGTGCCCTGATCAGGAATCAAACTGGTTACCTTTCACTTTCTGGGTCAACGTCCAACCAACTGAGTTACACTGGTCAGGGCAATAAATAAAACTTTTAAATAAATGAATATTTTTAAAAGCCTGTTCATCTTTTAAAAAAGAGAAAGAATACAACATCACACTGAGCAGTCTCCCTAAAGTAGACCCTTACGCTGCCTAGCAGTCATAATACAATCCCATTACTCTTCTGTACTCCAGTAATTCCCCCAGTCGCCTGGACAACTCCATTCTGTGGCTTCCAAACCAACCTCCTCTCTCAGTTTACCTTATCTATCTATTTCACTGAGACAATAAGAACAATCAGAAAAAAAATCCTATACCCTCCTACCAGAGCTCTGCCTTCCTCTTTTTACTGTGGATGAACTGGCGAAGCTCTTATCTAAGCCAGCTCCTCTACCTGTGCACCATACCCCAACTCCTCAGGGACTCAAGGACACCTTTCCAGCAGTACTCCCCCCTTTGCTCTGCATCACACTTTCCATTTCACCAGAACAACCCTATTAGCGGACATATGCTATAATTTCTCCAGTCTTACAAATCTCTCTTGGCCTCACATTCCCCTCAAGCTACTGCCTCGCCCCTCTGCTCCCCTTTAGAGCAAAGCCACTGGAAGTACTGTCTGAACTTGCCATTTCTTCTTCCCATCCTCCCATTTTCCCTAAATCTATGCCCTTCAGGTTTTTGTCCTCACCAAGCCAACAAAGCAGCGCAAGGTCAAAAATCTACCTTCATATTTTCAAATCTAATGGTCAACATTCAGTTCTAATCTTACTCAGCCTATCAGCATCACAGAACAAAACTGATCACTTTCTCCAGATGGTTTTCAATTCTCTTCCTCCCTTTTTGCTGGTTCTTTATCATTCTGACTCAAGGCTCAGTCCTTCAATCCACTTTTTTTTTCCGCAACATCCACTTCCTTAACGACCTCACTTAGTTCCACAACTGCAATCACCAACTGCATGGACAGCACCCTAGCCTGGGCCTCTTCCACTCCAGGTTCAGTTAACCACCTCTCTCTAATTAGAGATCCAATAGGGATCTCAATGCAAATACATTTCCAAAAGGGAGTACTTTATCTCAACCCTGCTCCCAAAACCCTGCACTCCTCTTGAAATCCCCCCCACTTCAGCAAGTAGTACTTGAATTGGGCTCCTGCCCAATTAAAACATTAGCCAATCCTTTCTCTGTTCAGACCCCACATCTAATACATTAAAAAATCTGATTACCTCTCACTACCATCTATCTGTTTCAAAGCCTCCACTGCTCTCACCAGGAATACCTCAATAGCTCCTAAGGAGTCTCCCTGCTTCCACTCTCCCCTTTACAACCCCAAGTCATACAAAAGAAGAAAAAAGCAAATAAGAAAAACAAACAAAAACTCCAAGTCAGGTGACCTTACTTCTCATTTTAAACCCCACAATAGCTTCCCATCTCTCTGAACAAAAGCCAAAGGCCTCAAGGGCCCACATGATCTGACCTCTTTCCCAATATTTGGCTTCATTTCCTACTTCTCCTCCACCCATGGTAGCTTCTTCCTTTACCTCAAACACCACCCCCCCCCAAAAAAAGGTACCACCTCTGTTTCCTTGCACTTGTTATTCCTTCTGGCTAAGACACTCTTCCTCAAAATTGTATGGTGTGCTCCCCGGCTTCATTCAGCACTTTAATCAAAATTCACCTCCTCAGAGAAGCTTTCCTCAGCCACCTTCTAAAACTATATTCTTCGTTACTCTCTATTCACCTCTCAGTCTACTTTTCTTTTTTTTTTTTAATTCAATAAGTACTTACCATCAGATTTATTATATAATGGTTTATTTAATGTTTCCCCAAACTCTTACAATATAAGCTCCTGAAAGACTATGGTCCACTCAATGTTGTATTCCAGACTCCTAAATGGTATGTGGTACACAGCAGGCAAGAGTAAATTTCTGGTGAATGAATGAATTCTTCCATGAGTGTATCCACTAACCATTAAATCAGTCCTATTCTACAATGGTTACATAGTATGGAAGATTCAAACAGCAGGATAACTTATTTAACCAGCCTCTTGGATGGCATTGAGACTGATTACTAAATTCTGCCAACTATAAACAATGCCTTTATAGAAGGTTATCTAAGAAACTCCTAAAATCAGAGAACCTATACTAAAAATACGGCATTTTACATTTTGCTAGGTACTAGAGAGCAAATGTCATTCATTAATTAATGTCATATTATTACCTAAATATTCCAAGGAGAATCTGTAATTCAAGAGTGATAATAAAAGTATACAAATTAAGATACCCCAATTTGCTATAATTTCTCGCAATTCATGATTGTACCTTCTTCCTTCAAGGAAATTTTCAAACCTAGTTAATCTTCAACTACTCAAGGCTGCTTTGATTATTTACAGTTCCACCTCTTGCTTCCCCCACACTCGGCAACTACGGATAAACTGGGGCGGGGGGTGGGGGGGTGTCGGGAATCAGACCTCATGCTAATACTCTAGAAAGAACATTTCTGAAATCCAATACCTCATCTCGTCTTCCACCATTAAAAGAAGAGCTAAAGAGTTTGCTGCTGCTGCTGCTGCTGCCGCCGCCCCTTTGAGGAGGCATCTTATTAAAAGTTTTGCTTTTCTGTGAATTGGAGCGACGGGACTGGTTGCTAAAATTTTCATTTTTGGGGCAGGAAGGTTCACGTTTGCGATTATAACGCTTGGATCCACTTGAGTTCTTTCCATCTGAAAGCAAGAAATACAAAAGAATCAGCTGAGAAATGACATATATACTTGGCCAATTGCTCTCCACCTGCCGACAAAAGAGTGTTTAAAAAAGGTTATATGGGAGCTGCTGTTCGTGGAGTAGCCACTCTGTTTCACTGCTTCGCTAATAAACTTTTTTTTTTGAAGATTTTATTTATTTATTTTTAGAGAGGGGGAGGGAGAGAGAAGACAGGGAGAGAAACATTAATGTGTGGTTGCCTCTTGTGCGCCCCCTACAGGCATGTGCCCTCACTGGGAATTGAACTGGGGACCCTTTGAATCACAGGCTGGCACTCAATCCAGTGAGCCACACCAGCCAGGGTTAAACTCTTTTTTAACTTTACTACTTAAACTCTAAAAAAAGGGGGTAAATGGACCTTTCCACAACCTCCAAGAATGCTGAGTCTGAGCCAGAACACCAGTGTTTTGTGAAATATATCACATAGGAAGGTGACTGTTTTGTTTTGTTTCTTAATGATGAAACCAAACAGGTCCCTCCCTGAGGATGAATACTACACAGGTCAAACCACACAAAGTCGCAGCTCACATTTTTCTGTTTAACAGAGCTTAACCACTGCTCTTGTAAAAATCCATTCAAACATTCTGATAGAAAAAGGATTAGCCGGGGGAAAAAATTAAAGAAAGAAAAAAGTAAAAGGAATAGCCAATGTGTATTAGGAAAAAGTACTTTGGAGGCAGGACAGAAGACATTTTTTCCTTAAATTACTATAACATTGCTAGATTCTATACTGCAGTAGCGTGGTCTCGGCCCTAGGCCCTAGCGGATATATCTGAGAGACGTAAAAGCAAAACAATATTTACATATGTTTGAGAGGTCAAACTGAGAAGCTCTTAAATTGACAAAAGAAGTTGAATTCTAAAAGCATATTAGTCAGCACGAGTTACACCTTAAAAAAAATATGTCTAGCTTTTCTTCTCCAATTGCAAGAATGTACATTTAGCTTTGAAATTCAGAATAATAATTTACCTTTGCCAGTACTCACAGGATACCAATCTATAAACAGCGTTTAACTTCCTTTTACTCTCCATGTTATCCATTTGCCACACATCTTCTACAAAATGACAGGTATACAAGATATACTGTCTTCTACCTATTACTCCATGAACATTTTCATGCATCTTAGTCTTCGAAAGTATGATCAACGGCTGCACTATTATCTACCATGTACTTATAGAATAATATAACCAATCCTTTATTGATGTATATTTAGGCGGCTTTGAAGTTTTTTGCTAGTTTAATACAGTATTGGGAGCCTCTTGATACAGAGGCCTGTGAGTATGATTATGTCAAATTCTCAAAGTGGAATTAGCACATGAAGTATAATCATCCACAAGCTGCCTTCTAGAACCATTATACCAATTTACTTATATTCTTTTTTTTTAAAGATTTTATTTATTTATTTTTAGAAAGGGGAAGAGAGAGAGAAAGAGAGGGAGAGAAACGTCAGTGTGTGGTTGACTCTCGCATGCTCCCTACCGGGGACCTGGTCTGCAACCTAGGCATGTGCCGTGACTGGTAATGGAACCAGCAGCGACCCTTTGGTTCACAGGTTGGCACTCAATCCCCTGAGCCACACCAGTCGGGATCCAATTTACTTATTTCTAATGATACTGTAAGAATGTCCAATTCACTACGTTCTTGATAATGCTGAGTTAAATACATTTTGTTAAATTGAATCATCAAAATAACTTGTTTTAAATTTGAATTTCTCTGATGACTAGCAACAAACACTTTTTCAGTCTGTTTACCATTTGTATTTTGTGTAAAGAACTAGTTTGTATTCTTTTCCCCATTTTTTTCTACTTGGGAACTAAAGTACATAGATTATTTTGTCCCAAATTGAACAAAGAACACTCGCCAGACATACTTAACATGTGCCAAAGTCTACCAGCTTTAAAAAAGGCAAAATAAAACCTATCTGGAGAACCATTCACAACTCAATAACTAAATGTGAAAGGGGTCTCGAAATTAGTCTTTAGCCAAAAAAAGACCAATTTATGAACACTCTTGTCCTTTTGCTCACTCCATGTTGTATGATTTCAGTATGGAAATCTGACCATATCAAGTCTGCACACTAATTTAATGGCTTTAAAGCAAAAACTTAAGAGAAAGTGGAAGCTGAGGGACTTTTAATGAAGAAGTCCATTAGGCTTACCTCAAACTTGAAGGGAGAGGTGATTTACAAAGTCAAGAGGATTCCACATGAGCCTCAGAAATATAAAAAAATTTCCCCTCAAACATATAGCTTAATCCTGCTTAATATTAAAAATAGGTAATTAACAGAAACATGTCTGGAAAGGCAACACAGCAGATTGTTAATGATAATTACCTTTGGGAAATGGAGCTATCCACTTTCAACAGTTCAACTGAATCACTCAGATGAGCTTTTAAGGGATTCCTGTACTCAGGCCTCACTCTCTAAGATTCTGCCTTCAGTATACAGAATTACTGTTCTGTATACTTATTATTTGGGTAATTAAAAACTATTAAGTACCCAGAAAAATCATTTCTAGACAAGTAAGATGACCAAGTTATTTTACAGCAGACTAAATAAATCCAAGCTGAGGCACATCTTCAAAGGAAAAGAAATACGAGCTGATATACCACACTCCAAATTTTGACAGCAATTACCTCACACTCAGTTTGTCAACAACATGGGATAAAGGAAGGGCACGCCATCCTCTCCAAACTAACCAAACTACAACCTAAGATAACACGGGATAAAGGAAGGGCACGCCCTCCTCTCCAAGCTAGCCAAACTACAACCTAAGACACAGGCTAACAGCCATGTGAAACGGCAGCCATGCAAACAGAAAACGTATGGCCACTGAAACACCAGCAGGCTAGGTTCTTTCTTACCAGTTTCCTTTAAATACAAGTTAGGGAAAGTGACCAGTGTTTAATCTGAAGTTAGAATTTATGAAACAGACTTTTACCAACCTCTTCAGTTAGCAACAGTTATGGCATCAGTGGTAACAATTAGAAAGTGAGGCTTCACATCTCACAAATTTTGCCTTGCCCATAACCCATGAATTCATTTATCATACGATTTCAAATACATAAAGTATTCAGAGGGACACAGAACCCCAGCTCACTCTACCATGAGAACAAATAAGGTCTTATGAAGAGAAGAGGAATATACAGAAAACACATATTCTCTAACTCATTACCCAAGACTGTTTCAGGCGATCCTGCATTTGACCCTGATGCTTTTAAAACAAGCACCTAATAGTCTGCGCAGATTTAGGTAAAGCCAGATTCAATGCTTGGAGGGCTCAAGAAAGTAAGCTGGAACTCGGCAGGAGAGTTGTTTTCAGTTCAGTCACTTATTACCACACTGCCAAGGAAACAGTTTCATAATGCTTACAGGACTGCTTTCTGATGAATAGAGAAGTGCTATTTCTAAAACAGGTTACAACAATGGACCACATACGGATTTATGATTTTAGTTACTAAAATCAACTCCCTCATCTTGTCTTCCACTTACCTACAGGTATAAAGTCGGACATCTAGAGTGAGAGGTTGGCCCTGGCTTATATTGCTCAGTGGACTGAGCACTGGCCTGCCAAACCAAAATGTCCTCAGTCTGACCCCCAGTCAGGACACATGCCTGGGTTGTGGAATAGGTCCCCACTTGGGGGCGTGGAATGTTTCTCTCCTTTTCTGTCTCCCTCCATTCCCCTCTCTCTAAAAATAAATAAATAAAATCCTTAAAAAATAATAAAATAAAGTGAGAGGTTGGACCCCAGCCAGGTAGCTCAGCTGGTTAGTGTCATCCCAATACGCCAAGGTTGTAGGTTCAGTCCCCAAACAGGGCACATACAAGAATCAACCAATGAATGCATAAAAAAGTGGAACAACAAAGCGATGTTTCTTTCCCCCTCTCCCTTCCTCTCTCTCTCTGAAATCAAGTAACTTTTAAAAAAATTTTAATATTAAAAAATAAAGTGAGAAATTGGCTCTTATCTCTACACCCAGACAACAGGCAGCTAAAGACTGAAGATACAGTCAGGCCTGGGACCCAGAGATAAAATTCAGAGTACTGTTTTTGAAATGTTTTATAGACTACTTGCCAGGATATACATGTGAATAACTTAAGGGTAAAATTTGTCCTCCCTTCTCTTACAGGAGATAGCAATGAGATGATCTGATTTAAATTTTGGAAAGCAGACAAAAAGATCAAGTTCCGGGGAGATGCATATTCTCTGTTGAAAATTTTTAATTTCAAAGTGGTGATTTCTAAATCCTGGCTGCACCGCAGAATCACTTGGAGAGACTTTTAAAGCTGTGGATGTAAGGGTCCCAGAGCCTAACCCAGACCAAAAGAATCACTACAGAAGGACCCCACAGATCCCTATTTTTGAAAAAGGTCCTCAGGAAATTCTAATGCACAGCCAGAGCTGAGAACACCTAAGTGCCAAGAACTACTGTCAAGACATATTCTGAAAGGCGCAAGACCACCAGTTAGTTAAATGGCTCAAATCCAGAACTCAGGATCCCAGAATCAACAAGACTTGAGAACTGAATCCAGTGTCTCAGTTATTTCATATTTCCCTAATAGGACGGTCTCTACAACATAACAGTAAATATATCTCAGTCTCTTCCCTCCATTACCACGTTAAAGGCCATAAATTTTTCTGTTAAATAATTTGGCATCATCAGTACTTCTAGCTCTAGTGCTGACAGGTGGCACAGCCTAGAGGTCAGAAGATCAGCCCGGAAGTTTCTGCTGCTGATTCATGCTGTAATCACAAGCAAGTTGCTTACCCATCGTCCAGAGTGGTTGACAAGCACATCCAGATGAGCAATATATGGCCTTATTACAGAATGAACTGACAACAAATTGAATCCAGCTGAAATTAGTAATTCTGAATGAAAGGAAGAGAGAGGTAGTATCAGGGATGATGTATGTCTCAGTAAGTTACCTTCTTGCTAAGTGAATTTATACAAAGTATATTTATAAATATTGCCTAGAACTTCTTAAGAATTCACTGACAAATCACTCTGCACCTCTAAGCTTTGGTTTTCTTGCCTGTAATATGGGGCTAATCCTCTACCCTGCCCCCAGCAGGGTCAAGAGGTTAAGAGAAAACTTCTGTGAAATGCCTACCACAGTGCTTGGCACTCGACTGACATGACTTATTTGAAGGTCTATTATTAATAAGTCTAAATCATTCCTGCCAAGAGCACCCACTAGATTTCCAACAAAGTCATATAAACCAAGGACTCTGGCCAACAGGCCAGGACATTCTTATAACTTTTCTAAGTGGTTTTTATTGACAGCTTCAAGTCACCTCGATTTTCAAAGCCATCAAAACCTCCAGGTCCATTTACAGCTCAGAGGCACTCTTGTAACCTGGCTTCTGGTACCGGAATAAGAGGAAGAGTGTCAGAACAGTACTTCATATCACCAACCTCAAAATAACTACTTCATAATGCCTGACCTTCACCTAACCTCCATGGCAGTACCATTCTCCGCCCAGGGGGATGGGGCAAGAGCCTATTTCCCGTCCAGGGTCCACTGTTTACACATAAACTGCCTAGCCTCTCTTGCCTTTTTTTACTTTCATTGCTGTTTCCAAATGACTTTTCCCAAACCTCTGGGATTCCTGGGATATTCACTGTTAAACATTCTTGGAACTGTATCTTAACTCCATCAGAACAATGCTATTGGAATATATCCAAGAAAGGGAATGTTATGTAAAATGTTTGAAGCAATTAGCCGTGGCTGGTGTGGCTCAGTGAACTGAGCATGGGTCTGCAAACTGGCCTTCGAACTGGCTGCAAATGGAAAGGTCGCTGGTTCCCTACTAGGGGGCACGCCTGGGTTTTGGACCAGGTTCCCAGTTGGGGGCATGTGAGAGGAGGCTGATGGATGTGTCTCCCACATTGATGCTTCTCTCCCTCTCTCTCTAAAAGTTAAAAAATAAAATCTTTTTTAAAAATAAAAAATAAAAAAATACAATGTCTGAAACAATTAGCCAACACAAAGAAACTGTGGTATGCCACTCTGACCGGAAAGATCAAATAAATCCCGGTAGCCAAATTTACCTATTTCCTGTGTGCATAAAGGGCAAACAAGCCGGCCACGGGAACAAAGACTCAAGTATATTAATCATGTAACTAGGAAGCAAATGACCATTTATGACACACATGGTTTAGGGAATTGAAACCAGGGATTCTTTCTTCACATGATGTAGGATAAGGAGAGAGGAAAAGAAAATTAAATATTAAGAAACTGAAAAAATATTTTCAAATAAAACCCAGACCCTTGTTCTTGTTACTTTGACAAAAGAAGGGCAAGTTTTGTCTTTTCAACTTATCCTTCCTGTTCTTCAACTCAGTACTCTGAAACTCAAGAGGTCCTTTCAACAATTTCCAGCAGAATCAAGTACATCAAAAGTTGAGTGGTTTTTGAGAAACCTTTTCATGGAATTATGCTGAATTTGAGTCTACCCTTTTGTTACAGTCACTAGAGGAAAGGTCCTGAATGCTACCTGTTGTGGTAGCATGGGCCTAGCTTAACGTTCTGAAGGTCGCATATGCTACCTTTCAATTCAAACTTAAAAATTAGCCAATATCCAGAGTTTCCTAAGCCATTTTTAATCTCTTCCTACTCTACCTTTGAATTTGTTCCTACATGCAAGCAGTGGACTATGAATGAAGAACTCTGTATTTAGCTACAAACATTCCTTTTCGGTAAGGGAAAATACATAGCAGTAGTCAGAAAAGTAGGCACTGGTAATGGCAACTATGGTCAAGCTTTCTAACAAACACATCAAACAAAAACTAATGATACCAGAGGGCAAGCACACTTGTGTATTTCATATAACCCAGGAAAAAGTCTTTTACATGCAGTTTTATTTTCTTCCTCAGAAGCTTCCAATGAAGAAGGTGAACAAGTTATTTTAAGAGTGCTTCAAGGTCTGGCTGGTATGGCTCAGTGGATTGAGTGCTGGCCTGCAAACCAAAGGGTTGCAGGTTCAATTCCCAGTCAGGGCACATGTCTGGGTTGCAGGCCAGGTCCTCACTTGGAGGTGTGTGTGAGGCAACCACACATTAAAGTTTCTCTCCCTCTCTTTCTCCTTCCCTTCCCTGCTGTCTAAAAATAAATAAAGTCTTTAAGAAAAAAGAGTGCTTCACAGTATTTGTTTAAAAAAGAAAAAACAAAAAAACAGAAATCGCTTTAGTTAAAACAAACCCAACAATTAGTATTAATTCTATACAAGTCTGTTTGAAATGTTAACACTGAAATATTTGCTTGGTCACACTACAACAGAATTCTACATCATCCTGTGGAGTAATCGGAAGTTAGTTGCACTAATCAACATATTAAAAGTCAGGAACAATGAGTGAAATGCCTTAAGTACCTTAGTTTTGCTGCTGTTTTACTGTGTTTGGGTTGTTGTAAACTTTCACTTACTGCCTCACTAAAGAATAAGCTTTAAGGCATTTACTGCAGCTAACTCATGATTTTATGTTAGTAGCCTAAAGAGGAGCCCCAGAGAAATTAGTTGAGAATTCAGATAGCTGGAGAATCACAATCTTCAATTTTATGTCTGGGAATAGTGTGCAAAAGTGAAGTTACCTACACTGGGATATATTCAGACTACTCTAAGCCAGTTCCGACACCAGCCAGAAGGCCTGGCTGCCCTCTATCTCTAAAGGGATAAAGATACACATGTGCGAGAGTCTACATAACACTCTGACGTGGCGTGAGAGTCCACTAATCCCCGCTTCCATATTTAAAGCATTCACTTATTATCTCGACAACTGGTCTCCACCTGAGGCCCGTAAGCGGTCTCTAGAAGACCTCAGCACCCCAGGCAAACAAGTTTGCTATATTCGGCAGGTAAAATCTGAACTCAAGTTAGCCTTAACAGTTTTTTAATCTTAAAAAGTTTCAAATAACTGGACTCCAAATGTTCCCCTCTCTTTCCCACTCCCACTGAAAACATTTCCCTACCACTGCTAATACTATAATTACAACACAAAAGAGCAAAAATTACAACTCCAGACCTGCCAACTCCTAAACTCCTGGCCTCCCAACTTTTTCCTTCCTTAGATGAAAATTCCACCTTGTTGGACAGAGTAGTGACTGGAGTATCCATCACAGAGGCAAAAGCCTAGACCAGTACTGGGCACTCGGTAAGCCCTCAATAAAAGGTAGCTATTATCATCAACGTGACTGTAATTTAATATTGAGTGGCATGACAACAGAAGTGACAAAATCTTCCCTGTACAAGGACACAACTGGAGCCTAACACAGGGAAATAGGCAAGAGGCATATTTGGTACCTCATAGTCGTCAGGGAGTCTCCTAAGCCCTTAGTTCTTTTTTGTCTTCTAAGTTATTTTATTCAGGTCTCATTACGTCCACCATTACAGGTAAGGAAATTCAGACACTCAAGGTCTGGCAAGCCTCGAAAGACTGAATCCAGAGCCTGCGGTCTTAAACACTACTCCACACTGAACAACGCTCTTCAAGGACGAGCCCTCTTCAACACAGATGGCTCTGGGACCAGACTATTAAACATAAGATTTGAGTCTGAAAAGCCTTTCGGCCCCACCCTCCCCTGTTTAAACTTGAACACTATCCAATGCTAATTCAACATCAGAGGGTAGCGCAACTTTGTTTTTAGGAGCGTGGACTGATGAGTCAGACCACTAGGTATTAAGGTCTGTCATACTAGCACATACTAGCTAGGTGACCTTAGCTTTTCTGGGCCTCAGTGTCCTCATCTGCACAATGGGAGGAAGAATAACACCTACTTTCACGAGCTGTTTCGGATTTCAGTGCAAGAATTCACGTCAACCACGCCGTTCAAGGCTCACTGAGAGTTAATCCTGAGTAATGGGAACCGTGGAAAAGGGGGGACAGGAACCCTACTACAAAGCGGAGCTCGTCCCGGGGTGTGAGCCATCAGGCAGAAGGGCGAGGGACCGCCCCGCACCCACCGCCACAGCAGCCCGCCCTTACCGCTCTTGGGTTTAGACTCGCCCGCCGGCCCCGCCGAGGCGGAGCGTGGCGGCTGTTGCCCTTTGCTGCTGCCCGAAGAGGCGGAGGAGCTGCTGGAGCCGCTGTTCTTGTCCATGTCGGAGGCGGTGGCGGCGGCGTTGGGGGAGCTCTGCGGCATCAACTGGGGCCTCGGCGGCGGCGGCGGCGGCGGCGGCGGTCGGAGCGGAGCGGGCGCGGCAGGGACCCAGGCTCATGGCGTTCGGGGCCGGCGGGGGTCGGCGGCGGCAGCGGTTCTCGGTCTTCATGGCGACATTTTTCCTTGTTTCCTTACTCGGCTTCTCAAATTGGGAGGAGAAGCAGCGGGCGGGGCGGTCGAGCCCGCTGGCGGCAGTGACCGAGACGGAGGAGGAGGCCGGGGCTCGGAGGTCCGGGCCGGGCCTGGCGGGGCGGAGGCTGCGGGGAACAGGGAGGCGAGGGTAGGTGCGCGAGCCCCGCCGGCCGGCCGGACGGACACGCTCTCCCGCCGCGGGGCAGAGGAGAGGGCTGGCTGTCTTGGTGTCGGGGACGGGTGTCTCCGACACAGCGACCAACACTCGCCTCTGGGCCGAGGCCGAGAAGCTCCTGGAATGGCGACGAGTCGCCAAACAGCATCTCTAAGAACCCGGATGGACTATATATATGGTGGCGATGTGGAAGTGAAGCACTCTGGGAAGTGTGGTTTTCGGCCCTCATCCGGGTCTAGTAATTTTTTTTTTCCCTCAGTGTGTGAGAGCTTACAACATGATGGGACTTGTAGTCCGGGTCTTAGAAATAGCACGCTAATAATGCATTTATAATAATAAATACTACTAATAATAATCCATCCAAACATTGGAACACCTGTGGAATTCCTTTATTGATTCATTGTTTTATGTATAATTCTTATACTAGAATTAATAATAATTTATTCATGGTTCTTATTCTATCACCTAATAACTATAATAGCAACAATAATGGCAAAACCTTACATTTAATATCACTTTCCAGCACTTTCTCATACAATACTTCATTTTATTGTTAATAAGTCATTTCCTAATATAAATCATTGTTAATATTTCAGTTCATTAATAATAGTTGTCATTAGTGCTTATTATTAGCAGGCACTATGCTGTGCAGTTTATAAGTTTATACCACATTTAATCCTCACAATAACTCAAATTTAAAGACGAGGAAATAGTCTTAAAAGCTTAGATCATTTACCCACCCACGATCACATAGCTAATAAGTGGTGTTCTCAACTACCTATGAGATAAACAGTTCCCCATTTTACAGATATGGACACTAAGACAGAAAATCACATATGTATTTTTGAAATCACATCACATCAGTCCTTACTTTGTAAAATTATAAATGATGCCCATCAACCACAGCAGTTTGAGATTCAAAGGATCACATACACACACCGTTAAAGAGATCAACAAATAATTCTTCTCAGACTAACCTTAGAGACCTGTTATATGCCGGGTACTGTGCTGAGCACAAGAAATGCCAAACTACATTAAAACTGAGGCTTTTAATATACTCCTAGTTTCCTAAGTTAGTTAAACAAATAAACAGCGGCTAGGCTGGCGCTCACCAAGAAGAAAGCCACGTTCAGTTCAAGCCTAAAGATCGTGAAGCCCAATGGGGAGAAGCCCGATGAATTGGAATCTGGCATCTCTCGGGCTCTCCTTGAGCTGGAAATGACTCGGACCTCAAGGCCCAGCTAAGAGAGCTGAATATAATGGCTGCCAAGGAAACTGAAGTTGGTGGTGGTCAGAAAGCTAGTATAATCTTTGTTTCCATTACTCAGCTAAAATCTTTCCAGAAAATCCAAGTCCATGGGGAAAAAAATACAATAAAGATTAAATCTAAAATAAAATAAAATAAATTGCAAAAAATAAAATAAAAAAGAAAGTCCAAGCCCAGCTAGTACATGAATTAGGAAGAAGAAGTTCAGTGGGAAGCACGTTGTCTTTATTGCTCAAGAGTTACCTAAGTCAATTCAAAAAAGCCTACAAAAGTAAGCAAAAACATCCCAGGAGCTGCAAGAGAATCATGGTGGAACTGGATGCCAGCCAGCTCATAAAAGTTCATGTGGCTAAAGCACTGCAGAACAATAGGGAACATAAAAGTTGAAACTTTTTCTGGTATCTGTAAGAAAGCATAGGGATAAGGATGTTAATTTTGAATTGCCAGGGTTCCAGTTGTAAACAAAAATGACTAAATACTAATCATTCACAAGAAGAAAAGAAAAAACTTCAATGGAAGATTGTGATAAAGGCTAAATAAAGTTCACCAAAAATGCTAACCAGAGCAGAAACTCCAAGAAATACAAACAATTGGGAGGGGTAAAAGAGGACTTCCCAGGGGTGGTGTCACTTGAACCAGAGATAGAAGGATGAATGGAATTTCAGCAATCAAATATGAACAAAAAAATAGGCAAAATCTTAGAATTCTCATAATTAGGCCCTTTTTGGCTCTTTATTAACCATCACATTATGCAAAACATTAATAAGTATATATAAGCCAACTAGTTTCTTGAAATTATCAGTTTTCACTGGGACAAAGGAAATTAGATACTAATCTCATATTTTTAAATTTCTTTAAAATTCCCACCACCAGTCCTTATCTTGGTTCACCATTTCCAGTTTGTTTCCCCCCAAGATCACACTGAAATGGGAGAATAGCCACTGGAAACTTAATTTGATATTTAGAAGGAACAGCTTAAAATCCTGAGGTCTGTTCTCATATATGAGTAGATTTGGAAGATATACTAAGAGTCCTTGATGAAATTTTTTTTAGGATTTATTTTTAGAGAGGGGAAGGGAGAGAGAAAGAGAAATATCAATGTGTGTTTGCCTCTCTAGGGACCCCTACTGGGGACCTGGCCCACAACCCAGGCATGTGCCCTGACTGGGAATCCATCCAGCCATCCTTTGGTTCTTAGGCCTGCATTCAATCCGCTGAGCCACACCAGCCAGGTCCTTGATGAATTTTTATTTCCTTTAACAAAGATGTGAGAACTCCAATTACATGAATGAATCATTCCTTCCATAAGTCATAAAAATAAAAGGAAAGGAGAAATCCCAGTGCAGTTCTTCCAAAAGAAAGTGGTAGGTGTCCATCCATCTGTCAGGCTACATTAAACCAAAAAAAATTTTTTTTTTCATTTTCAAAATAGTTTCTTAGGGTCCCTGGTGCTTCCTCCTTGTGAAATATTTACAGGAAACACACATTTTAAAAAAGAAACAAAGAAGAAACACACAGAAATCCAAGCAAAACTCACCACCTCCATCCTCTTTTGCACAAGATGGTCTACAATACATTACCCTTTCCATTAAAACAAAACAAAACAAAACAAAAAATGGGAAAATCTGGGTTTGAAGTAAAGCACCCATGCTATGCCAGTTGGAGCTAGAAATGCAGCTGTGTGACAGCAGGAGAGGAAGTGTGAGTGGTGGTTTATTCTGACTTTCTAAGATACCAGAGCTTTCTTTCACATTTCTCTCGGATGCTTACTTTTCACAGTCGTCTAGCATGTTTCTTGAGAATGGTCTGCGAATTCCTCGCAGCAGAAGCACCCGAAAAGTTTGGTCAAATACAGATTCCCGGAACCCGTATCAGATTTACTGATTCAAAAGCTCTGGTATTTGGGGCCTGGCGATCTGCATTTTAAAGATCGAACCAGGTTATTCTTATGCACAACAAAGTTTGAGAGAATTAACCTGTAATCTTAGCCTTTCACCACACTTTGCTTCATTCTCTCCCCACCCCGCTCCTTCTTCATCAGACACAAGAGTTATTTGGTTATCTTGCGAGGTGGTACTGGTACTAGTACTGGTTAGCAAGATTCAGAGACATGGCCTCTAAGAGGTGACTGCAGGCTCTCCCTAAGGTCCACTCACGGCTGGTGAATTCTGTGTTCAATTTGGGAAGACTCCGGATTCCAGAGGCCATGCCCAGATCCTTAGTATTAGGTTTCAGGACGCGTTTGGCTAATGATTCCAGCCGGCCGCCGTCGGTTACCCAGTGATGCAACGTGACGTACTGTCTGACTGCCGTCTCCCGACTGCCAAGATGGCGGTCCCCAGGAGCTACGCTTTATGGGGCATCTGCGGCCATCGGTGGTCGCGGGCGATGCGGGGCGGCCGGCATCCTGGGCTCCGTAGCTCCTGGCCCGGGAACCTGCTGGGTGCGCGGCTCTTGTCCCAAGAGAAGCCGGCAACGGAAACGCACTTCGGGTTTGAGACTGTGTCGGAAGAGGAGAAGGGGGGCAAAGGTGAAAGGGGCGAGAGGGCGGATGGTGGGATCTGACCGTCTGCGATCTAATTTCTTCTGCACAGCTGAGGGCTGACTTGACGTCCTGTTTTGTTATCTCCGGTGCTGTAGCTTGTGCATTCCTGACATCCAAGGAGTCCCCCTCCCCCCAGCCTGACCCTGTGAGTGTAGAGTTTAGACTCCTCCTCATATTAAGCAGAGCAATTATCACTAATCCCATCAATTTAGCGTTTATAATGTGCTAGGCGCTGCGCAGACATTTCCGATTTTCATTTCAACTTCTTGACGGTGGATATTGATTTCCCCATGTTACACATGAGGAAATTGAAACTGAAAGGCTAAGCAAGAACTTGTCCAATTTAACATAGTAAGTGGTGGAACTAGTAAACCACTATTCCAATCCAGTTTGGTCTGCCTACAGAGACCACGTTATTAACCTCTTGCTAGAGGGATAGGTCTTTTTTTTTTTTTTTAATTGATTTGGGAGAGAAAGAAACATCGATTTGTTGTTCCAGTTATGCATTCATTGGTTGATTCTTGTATGTGCCTTGACTGGGATTGAACCCACAACCCTGGTGGAAGGGAAGGATGCTCTAGTCAACTGTGCTACCCGACCAGGGCAGGATAGACCATTTTTTTATGGAAAGGAAAAAGGCCAGCATCTTCTCCATACCTCGGCTTCCAAATTTGCCAACTAGGAATAACAGTAACCTTTTTCTTAGAGTCCTTGTGAGGATTAGATTACTCTATACCTTAAAATTAAAGTATTTTGAACACTGCCTGACACTTCATAATTGTTCAATAAATATTAAATATTATTAAGCAGTTTCTTTGAGTCCAGCACTATGCAGGCATGGGAAAGAAAAAGAACAGTTTTAAAACTCCAAATGTACCGTTTATAATGGGGAAGGTATTATGTCCATTTTACAGATGGATAATGTGAAGCTGGAGACGATCCTTCACTTAGCCTGTGGGCACCCAGGAAATAAGAGAAAGAGTCTACAATGGAATTTCTCTTCGTCCTAAAGATTACTACAGTGCATTACCTCTTACCTCAACTGTACTAAATGTGTAACTCTACTGTAACTCTTTGAATACTGAATTTAAACTAACATTTATTTCACTATGAACCCCTAGAAAGCTAGGACAGTGGCTCATTCATGTCTGTATTCTCAGTGCCTGTTACACATTAGGAGTTTTACAACTGCTTGAAGAGTGATACAAGTGGAGCCAAGTAAAACAATGGTAAATATTTATTGAGCGCCTAAAACCTTTTAAAATACTTTACAATAATTCTTATAAATACAACCCAATGAAATAAGAACTATTAGCTTGTTTTTATAGATGAATAAACTGTTGAAACAGAGATATGAAGTCACTTGCCCAAGATTCACTAGCAAGCTATAAAGCTGGCATTTGAATCAGGTGGTTTGGTTCCAAAATATTAATAATGTCCAACCTCTGTATTTTGCTTTACAATATATAAACATCATGCACAGTGACGAGCAGGGGGACAAGTTACCCACTGAGCTAAATACAACTTCCAGATTTAAGACCCAAGATTGAAGTACAAGCAAAGTCTTCCCTTTACACAGTGATGCAGGATGGTAAAAATAACCATGCAAGCTGAAGTCGTGCACAATGATCTTAATAATCAATGGGAAAATTTTTAATTATCCCATGACCTTTAAATATTGTTGAACATCAAAAAACTCTGAATGTCAGTTATAAATGTACAGGAACATAAAAAAAAATAGTAAAGTTAATACTTCTTTAGCATACTAATTATAAACTAGGCTTAATTTAATTTATTTTTTAATATTTTAATTTTAATTTAATTAATATAATTAGAATTTTTAAATTTTAGTTTAAATTTTTAAATTAACATTCTAATTAAAAATTAGAAGCATTAAGAATTAAGTTGTTTTATTCCTTTGCAAAAAATTTACCAAAAACAGTTTGAACAGTGTGACCTTCTCATCATATAATTTACAATAGGAAGTGAGCATCTTCTCTGTGCCTTGGCAAATTGCCATACTTTCTAAGTTTTCGCTTTCTAACATTTTATACTTTCACTTTCATTGTCATGAAGTATCTCCAAGAATTCCTTCGACATGAAATTTTTTGCTGGCATTATTTCATCTGGGACATCTTCAACATTTTCATCACAACCACATCCTCCTTTATGTCCATAAGTTCATCTCACAGAGTTCTGGCTGCATATCTAGTCTCTCAAGTGGCAGCAGCATCTGCATTCCTATGATCAGCAGTTTCTCCTATAACCCCATTGACATTCTATTTAAATTTCACTTCCAGCATTATCACTCTTTGCTTCTTTGCTGCACTCTCATTTTTGTTGGCCAGTTTCCTCTTAATTATCCAGCTTTGTAAAATGCCACATGTTTACAACAGAGGTAAGGAGGTAACACAACTACATGCTTTGCTGTCTGTGGATGAACTGAATAACTGGAGTATAGTTATTTACTGAACTGAATACAGACTGAAAGAAGTGACATGACTGGTTATAGATCAGGATGCATATCTGTTATTTACATAGTAACTTATCAACTGAAGAACTACTAGTGAAGTTTGTACTTTATGCAATTATTATATAATGGGATATAATACAAATGATGTTTTAAATGATGCTTTGGGGAGACTAGTGCTATTTAACTAAGCCACGGTAACTGAAATTCATGCACATTGGAACCATGCAAAGCTAGGGGTGCTTATGCACAGTGGGCTTGGTGCCCCTCAATTCTCCAAAAGACATTGAAAAGAAAAAAGCAAGCCTGGAGAGTCCCAGGGTTGAGAATAGGCGTTCAAGATCAAGTTAAAGGGGAGCTCTATGATCGGCTGACTCAGCAAAGGGCAGTAATGTTTTGGGTCTATGCAGCACATTTCATCTGAGGGACTCAAAGCAACCTTCCCTTCCCTACCTAATTCAGCCTTATGGCGGGGAGGTAGGAGGTTGGCACTGATTTCTCATGGGCAGAGAAACTGAGGTGCAAA
Organism: Mormoops blainvillei; assembly: GCA_004026545.1. Classification (NCBI taxonomy): domain Eukaryota; kingdom Metazoa; phylum Chordata; class Mammalia; order Chiroptera; family Mormoopidae; genus Mormoops; species Mormoops blainvillei. The sequence continues at coordinate 160,724 of PVJD01001728.1, read as the reverse complement.
GAATTTAAATACAGGCTGTACCTTAAAGTTTCTGGGATAGTAAAGTTGTTCTCTTTCTCGCTAGCCCAGATTCCACATTCTGCCTTGATCCTATGGTGGTTCATGAGGACCCTCCACATGGAACTCGCCCCTCATTCGCAGCTTGCCATCCACCTGCTCACTGAGTTGCGCCTGGGGTGTTTCTCAGTGATACAGGCAGAGATGAGCTGAGGCCTTCCCATCCACTGGTCATATGTCTTTCTAATAGATTTTATTGTCTTTCATTTTAAAACCATTTTAAAAAATTCCACCAACAACCCCCATCCTCTGAGAAACAGAAACCTATTTAGTACTAAGTTTGTACATGGCAGCATTACAAAGTAATGACCCTAAGCCCTGGCTGGGTAGCAATGTTGGTTAGAGTGTCATCCCAATACACCAAGATTGTGGGCTTGATCCCCGGTCAGGGCACATAGAAGAAACAACCAATGAATGAGTAAGTAAGAGCAGAACAACAAATCAGTATTTCTCTTTCTCACCCCCTTCCTCTCTCTCTCAAATCAATTTTTTAAAAAAGTAATCATCCTAAAGATAACCAAGACATGTAGAAAAGAGTTTGATTTCTTATATGAAGTAATATAAACCTGTTTTAAGAGGCAACGTTAAGGTGTAGATGTGGGCATTAAGCATTATGGCTTGAGTTTACCAGGGAAAGACAGGCAGTTTGGGGAGTGGGGGGTGGCAGGAAGCTTCCTTCTCTTTCACTTAGGAATTTTCCAAGTTAATCTGGTCAGTAACACTGTCGCGCTGTGTTTTCTCATGTTAGTCTATCAAGTGTTTGAAAGTGTGGCCAAGAAGTATGATGTGATGAATGATATGATGAGCCTTGGTATCCATCGTATTTGGAAGGATTTGCTGCTCTGGAGAATGCACCCGTTTCCTGGGACTCGGCTCCTCGATGTCGCTGGAGGCACAGGTATTGACCATGATCGTATATTCAGGTACCATTAAGCACCGTTTTCAGAAGTTAGTGTTCCTTGTTGGAAAGAGCTACCTAACCTACCATTAACCTGAAGATGGTAGTTGAAAATCAGTATCCTTGTGAGAAAGATTTACCCTTCTCGTTTTAACTGTCAATCAGAAGCGCAGAATACCAGCTTTGTGCCTGTCCCTGTTCTAAAATGAACAGGGTTACAAAGTAAAAAGACCAGTTCTTTACTCCAGTGACATTTCATCATCTAAATGACTTTTACCTTTTGTTTAACCTTTGGCCCATTTTCTTTCTAGGGATGGGGGGATGCCTCCTTTGTTACTTGATGCACACTAGACACTTGGGCAGAAAAATACCAAATATCGTGTGCTTCTAAAATGCATCTTGGTGATATTATTACATGGTTGAGGTTCATGTTGAATTTCATTGGAATAATGGATAATATAATGCAATAATATGATTATCTATACCACCAGTATAATGTATAACAAATTATAGTGGAATAATCTTCATGTTTGAAATGAATGTGTGGCTTTGTTGGTGTGGTCCTCTCCCCAAATGGAATCTTAGAAGACAGTAAAAAATCCTCAGTGGAGGACGCTTTAGCAGAATCTTATCAAAATCTAAAATGCTTATAGTCTTAAAAAAAAACCAGGAAACTTGCCCTGAGAGGTATGGCTCAGTTGATTGGTTGTTAGTCCATAAAGCAAAGGGTCACCAGTTCGATTCCCGGTCAGGGTACCTGCATGGGTTGCGGGCCCAGGCCCCAGTTGGAACACGTACAAGAGGCAATGCTGCCTGCCAGTGTTGTTTCTCTTCCTCATTGATGTTTTTCTCCTCTCTTTCTCCCTCTTCCTCTCTCTAAAAAATTTAAATTTAAATTTAAAAAAAAACTTGCACAAAGATAAAGCTGCAGAAGGGTTTCAGTCAGAGCTGCTTGTACCTCCGGTGGACTGTAACCAGCACCATTACTTCCTGCTGGTCACTGTCCATTTAGAAATGGAATTGAAAGGTAATCCCATAGATTTAAAAAGACATTTTAAAGAGGTAAAGTTATAAATATGCTCACTACATTATTTTTAGTGGTACTAAAAAAAATAGAAATAACCTATTCATCCCTCAATAAAGAAATGGCTTTAAATTAAGATACATCCACGCTATGAAATATTATTTAAGAGAATGAGGAGTAGGAAAACCTATAAACAGTGATGAAAAATCTCAAAGACATCAAATAGGAAGAAAAAGAAAGTAGCCGTGTAACAATGTATAATATGATCCCCATTTATATTTTTAAGTTGTTTCATATGAGTATGTATAAACATATTTAAATACATACAAAAGCGACTAGAGAATACCAAATTAGATGGAGAGACTGGAAAAACTTAAGGGTGCAATTTCTTTTTCTTTTTTTTTTAAAGATTTTATTTATTTATTTTTAGAGAGACAGGAAGGGAAGGAGAAAGAGAAGGAGAGAAACATCGATGTGTGAGAGATACATCAACTGGTTGCTTCTCGCACGCTCCCAACCAGGGACCTGGCCCATAACAGAGGCCTGTGCCCTGACTGAGAACCAAACCAGTGATCCCCCTGGTTCACAAGCCAGCACTGAACCCACTGAGCCACGCCAGCCAGGGCAAGGATACATTTCTTGCAAATAGTGTAAGAAAAACAAAGACAAGGAAATAGCATTATAAGAAAGGAAATGTGACCCACCGACTTTGCCTGAACATTATTTACCTGATCACGATAATGTAAACACTTTGATTTTCAGTTCTTAGACTCAACTCATCAACGAAGTGCAAAAGACTTCATTATAGCTGTAAAACAAATGTTACCAACCTTGACAGGATAAAAGTAGGTAGGATGGAAGGTTTAAGGGAGTCAAGAGATACCATCTGTAGTTGATGGGATAAGAAATAAAATATTGACTAGTTTATTACTCTATGTTACAAAGGTATCTCTGAAAAGTGATATGAATATATTGAGAAGACAGAGGCAAGCAGAGGTGGGGGCAGGATATCATTATAAATTTGGTAAATAAAGAAATAGCTGTAACCTATAGAGAAAAAAGCAAAAGAGTTGGGCAAGATGGTCTCTGGGGAACTGAACCGGGAGTGAGAAATGATGGGACAGAGAATTGTTGCTTATAATTATACCTTTATCTCACATTCATAAAAATTATTAGAAAAAGACTAGAAGGCTACACACTAAGCTCTTAATGCTTGTTATGTATGGAGAACATATGGACAGAGAATGCAACTTTCATGTTTTATTCTTTATATTGAGATATTGAGCCACTCATAGTAAGAATATGTCCATGCATTACTTATGCAATTTTTTGAAAAGTTTTTTAAAGAATCCTAGAAGTTAAAAAATAACAGTTAACGTAGAGATGAGTACAAACTTCATTTTCATACACCCCTCAACTTCTATACCTTTGTCGCCCCTTTCGGATTTAGGAAACACTGGGGTTTTATGTTTATGTTTCCATCTTTCCTCCTTTTGGCACAGGTGACATTGCATTCCGGTTCCTTAATTATGTTCAGGCACAGCATCAGGGAAAGCAGAAGAGGCGGTTAAGGGCCCAGCAAAATTTATCCTGGGAAGAAATTGCCCAACAGTACCAGAATGAAGAGGATTCCTTGGGCGGTTCCCACGTCATGGTCTGTGACATCAACAAGGAGATGCTGAAGGTTGGAAAGCAAAAAGCCCGTGCTCAAGGACACAAAACTGGCAAGTCCTATAGAAAGTAGACACAGAGGAATGTTTGTATGTTTACCAGATAGGATGGAATATGGGGAATGTTGAAGTGCTTTATTTTCCTGCTTTTAAAAACTGAGGAGTTGAAGATAACTTGTGAGGGTGAATCCACTTTGTGCAGTTGTGTTCATCACTTCAGCAACCCAGGGAATTAGATTATCAGCCTATGTGACAGGTGATACAGCCAAAGCCCCAAAGAGATTATGTATCTTACTCAGGTAACGCGACTTAAATGGCAGATCTCGAACTGGAGCTGAACCTTCAGATCTCAGCTCCTGGACCCTGAGACAGAAGTTTTGCTTTCATTTTGCAGCAACTCCCCAGTGACCCCACATGTCCTATTCTTGTGCAACTCCATTCCCTGTCAGTACTGGGACGGTTCGATTGATGTGGAAGCTGAGCAGGCGTGCTGCCCTTAAAACAGGGACGTGCCTTTCAACACAGGAGTGTAGGTAGCTGACAGCCTCCAGCTCTCAGCTCCTGCAGGTTCTGTCTCAGCTTTCCAGCCAGGTTTTCCTGGCAGTGCCCCGCTGATGGCTGAGCACCGGGGGGCTGCCAGGGCCTGGACAGTTCCCAGGAGGGACTCTTAGGCAGTCTTTGCGCCAGAGCCCCGTCAGGTAGGCTGAGGCTTTATCTGATCCACACCAAGGTCTGACAGGTTTCCCCACTCAGTCTTGCTTCCTCTTTGTTTTATCTTTCCCAGGTGCCCCCTAACCCCAAAACAAAACAACCCTTTGCACTCCATCTCAGCATCAGTTTCTCAGAAGGCCCAACTGATACAGTTGAAGAAATACCAGTAAACAGTACAGCAGGTCCTAGAATAACATTTTTTGTTAACGTCATTTTGATAAAGCATTGATGGGAACAAATATTTTTTGATTCCTGGCCAGGGCCACTGTCTGTGTGGAGTTGGCATGTTTTTCCCATGTCTGCATGGGTTTTCTTCGGGTACTCCAGTTTCCTCCCACAACCCAAAGCTGTGCACGTGAGGTGAATTGGCCTGTATAAATTGTCCCAGTATGAGTGTGTGAGTGTGCCTTATGATGGAAAAGTGTCCTGTTCAGGGGTGGTCTCACTTTTTGACCTGAGCCGCCTGGAAGAGACTTTGGCCACCTGCAATCCTGAACTGGAATAATCAGGTTGGAAAATCATTATGTGATTTGTTTTTATTAATCTTTCTTAAATGTATCTATAGCTCAGATTTATTTCAATGGTTAATATTAGAAGGCTTTTGAGTCTTGCTTTAGAAGTTAGGTGATGCTTTTGTGACCAGAAAGATTCTGTAGGAACTTAACTCTTGTGTATGACAATGAGCCTGTGGTCAAATTGGTGTGTTATCAACCATTTCACCTAAAGTCATAGTTTCCAAGAACCTGTCGATGATGTTAAGTGAGCACTTGCTGTGCTCCTAAACCACAGTGTGCTTGGCAGCAGATAGGAGAGTGACTGCATATCTCCTGGGAAGCCACTGCAACCACAAAATGGGCAATTTGTGGCCTAGCTCATAGATGTACGTTTTGGAAGGATTTATCTCAGTCAGTTGAGAAAAGGAAAAAAATAATGTACATTTTACATTTGGCTGTTTGTTTTAATATTTAAATTTTTTTAATTTATTGATTTGAGAGAGAGAGAGAGAGAAACATCAGTTGGCTGTTCCACTCATTGATGCATTCATCACTTGCTTCTATGTGCCCTGACCAGAGACTGAACCTGCAGCCTTGGTGTATCGGGATGATGCTCTAACCAGTTGAGTCGCCCGGCCAGGGCTTAATATTTACTTACTTATTTATTTTTATATATTGAGTCTAGAGAGGGAGGGAGGAAAGGGGAGAGAGAGACATTGATCTGTTGTTCCACTTATTAATTTATTCATTGGTTGACTCTTGAATGTGCCCTGACTGGGGATGGACCCCCAAACCTTGGCGTATGCTCAGACCAACTGAGCTGCCCGGCCATGGCCTGTTCATTTTAATATTTTGAAGCACTACTTCCCCTGCCCCAATTCTTTTCATGTAGAAGTAATGATCCTGGCGGCTACACTGCGTTTACCCAGCCTCTCAGAGCCTCTGCTCTGCCCTCTCCCATGCTGCCCAAGCACGGCAGGCAGCCATTATGAGAGGCAGAAGCGTACAACAAAGAAAACCAAGCCCCTCAGGTCCGCGTCAGCACTTCTCTCCTTCCCTCCCCCACCAGGAGGGTCTATGGTTTTTCTAGCTCAATTCTTTCTCCTCCTCCTCCCACTCTGAGAACAGCTGCTAACGCCAAGGGCAGCCCACTTGGCCCCCAAGATGAAGGGCTCTTTTGTTAACCATCAACACGGACCAGAAGGCAGACAGTCACTAGTGTTTTTAGACAAAGGCACTTATGTTTCCTTACTCCTACTGAAAAACGTGTTTCCTTCTCTCTGGTACTCAACCATAAAGAGTGGCGAACAAAGATAGAAATGATAAGTAATGTTTCATTCCTGGAATCACCTCTTCCATAGCGTAGCTTGCCCTTCAGGCTCTCCTAACTGCAAACCAAATCCACCTGTGTAGGAATCATTAAATGTCAGGTAGTACAGTTGTCTCTATCTTCCCTTCTTGCTTTATCAATCTTCAATAATAATGCCTTTGCAAGCAAAAAAAAAAAAAAAACAAAACATGCAAAAATAGTTGAAGCTGAGTAGCAGGATCCTCTAAATTATTTAATAAATGTGAAGTTAATCAGTAAAGAGGTTTTTTATGTATAGTGCTGTTGTGTGTGTGTGTTGTTTACATTCATGTGAAGCACTTTCTCCCCAAATGGAAGCAACCTTAGATTATTTGATGGGTTCTCAAAGTGATATGTTTGAGAGAAATATTGGATTTCTAAATTCAATATTTTGGGAAAATTATTGAGAAAGTAAATGTTACCCATACTTCTAACATCCAGAGATACTCTTCAATATTTTAATAGATTTTCTTCCTATCTTTTTCCTAATCACTTCCTTTTTGTAAAACTGAGAACACTATGTGTATACAATTTAGTATTCTGACTTAATTCGTCATTATAATATGAGATTTTTCCACATCATTAAAATTTCCTTAAAATCATTGTTTTTTATGAAATTTTCCCAGATGGATGTTTCATGAATCATATGACTAGTTTACATAACCAACAGCCAATTGATCTTTATTATTTTCTAATGTTTTTGAATACAGCACAACATTGTGACATCCTTATTTGTACATTTTTGCATGCATTCATTTGGTTTTTTTTAACTGACTATATAACCTTGGACAAGTGTTTAAACTCTCTACATCTCAATCTATGAAATGGAGAAAAGAATACTCACCTTATAGTAGCTGGTACTATAGAATAGCTGTTAGAAACAGGCTCTGCCCTGGCTGGTGTGGCTCAGTGGATTGAGTACTGGCCTGCAAACCAAAAGACTGCCGGTTCGATTCCCAGTCAGGGTACAGGCGTGGGTTATGGGCCAGCTCCCCAGTAAGGGGTACTAGAGAGGCAAAACACATTAATGTTTCTCCCCCTGTCTTTCTCCCTTCCTTCCCTTCTCTCTAAAAATAAAAAAATAAAATCTTTTTTAAAAAAATAGAAACATAGGCTCTGAGATAAAACTACCTGACTTCTAAACCATCTGTGTGACCTTGGACAAGCTACTTTAACCTTTTTGATACTAAACTTTGCTCACCCGAAACATGAGGATGATAGTAACAGCTATCTCATGAAGTTGGTATGAGAATATGCTAAAATAACATCTGTACACTAGTCCCCTCTTATCCGTGGAGGATATGCACCAAGACTCTCAGTGAGTGTCTGAAGCCTCGGATAGTATTGAACTCTACACATACATACTATGTTTTTTCCTATATATACATGCCTATGCTAAAGGTTCATGGAAAAACTAGGCACAATAAGAGATTAACAACAATAACTAATAATGAAATAGGGCAATTATAATAATATACTGTAATAAACATTATGTGAAGGTAGGCTCTCAAATTTTCAAGATTTTTTTTTTTTAGAGAGTGGGAAGGGAGGGAGAGGAACATCAGTGGGTGATTGCCTCTCACACGCCCCCTACTGGGGACCTGATCCACAACCCTGGCATGTGCCCTGCCTGGGAATCAAACCTGCAGTCTTTTGGTTCTTAGGCTGATGCTCAGTCCACTGAGTCATACCAGCCAGGGCTAATTTCTTTTCCTCCTTCACAATCTCACCAATAGAAGATGCATTCTTACCATAGATCTTAGCCACCTCAGCGTACAATTTTTTTTCCTTATTAAGTGGACAACTTTTACCTTTTCACTTAAGAGAAGCGCTTTACAGCTTCTCTTTAGCATGTCCAAATTGCAGTCATCCCTACTCTAGCACTCTGAGGCCATTATTAAGTAAAACAAAGCTTACTTAAACATGAGTGTGACAGTCTTCCTCATAACTGAGTGACTAATGGTGGAGTAACATGTACAGCGTGGAGATCCTAGACAAAGGGTTGATTCACATCACGGGCAGGACAGAGCAGGACAGCATGAGATAGAGCAAGAGTTCCTCAAGTTCCTCAGAACAGCAAGCAATTAAAAATGTGTGAATTGTTTATTTCTGGAATTTTTCATTTAATGTTTTTGGACCACAGTTGACTATGGGTAACTGAAACCACAGAAAGTGGAACGTCAGACAAGGGGACACTGCTATAAAGTGATAATGCAGACCCTGCCATCAAGGGTCCAGTAAGCAGTAGCTATGACATCATCAGTGACCTCCTAAAAATCAATATAGCTGGTCTAAGGGTATGCTTATTTTTAAAGTTCTTGTTAAATACTGCAAGTTCACTTTCCAGAAAGGTTATTTCCATTTGCCTTCCTCTGTAGAGCCTTCCATGTCATATATTATGTATCATTCGCTGCAAACCGAATAGTGTTAAAGCTGAATCAGGATCCTTAGAGGACATAGCCACTCTGTTATGGGGCTCACTTAGATTTTTTCTGAATACGTGACTAGACTTGCGGTCTAGACACTTTGATTCTTTATGACTACAATAGAACCAATATAACAATGCTATATCCTGTACTTAGAATACTTCCAATGACCCTCTGAAGTATGTACTATTGTTAACTGCATTTTACAAATGAGGAAACTGAGGCAGAGTAGTTTTTTCAAGATTATACAGCTAATACATGGTAAAGCTGGAATTAGAACCCAGGCAGTCTAACCCCAGGATCTGGGCACCTAACCACAGTGCAATACAAAGCACTAAGTTGATATAAACTACTTGAAGGTGCATAACTAAGTAAGCATCAGATTTCGCTCAGAGCCTTGAGCGAAGGACTTCTGCTAAACTTCAAGGATGCCAGCTTCAAGTTCTCAGGACTGGGGGACACCCATGAAGACAGTGGCCAGGAATCCAAGGGAGACAGCAGGTGTATGTTTTCTGACACCACTTCTGATACCAAATGTGTAATGTTTGCCTGTCATCAAACAGTTTTCCAATTCTCCCACACCAGCTAGGTGTGTGAGAGTTCAGGTCAGTTCTGACACATAACTACCCAAAGTTAGCATCAGATTCCGCAGGTTTTAGGACTCAGCTCCCCAAGACTGCCCCCAACATAGAAGCCAGCTGCAAATAGGGTGTTCAGGCTGTGCTACTTCTACCTGGCTGACTACAAATTCAAAGATTCCCACACCACCCTCCTTAGGTTTGGCAATTCGCTGGGTGCAGACGAAACAGCTTCCCTGACTGAGATGAAAACTGATTTTCTCTTTCAGGCCTTTCTTGGGTATTGGGAGATGCTGAAGAACTACCCTTCGATGATGACAAGTTTGATGTTTACACTATTGCCTTTGGGATCCGGAATGTCACACACATTGATCGGGTACGAATGGCTGCATCTCAGGATGTTAGTTCTTCCAGAATGGCTCCACAGTGAATGAAGAAAGATGGAGAGATTTTTTTCTGGGTTCGGCTGTTGAATGGAATGACTGTTTCAGAGTCAGGGGCCTCAATCCTATAAGTTGCCAATTTTCCTAGTCACAAAATTGGTAAGGACCAAAATCATTGCGCAGATCCCCAGAGAAGCCTTAGTTGCTTGGGTTGATATTTAAATCTTTGAGGCTGTCAGTCTTGTTCTGATATTTCATCAGTTTCCTCTCACTTGTGAAGCCACCTGACCCTGTGAGTTTGCAGAAGCTCGGAGGCATTTCTGAGGTTGACACAGAAAAAGACACTAAACATCATTTTGGCAGAAGTTAGCGAGTAGACTTATGGTTCCTCTACAGAAAGAAGGGAATGTTTGGTTCTTAATCTGATGCCGCTCTTCTTTATTTCTACTTTAACATTTTGTCCATAGCATTTGAAGACAATGTGCAAGGCGTCAATTTTGTTTTTGTAATATGGGCCCCAGTTACCTGATTCTTCTGTTCTGGTTGGCATAGCCACAGTTTATTATTACTATTATTTTTTAAAGGTCCTTTTTTTTTTTTTTTTTTGAAAGAGGGGAAGGGAGGGAGAAAGAGAGGGAGAGAAACACCGATGTGCGAGAGAAACATCAATCTGTTGCCTCTCGCATGCCTCCAACCAGCAACCTCGCCTGCACCCTCGGCCTTGTGCCCTGACCCGGAATTGAACCGGTACCTTTCAGTTTGCAGGATGATGCCCAGCCCACTGAGCCACACCAGTCAGGGCTATTACTTATTTTAATTAAAAAGAAGCGAAATAGGTTCAAAGTTCAAAAGCTATGAAGGGGTAAATGAGTGAAAGTCTTCCTCCCACCCTTGCATCCCAACCATTCAGTGCTTCCTCTCCCTTCAGTCACCAATTTCTTGTGTATCTTTGCAAAGATGTTTTATGCATATTAAATGTATTTATTTTTTCCTTTTTTTAATACAAATATTAACATGGGAAACGTTTTTCCTATTGCTTTTTCTCCTCGAAAATATATCTTGACGATTTTCCCATATCAGTACATAAAAAGCATTGGCTCTTCCTTTTTTTTAATAGCTGCATAGATTCCATTTGTATAGATGTTCCATAATTTTACCACTCACTCATTCATGGTTAAGATGCTTCTAATCTTGTGCTGTTCAAATAGTGCTGCATATGATTCCCATAGTCGAAGAATTTTTGTAAGATAGATTCCTTAACTTAAAATTGCTTGATCAAAGAGGATATCCGCTGTGACTTTGATCATTCAAAACTTGCCCTCACAGGGGTTGTACTAGCCTGAATCTGTTTAGATTACTCCAAGTAACCTCTTCGTGAGCAGCAAAAGGCCTATAAAATTTAGGATGTTGTAGGATTATTTCTGCTATTATAGCTTCCCAACTGAGAATAAACAAGGGGTCTGTGGGAAATAGTAACTTCTATAAACGCAGAAGCTAAAGCTGCCTCGGCCTCATGGAACTGAGTGAATCTGCTGAGGAATGTGCTCTTTTGTTCCTTTTCTCGCTCAGGCACTCCAGGAAGCCCATCGGGTCCTGAAACCGGGAGGACGGTTTCTCTGTCTGGAGTTTAGCCAAGTCAACAATCCCCTTGTGTCCAGGTTGGCATTGTTCACGGGGCTTGGTTCTCATCATTCAGCCAAGGATTCCCATCCCAAAATGGATAGAAAGTAGCCCGTAAGCAATAAGCATGAACCTTATAGTGCATTCCCAGACTCCTAAGGGATACTGCCACCTCAGATATCAGCCACTCCTCAAGAACAACGTCTAGGCCAGAAGAGCCTCAAACCAGCCACCAGAGGCTTCGGTCTACCCACAGATTTTGTTGGACCTCTGGAATTTTAAGAAGCTTAGATATCCATATTTAAAAATCAGAAAAGTCTACATAAAAATCTGGATTTCCAGCTTCACTTGAGAAATCAGATAATATGGCAACCCGGGGTAAGCCGTATTCCTACATGGCCTTAGTCAGAGCTGAGTAGTAACTACCCCTTCTCCACCTTTATGGTACTCCCTGACGGTACCTGTCACCACATCCTCGCTGCTCCCTACTGATCGTGCACCTGGCTCACCTCACTTATATTAGATACTTGCTTGACCCCGATAGGCATTAGAGTTTATGACCCCAGGCTTAGACCTTCATGCTTCTTACCTTAATCTTGGGTTATGTTCTAACCTTAATCTTTGGCTTTTTTGTTTAGGCTTTATGATCTCTATAGCTTCCAGGTCATTCCTGTCCTGGGAGAAGTTGTTGCAGGAGACTGGAAGTCCTACCAATATCTTGTGGAGAGTATTCGACGGTTCCCTTGTCAGGTACAAAACTTCTGCAGCTTACGACAAAGGCCCTAAAGGTGAAATCCCAGTATCCTTGCTGTATCTCCCTTTGTGTTTTAGGAGGAGTTCAAGGAGATGATAGAAGATGCAGGTTTTCAGAAGGTGACTTACGAAAGTCTAACGTCAGGCATTGTGGCCATTCATTCTGGCTTCAAACTCTAACTCCTTTACCATCCTGGAGCGTGAACCACTCACATCCTGTCAGAAGCCTGCAACTGAAAGATGATCAGGCTGGTGGGACCAGCAACAGAACGTCTCCTCCTAAGGATATGTGCCTTAGACTCCTTTCTGATACGACCAGTCTCAGCGGAAGAAACAGATTCCTGTCACTTTATTTCAGCTTTCATTAGGAACTGCTTCAGGCCATCTCCCTGAGGTATTGTGTCTGTATTTTTGCTGAATTTCTGCTGTTTTTTTCTCAGCTGTGCAGTGTGTGGTTGAGGTAAAAGCAACACTAAAGCTGTTTTGAAGCATGTTTGTAGTTTCTCTGCTGGTGCTAATTTCCAGAAGGACAATGAATCATTTGAATCTAATGATTTGAACCAGAAAACTTCCTAACTGTGCCTGAGTCAACCTTTCATCCTAGGACTGGTTGAAGGCCAAAAGCCAAGGCCTACCAGAGGGCTAATGATCTTGACTGGAATTATGTACTGAACCACTAAATGAGTTTACAATTTGTATGGTATTTGTGATTCCTTTTTCTGGAAGGAAATACATTTGTCATCATTCATTCAGTGCTCTTCTACCAAAAGCCACTATTGTGCCCTCCGTGCCTGTCATGAAACAACTCAACAAATCCTCAAAAGAATAAATGTACCCGACTCCTGCATTTATGTCCTACATAGAGAGCTTGTCAGAATACATTCGAAGAAAGGCTTTTACAGCAAAAAAGTTTGAAAACTATTTATCCTAACCCCCTCCAGTCCTCTGGGCTCTTATATCCTTAATACAGTAGTTGATGTTAAAATGAGGCCATGTTTTGAATGTGGATAGACCTTAAGGTTTTTGTGGGACCTTGCTAAATAAGAAATTGCTGAAACCGACCTGTGAGTTGGCTGGCAGTTTATCAATAGTAGATTAACTTAGTACAGGTCTATTTGAAAAGGCTTCCGATACGCTGCCTCTCGTCTCAGCACAGTAGGGGTCATTTATGTGTTTTCACTCTTTAAGATCTTGCCCCATCACTGGAAAGTGTTCAGATACAGCAATCTATATGCAGCTATGTGAAAGACAGCAACTAAAAGCATTTAATAAAATGCTAAACCTTAGAAAAATTCTAGCTTAATTTCTTTTTCCAGCTAGCTGGAGCCTACCAGCCTTTGACATTAACAACGAGCAGGCAACTGCAGGGAACTTCATAATCCATCAACCCAGTTTTATCTCCACAGCAATGTGGTTTCCTCACTTTTGAATCAAAAAAGTTAAAATCTGCCACTTCCTGGCAGTAGATATGGGCCTAATAAAGTCAACCCTCAATGTCCAGCTGCTTGTATTTACATGAACAGATTGAAAATGTTCCGAGTCCTAAAATAGCTCAACTTCACCAAGACTTCTAAAACCCCACGTTCCAGTAAACAATCTTTCCAAAGATGTTGTGGACCTAATGCTGCTCTTAAGATGGAATCATCACCTATCAATTCAAACCTATCACTCTGTTCTATGTAGCAATAACCTGACTGCTCAGAAATCCTAATTGTATCTCACAGGTCCAAGAGCTAAAACAAAAATCCTTACTTCATGTGGATACTGAGCATAGGGTAACTACAAAGCCAGGCCCTTCCTTCCTTCAACTTCCCAAGATGGCTGTAGATTGTTTCAGCCTCTGGAATATTTTCTTTCTACGTGTAAGACAAGTCTGCCATTGCTTTTTTTAAGACATATATCTTAACTAAAATTGACAGCAGGAAACCTTTAACGAAGACTACTTACCCAGCTTTAATTGGGTCTTTTAATGACACTACAATTCACATTTGTTAATTGGGTTTCTGACTGCAGCTAAAGCACAGCACAGCAGGCTTACACACTTAAATTCCTGCAAAGACTTTATAAGGATCACATGAAGGGCTGCTGCTCATTTTTCCTTTTAAAACCACCTTTAATCTTTGCAGTATCCTTTTGGGGCCTGGCAGGGGAGTGGGGATAGCCCAGAGACCAAATTTCTCATTGGCCCAACTTAGTTATCAGCGTATTTCCATTTTACAGCCATAGAAAGCTTATCTAAAGGAGTTCTACGACACATTCATCACCACAACCACTTAAGGCCTAAGGCCCAGAATATTCTTTAGCAACATCTTTTAATGAGCACTTAAGGACAGTATTTATCAGGTTAGGCGTAAGACTTCATCCAGAAGTTTCTGACATAAACGTCTGAGTATTCTTCTACCATGCATAACAGTTGCAGACGGGTTGAGAATTAAAGACTCGGAAGTACTGAATAGGTTAGTGTACGATATCCCACAGAAACTTACTTCAGGGACTCACCCCTACTAACCCAAATGGCTATGGGCCACCTTCAACAACCTTAGATTAGTCAAACAAATTGTAACTAACACAAAGCTCTCCAACAGATTTATTTTGGGAGGAAAGGAATGGATTTGGAGGAGGAAAAACATGGAGCAGAGAGGTATGGAATAGAAAATAAATACAAATGTAAGCTGTTTTGCTAATTGTTTTATAACCACAACAAATGAGTACAGAGAATGCCCTGTACAGAACAACACAATAAAGGTTCAAGATCAAGGTGTTCCTTTAGGCAAGGCTGAAGATTTCAGTCTCTGGTATTTGGAATTTAGGCTGCAATCCTTATTTTTGGATGGATCACTGGGGGTGTGGTACAGTCCACTTTTAACCAGATTTGAACAGAAGAATGGCCACTTGGCCCAGGTAGAAGTAGATGAAGTGTTTGGTTTCATGGGTCACGTAACTACCGAAGTTCCTCCCCACGATGCAGTGCCAGGTGGGGTTGTACTTCTTGTCAAACTCCTGGGGGAAGGAGGGGGAGAAAAAGAACACTAGAATTTTAGTGATAAACCAGAGGTCAGAGTTTGCCTCCTAGATAGGCAGAGCCTGCAGGGGCAAAAAAGAGGAACGTTAGCATCTGCAAATTCTTAGAATGAAAGAATGTTCCCCAGCTCCCAGACGCCTACATAGTGCATTAATGCAAACATACTTGCAGTCTGAGCTAAGCTGGGAACCGGCTAGGACGTAAAAGGCAGAAAGGGCAGTCAAAGACAGGGCACTTTGTTTTTGTGGTAATTCCACCTTCATAACATCTGTAATATTCATTGATAGCAGGTGACATCAACAGTTATAGTTTATAATGTTTTTGTGCATAAACAGAACTAAACAATCCTCCTACTGTATGCACCCCCAAATTCTAGAAAATGGTAAATACTTAGCCCAAAATATCGCATTATAACTCATTCCTTAACTGCACACTCCAGTATCCTTGATAACAAAAGACTTCCAAAAGGGAAAAGTCTCAATTAGCATCTAAACCACTGCGGGTCGAAATTTTAATTTAAGGAGTCGGCACTTGGCACTCCACTGCTCCTATACAAAGAATGCTGGGAGCAGCCACCTGGTCAAATTTTATCCTTAATTATAATTTCAAAAGCTGCTTTTCACCTTTTCATATCTATCCTGAGACTGATATACTGCAGGAACACTTTTCTTCTATCTACCCCACTGCAAGAGTCTTGGGGACTAACTAGAATGCCCGTGTTCATTTCTTCACTAGGTTGCTGTAGACAGGGGCCACAGCTAATCCTTATCTATAAAATTATTAGAAGCCTGTGGTTTGGCTCCTCTTGTATTGTGCGCAGCATGAACATCTTTTAGATCAAGGAGAACAACATTCTTACAAGCTAGAGGAGTGAACGGCTGCGTTTGTCAAAAAACGGTATTTCTATTTCATCTGAAGTCTTTCATCTTCCTATTCTCGCCTGCAACCCTCTCACGACTTAGGCTGCCAGCTTCTGTCCCTTCCAGAAAACATAGCTGGAGCAGTTGGCAGTTCTGACAGCTGTCTACAGACTGTCATTTACCAAGCCCCCACCCTAGCTAGCCCCCCAGCTACCACTACCACCTACTTTCTCTCAACTGGCGGCTAAACTCCCCACTGGAAGACTGGCAAGATCTCCCTCCGGCCTGGTTGGAAACACCCACGCACTCCTCCCTCCCGAACACCCAGATGGATCTTCGGCGCAGGAGTCGTGCAGAAGGGGGAACCGCTGTTCCCCGATCGTGGAAACCGTTGCTAGGTGGCGCTTTCCCCGTCAGAGCTGGGTAATAAAAAAAAAAAAAAAAAAAAAACTTGGGGCGCCGAGATTCTGCTCTTCCCAAGAGGAACGAAAAAATTCACTTGCGTTCTTTCTGGAAACCTCTAAATCCGAGCTGCCCTGCGAGCCCTCAAGGATCTCTGCCAGGCGCTTTAGGGATGCCTAATCCCCGAGAAGAAACTAAGTTGTGACTCGCCCCAGCTGAGCGCCATCAGCCCCAACCCCCGCCAGCTCCCCGTCCTCACCTTCTTAATATGCGCCGCAATATCCTTCTCTATGTTATATTTCTCCAACGCCTGAGTAGCACATTCCACGGAGTCCTGTTGCATCTCCTCCGACATATCGGCATTTTTGATCACCGCCTTTCGGTCGCACATGGTTACCTGGGGGGCAAGACAAGGGGGGAAGAGTTGGGGTGCGGAAAGCGCCTGCAAAACGCCGGCTACCCCTGCCCGTTCCGCGCCATCCCAGAAGGACGCCCCCCACACCACTTCTCAGGGAGCGCGGTCCACACAAACCCAACAGCGGGAGAAGTCCAGAAGGAGACAAAACAAGCCAGCGAAACCTCCCGGAGCCCCAAGACTCTCACAGTGGAGCAGGTGCTGGCCAACCGCAACGGTCTCCTGGGGGAGGGGCTGGCGACGCTCACACCCAGCGGGAGAGGCCGTCGCTACCGAAGCCGTGGCGCATCTAAGGAGCACCACACCAGACACCGCCGCCTAGTGCCTAGGCTCCGCCCTGCTCCTGAAGGCCCCGCCCCCACAAGACATTCCTATTGGCTTATTGCAACCCCCAGGACTCTCCCATTGGTCCATGGGTTCAATGGTTCCCGCAGGATCTTTCTCCTGCATTTTGTTGCAGACCACAATGCACTGCTCGTGGCGTCGGTTGCCCCGGCAATGGGCCGCACGCTGTGATGCCCACACACCCAGAAGGTGGAGCTGGGGCGCGCTATCGAATACCATCGGGCGACTAGAGGGGTGCGAGGAAAGCTTCTGCGCAAGCCAGGGAAAGTGATTCCAAATTTACGGATGTTGTCCTAAGATTCGTTCTCGAATGACAGATAGTCGGGTCCACCCCAGGTCGGAAGGATTTACGGATTCTGACTGAGGTGGCCAATCCCTTAACTGAAAGGGTATCTCTGAGGCAGGGTCGGCTACCTGGGCCAAATAGACCAGTGAGGTCGCAGAAGAGGGAATCTCAGGGTTTGATTTAATGCTCTACTGTCCTATTCTTGAATTTTTTTTTTTAAGGGAGCTCATATTTTCTTTTTGCTTTGGGTCCCGTAAATTATCTAGCCTGTCCTCCGTAGAAATATCGGGGAGAGACTCCTTAGGAATAGGAGAGGGTTTCCCTATGAATTAAGGAATTACCTCCCCCCTTCCCCAACCAAGAGTGGGTTCTTCCTGCTGGGCAATGCAGATTTCCTTTACGGGGGTGGTGGGGCACTCTGGGTGGATTTGGGTGTGTGCGCCCAGGGTGGGGCATCTTGCTCGGATGAGGCAGTCTTTCCTGTGTGTGAGTTTCTTGATTGAGGATTTATCTCTAAGGCTGAGGTGCCCTAATGATTAGAAACGCACCCCTCAGAGATAATTCTTATGGCTTAGAGAGGCTAACCTAACCACTAAGTAGTTAAAAAAGCAAGGTCTTGGAACGTTAGGGAGCAGGGACAGTTCTAGATTTAAATCCCAGCACTCTCATTTACTAGCTGTTTGAATTTCTGCTTTCTTTATCTGTAAAGAGGGGATAAATATAAAAGGAAAACACTTCATATGCATGTTGGGAGTATTAAAGTAATGCCTTTGAAGTTCTCAGCACAACGTGTGCCATATAGTAAGTGCTCAGCGAATCTTATCAATAACTATAAGTTTATGGAACTGTCCCAAGGGTCACAGCAAGGTTTTGAACCAACCCTTAGACGCCTACAATGTATTTTTGAACTTCCATAAACAAGTCACGAGGTTAATCATGTAACCAGAGCTTTCTGTTTACGCTTCTGCATTTTTCTTCTTGACCATCTACTCTCATGAACTCAGAGCCCCTTTACAATTTGACCAGACAGAGGCACACAACTCCAAAGAGAAGAAGCGCGGAATAATGAGAACCTCGGGTACAACCTACGTATATCAATTAAATTAAGAAAATAAGAGGCTTTCCCCCAGTTCCATATTTCCAATACTCAAATTATGTGTTCGAGGAGTTAAAATAGTTCTATGCACAGTCACTCCTGAGGAAGAAGTTGGGAGTGAGGCTGGGTTAGCACTTCTGCATGACTTGGGCGTGTGACTCTGAGCTGTGGAATCTAATGATGACACCAGAACCTGGAATCCCTCTTGGGGGCCTTCACTTTTCATACACACACACACGCAATCATATGCTGAGAATAAAGTGGATGAGGTAATAAGAACAGCAGCTGTTTATTGAGTGGCTGCTTACCACCAAGTGTTTTGTACTCTCAGTTATTCCTCACAACAGCTGTGCCTGGGACCCCTTTACTCCTCTCTCCCTCCTGGCATAGCTGTCTGCTTGCCATGAGGTGCTGTGAGGGCGGCACACCAGCATCCAGAGAAGGCACTGGGTGCCACCCCCACCTTCCAATACCTTGTCTTATGCATCTCTTCCATTTGGCTGTTACTGAGTTGTATCCTTTATAATAAATCTGTAATAGTAAGTAGAATACTATCCTGTGAGTCATTCTAGAGAATTATCGAAACTGAGGAAGCAGTTGGGGAATCCCCAATTTGCAGTCAACTGGAAGAGGTGAAGGTAGCTGAGGACCCCATTTGCAGCTGGCATCAGAAATGTGGACAGTCATGGGACTGAACCCTTAGCCTGTGGGGTCTGTGCTAACTCTGGGAGTCAGCATCAGAATTGAATTGTTGGACACCCAGCTGATGTTGGAGAATTGGTTGAAAAATAAGTATTTGGTATTGGGGGGAAAAAACACACAACATACTTAGTATCAGAAGTGGTGTCAGAAAAAAACCACAGAGGGGAAGGGACCTGCCCTTGATTACTCAGTGAGTTATGGAGCCAGATCTATAAGATCCTGGCCTGACTCCAAATTTGTGCTCCTCCCATCACACCAAACAGGTTGGCTTATCTTTTAGTGCTGAAGATTTCATGCTTTCTGGGAGTGAATGGAGCATGGCCTATGTTTGCCACTTGGCACGTGATGTTTGCTGAATGAATGCTGAATAAGTGAATTGGTAGTAGAGCACGAAAATGCCTGCGCTTAGAGCTGCATGAAGACTATCTCTGGTGTAGTTCTGATAGGTAGCAGGGAGGATTCAGCTCTTCCCAGGCACTAGAGGGATTCCAGAGAAGGGGAGGAAGTGGAGACTCAACAGCATTCCTGTTGACCAGACCATCCCACCAGATTTAGAGGGCCTCAGAATAGGGCACTTCCAGAGTCCTCTGGAGGTTCAGATGAGATCCAGTATAAGTCCACCAAGTAGAAACCTCAGAGACTCTTCTAAATCGTTCTCATGATTTTTGCCATACCTGCACCCTACCTCTACTATTATTTATTCAACGTTTTTCTTTAATCAAATTCCCTTTACTTTTAAAAATAAGTGTAGTTTTAAAGGAAAATTTATATCATCACCATAAATGGAAAACCAGTCTCATTTGTCATAAACAGAAGGTAACTATAAAATATAAATATTAGAATATGAGACATTTTGTTTTCGTATTCCTAAACTGATCTTGGACACCACTAGTGACATCTGTCCCACATTTGGGAAATGCTACCCTATAGGAGGGCTCTCAAAGGGTGTCCCTAGATGGATTTTGAAGGTTTCACAAGCCCCCTGGAATCATGTGCAAAGTGTACCTACAGGCATTTTCCCAGGGAGAGGATCTATAGCTTCCACCAGGTGCACTACAGGATTCAAAACCCAAGAAGGATAAAGACTGATTGATCTAGAATAAACCAAACTCCTGGAATGAATGTAAGATTCACTCACCAGGTCCAACTGAATTGGCCCACCTGGGGTTCCATAGCATCACATATCTGGGCACTCTGTTCCACTCCTAGCTGCTAAATTTGCTAGAAAACCCTTCAGAGCCTGAAAACATGCATCTTCTATTCACAGGAAATCAAAATAAGAGGGAGGCAAAATTTCCTAGAGCATGAGCTTTGGAATCAGACAGACCTGGGAAAAGCAGAAGTTGTGTGACCTCTTACAAATTAACCTCTCAGAGGAGCAGGTTCCTGACTTTGAAATGGAGATAATACCTTCATTATGGGCTGGTGGCCACGATTATACTAGATAATGCATCTAAAGACCCAGTGAAGGTCCAAAAAAAATGGTAGCTCTTGCTATTATGTATTGACACCTTACTATGTGCCAGGCTTTGGGAACACATCATCTCATTGACATCTCACTACTCCATGAGGAAAATGAGGTTCAGAGAGGTGAAGTCCCTTGCCTAAAGTCACACTGCTAGGACATGATAGAGCTGGGATTTGAACTCTGGTCTGACTCCACAGTCCCACAAGGTAGATAGAAATCGAGCTGCCTGACATCCCAAAGAGAGTGATAATGTGCGTCCCTGGGGACTGTAAGTATCCTGGCCCCTGGCAAGAGCTCCCTAAATATATGTTGGGTAGATGGATGGATAGGTGGAAGAAAGGGTGGATATTTCAAAATAATTCAGCATTGCTTCCTCCTAAACTTGACTCCGGATTGGTCCTTGACTGTCTTGAGCTTCCTTGGACAAATTACCATTGTACCTTAGCCAACAGATTTTCCCAGGGCTTTAAAACGCCCTTTGGGATTGTTCATAAGCAGCCTAAGGGACTCCTTGCAGGGCTTGAAGCTGCACCCTTCCGCAAACAGGCTAGAAAGGATCACAGCCCGCTCCACCTCAACCCTGCCACTAGCCCAGGATCGCACTGTTCCCAGCCCTGGCCAACAACCACTTTTTGAAGATTTTCTGGGACCTAAGTCCTTTCTTGGACCCGGAGTCTGTCACTGACCCAGCAGCTCCAGCCCTTCCTCACCTGAAAGGATGTATGAGATGTGACCTTGCAGCCCCTAGAGTTGACTCAAAGACCGCTGCCGAGAAAGAAGGGGCTCCATGGGAGGGTGCTCCTAGGTCTGAACAGAAGCTTCCTCCTGAGGGAGAGGGACAGGCTCTAGCCTGGGGCTGGCAGGAGAACTGAGCTTTGGAGCCAAGCACTGTACTGCAGTGCAGGGACGGTGAGGTCAGACAAGCGGGGACAACTCAGGGAAGAAAATCTCCCTTCTGGCCAATAGCCGAGCCTCACCTGAGTGCACAGACACCTCTGAAGGCTTGGTGCTCAGCTTCCTGTCCATGGGGGCAATAGGTAAATTCAGGCACATCCAGAGAGGCCTAGTAGAGCCCCTTCAGTGGGCAGACCAACCCAGAGCAGAGGTTAAACGTACAGACTTTGAGGCCAGGCAGACCTGGATCTGCATCTTGACTCTACCCTAGTAGGGCGTTTGACTTTAGATAAGTGAGTCCGCCTCTCTGAGCCTCAGTTTCCTCATTCATACAATGGGAATTGTTAATAGTCCTTGTTTGTTAGGAACCATTTGGCAACTGAGATAGTGCAAGTAAAGTACGTAGTGCAGAACTTAGAACACGGCAAAAGTCAACGATGCTAGAACGTTACCCTAAACCGAGATTTTTCAGCCCTGGCACTAACATTTTGAACCAGAAAGTTGATTGTTGTCAGGGGCTGTCCCGTGCGTTGGAGGATGTTTAACAGCATCCCTGGCCTCTATCCACCAGATATGCCAATTGTGCCTCATGCCCAGCTGTCAACTAAAAACGTCTTCAGATAATGCCAAATGTCCCCTGGAGGGTGAGATTACCCTTATTTGAGAACCACTGCCTTAGATAACCTGGACTGAGTCCAAATGTCACAGGTCCCAAACTCACAGCCCCCTGTAAAGAACACAAGGCAGACAGGCCTACCAACAAAGGAAGGGATGAGAGATCCGACAATTACAGAACAAGCTCCCCGCCCCCGCCAGTGTGGACCAAGAGGCAGGACCTGAGTCTGTTCTAGGGGCCAAATGAGCCTCTTCTGACTCACTAGGTGACCTCTGTGTCACCTTTAATTATATGAAAAGTGGCCCTGAGTTAAATCTCAATTATTCTAGGGCCCCAGACAAAGAGACAGGTAGTTGGTATCTAACTTCTGGCATCTCCATTCTTATTCACTGACTGGGAGAAAACCTGACTCTCCGGAACTTAAAGTTTC
The DNA here is from genome assembly GCA_004026545.1 of Mormoops blainvillei. Lineage (NCBI taxonomy): Eukaryota > Metazoa > Chordata > Mammalia > Chiroptera > Mormoopidae > Mormoops > Mormoops blainvillei. Next base: position 138,226 of record PVJD01001728.1, on the reverse strand, counting down.
ATTCATGATTGCTGAGAGATTTTTGAGAAAGAACTGTTCTGGGTGCTGAGGATTATGATATTGCGATTTATAAAATAAATATATATTTGGCCTTTGTCCCACTTCCTGGCTCACAGCTCCCCGAATCCTTGGAATTTCCTGAGCAATAGGAGCAGTGGGAGAGTCTTTTATTATAATGTTTGGTCTCTTGTTCTCAGTTCCTGAAATTTCTTCAAAGTCATAAGGTGAAAAAGGTGTTTTGCTATTTATAACAAGCCCCTTCCCACCACAATTGGGCTTGTGTTAATAAGGTGATTTTGGAAAGCATCTAAGGATGGGGGGCTAGTCTCCAGGACGGGGAAAGGGGCTGGAGACATTCACCAATGGCCAGTGTTTTAACGAATTGTGCCTACGTAATGAAGCCTCCACAAAAAACCAAAGGCCGGGTCCGGCGAGCTGCCGGGCTAGTGAACGCGCGGAGGGGCTGGGAAAGCCCCGTGACTGGAGAGGGTGTGGAAGCTCTGCGCCCTGTCCCTACACCTTGCCCTATGCATCTCTTTCCTCTGGCTGTTCCTGTGTTATATCCTTTTATAATAAATCGGCAATCTAGTAAGTAAAGTGTTTCTCTTGAGTTCTGCAAGCTGCTCTAGCAAATTAATCAAGCCTGAGGAAGGGGTCATGGGAACCTCCGATTTATAGACACTGGGTCAGAAATACAGGTAATAGCCTGGGCTTGTGACTGGAGTCTGAAGGGGGGTGCGTGGGGTAGTTTTATAGGACTGAACCCTTAAGTAATCTGATACTATCTCTGGGTGTCAGAATTGAGCTGAAATTGTAGGACACCCAGCTAGTGTCTGGAGAATTGCTTGTTGGTGTGAGAGAAACCCTGCCCTCTCCACACATAGTAATCAGTGACCAGAACTCTATTAGGGATGTACAAGAGAAGAAAACAGGCAAAGTCCCTTCTTCATGGAACTTATATTTTATCAGGAGAATAAAGATAACAGGCAAAAATGTCAAACTCTGATAATTACAATGGATAAAAACAGAGTAAGACCAAGGGTGACAGGCAAGGGGTCTAATTGCAAATAGAGTTTTCTGGGAAGTTCTCTCTGTAAAGGTGCCATTTGAATCAAAATTTGATGTCCTGGCTACTGGGTAGGGGACAGACTGTAGGGAAGGCAGTGGGAGCAGAGAGGCCAGGTAGAGGTTATTATAACAGTCCAGACAAAAGGTGATGAAGGCTCGGACCAGGCAGAGGCGGGATGAGAAAGGTGGTTGGATTCTGGGTACATTCTGAAGGTGAAGCTGACAGATTTGCTGATTAATCTAATACAAGGTAGGCCCTGGCCAAGTAGCTTGTTTTGTTGGAGTATCATCCCAACATGCCAAGCTTGTGGGTTCGATCCCCTGTCAGGGCACATACAAGAGTCAACCTATGAATGCATAAATAAGTAGAACAACAAATCTATGTTTCTCTCTCTCTCTCCCCACCCCCCTCTCTTTTTCTATAATAAATAAGTAAAAATTTAATACAAGGTATGAGGGAAAGAGAGGAGTCAAACATGACTCCAAGATTTGCAGCCTGAACAATATGAAGAATAGATTGGGTCGGAAAATGCTGACCAAAACAGAAACATAAAGTTGTTTTGGCCATGTTAAGTTTGAGATACCTATCAGGCATTCCAAGTGGAGGTGTCAAATATGCAGTTGGATATATGAGTTCTCAGACGAGGTCCAGGCTAGAGCTGTAACCTGAGGAGTCATCAGCTTATAAATGACATTTAAAGCCATGAAACTGGATGAGATCACCACCGAGGGAGGAGTACGTACAGATGGAAGAGGTAATGCTTATTCAGCTAGCAACATTCTCTGAATTTTTACCATGGGCCAGGGTCTGAGCTAGGTGCTAGGTACAGAGATGTATTTACATCCCTCGGTACCTACCCAAGGGTCACTCCGTTACTTACTTAATTTTTCCTGTCTAAGTGCTTTGGCCACTTAGAGGATAAACATTGAGAGTTCCTGCCCTGCTTCTCACTCACTTAGTCATTTTTTCAACAGATATTGAACACCTACTTGGTACAAGGCCCAATCTAGGCACTAGGAACATGAAGGGACTAAGTCAGAGATGGCTCCTGGCTTAATGGAGTTTGCATTTTGCATGTGGAGGAGGTGGGCATTGAACAAGATGCACATGATGATGATATGATTACAGTTGTAACAAATACTATGACAGAGAAGGTAGGTTGGTATGAGAGCTGTTAATGGGGCTCTGCCCCATTAGGAAAGCAGGGAGGCTTTCCTAGGAAGTTACATTTAAACATCAATCTAATGGAACAGGAACCTAGGTTAAGGAGAAATGTATGGAGCTTCTTAAGTGAAAGGAATTCCATGCTCAAAGGCCTGACAACTAGAAGAGGGTTGATAACAGAAGGAAGGCCAACTTGGCCACAGAGAAGTGATCTGGAGGAACGGGAGAGATGAGCTTGGAGGGGTGGGCAGCAACCAGACCTTCAGGGGCTTGTGAACCAGTTAAGACACATGGATTCTGTCCTGAGGCCACCAGTGGCCCTGAAAGACTATAGGTGGGGGCTTACATGACCAAAAGGCCACTGAGGAGAGTGGACTGGAAGGACCAGTGTGGCAACTGCGACAACATATGAATGTTGGGAAATACATAAACATGCAGTCTACATGAACCCCCACATTTGTAGTCAGCCAGAGAGAAGTGTGTGCAGACTAAGAACCTCATTTGCAGCCAGCATCTGAAGTAACAGTAAGTCTTTTGGGACTAAGCCCTTAACCTGAGGGGGTCTGCATTAACTCTGGGCAATGTCAGAATCAAATTATTGGGCACTGAGTTGGTTTTGGAAAACTGGTGTAGTAAAACAACACATTTGGTGTCAGAGGTGATGTCAAAAAAGACACCACAGGAAGTCACTGAGTATTAAGCACATGGCTAGATATATAGACTTCAATAAATATAAAAATTATAAGCCACAAATAGAAAAACGATGTGAATAAATGGAAAGTGATGCCAAGCTTCTGGATGGGAAGGCCAAAGATAGCAAGAATAAAAAAATTTTCCCCATGTAAGTTTATAAATTTAATACCATTCCAGTTACAATACCAACAAGATGCCATATAGAACTTGATGAAAAGATTCTAGAATGTGCTTAGATAAACCAACCAGCAAAAATACAGAGGGAATGAAAGGAGCAATAAGGGGTACATGGACCCTACAGAGGTGCAAACTAAGAGGAAATTTCTATACTTGGGTCACACAGGTCTTAACACCACTGCACACCAGCTCCTCACTAAACAGGGATCTGAAGGCCAAGGAAGGTGTGGCCAGGCAAAAGACTGGAGAGGCAGAGGGGACAAATCAATGTTCCAGGAGATGTAACCCCTGCAAAGACCTAGTACAGGCTTCAGACAAAGCAAATCCCAGAGAAGCTGGCAGAGGAGTAGTAAGAGATAAGGAGAGGCTGGTGAAGGCAAACTATGAAGGGCCGATAAAGGGGTGGAGATGGGGGTCTTTCCAGGGGGCCAGAAACTTTGTCTCCTCCACTGCTTTGTCCCTGGCATCTAGCACAGTGCACACAGTAGGCATTCCAGAAACAGCCTGGAGATCTTTCCCTGCCTGCGGATGCACGGACTTGGTCTTTTTAACGTCTGCGTGGTATTCAGAACTGCACATTCTCCCATGTAACAAGCTCCCTCTGGACGGACCTTGAGGTCCTTTCCAGTTTTAGGGGGCATCATAGTTATCGTTAATAAACATCCTAGTATTCTGAACACAGCATCTCCTGTGGCCCTTCTTCCTCAGGCCTGGGAGGGATCATTGGATTTTTGCTTAGTCCTGTTCTGCTTTCCTTCTGGCTTCCAAACAAGTGCCCTTTTGCTATTTGCAGCTCCCCTAGGAGACTGTGAGACTGTACTCCCCTCAGTCTGTCCCTTCCCCCGCAGCCTGAGCATCTCACCCCCTTTACAATCATCCTATTCAGGGATATACAATAAATATTTGTATGGTAAAGGAAGCTCACACTGATTTCCATTGAGCAGCTGAAATATTTAGAACTTACATGTATAATTTAACCCAGCCAGGCTCTGACTGACATGAGGGCATCACAGCCTAAGTCACTTGTGGCTGCAGAGTGAGAAAGAACACGCCGGCTCCCACCCCAACTCCCACCCCATGTCCTAACTGTGCTGAGCTATTTAGCTTCCCCAAAGCATCCAGCTTTTTTTCTGTCCTCCCAGCTTTCTTTGCACATGCTTTTCTTTCTTTCTGGAGTGCTTTTCTTGTCCTCTCCTCATGTACCTAGCTAACATCATCTGGTTTTTCAGATCTTGGCTTAGAAGACACTCCTTCTAGAAATGCTTCCCTGAACACTCCACTCCAGTCTCGGTTAAGAGATTCAGGAGCGGGACCTGGTACTTCTCCTAACGCGTATCTCACTTTGTTGCAAGTGTCTTTTGAGTTGTCTGTGAAAGGTGTGAAGGCAGAATATGGGTCTTCTTCACTGTTGTATCTCTGACTCTGAGCACAGAGCCAGATGTTCTGTAGCTCAATAAAAGTTGAATGAATGAACAAATGTTGAGTGGACAAGGAGTGGGGAAGCCACCAAAGTCCCAGGTGCCAGGCAAGAAACCCTGGGCTCTCAGAGCTGGGGTTGAAGCATTCAATAAGGGGAAAAAAAAACCCTAGGCTCCCGCAGGCCCCGTCAAGGAGCGAGCCATGGCTAGACAAACTGGCAGCTCACAAGGAGGACGTAATAACAAAAGAAACTGGTCTCCAGCTGCCTAGCTGCAGGAAATGTTTGTCAATGTGACATTCACAGAAGCCCTGCCCATGTGTTGTCCAAAGGGGAGAGCCAGCCTCAGCCAGACAGAAGGAACTTCAGCTTCAGTGCATGTGTTAGCACTGGGGGATGTGTGGCTTACAAGCTTCTTGGCTCTCTGTTCATTTTCTTTTTTAACTTTAAAAAAATCTCCAGATATTTCCCAAATTTGTTTTTGTTTTCTGTTTTTTGTTTTTGTTTTTACCTTTAAGGAATGTTTACTTTTAAGGTGCCATTGCCAAATTATATTAACACAGTTCATTAAAAATCTGCTTAGTAAAAAATTGGTTTGAGTCCAAAAACATTAGGATTCTATTAAATCAAGGCATCCTCTTTCATAAAACATTATTAGCACTGTCATTAATCTTTTTCGCACCCCTTCAAGCCTTGGCTTGTGTTTCTGGTTTACTCTGCTGTAAAGTAATTTTCCAAGGTATGTGACAGAGTGGAAAATGTTTAGGGAAGAGATTTGGGTTGAGGGTAAGGAATTTGGGGCTTAGAAAATAAAACTTGGTGAACTTAAGGAGGGCATTTGGTCCTTTTCAACCTCAGCTGCCTCCTCCTGGAGCTAGAGTAACTCTTCTTCAAATACTAGTTAATAAAATCAGTAGTGTTTTTTAAGTACCTACTATATGCCAACACAAAAGGTCTATAAAGGGAAGTAATTGGTCCCAGCATGGGGTGCGGAGGTGTGGTTCACATACCTTTGAGGGTGATGAACTGCACAGTCCAAATGGTAGCCACTAGCCATATTTGTCTATTTAAATTAAAATTAATTGATTACAATGAATAATTTAGTTTCTCATCTGCAGAAGCCACATTTTGAGTGTTTTAATGGCTACATGCAGCAAAGAACCCTCATAGAACCCAGATATAGAATGTTTCTATCATTATCCAAAGTTCTGTTGGTAGCACTGCATGGATATTCTCCCAGAATAAAGACTTTCCTGCTCACATGCATATTTTGGATCCAACTTCACAACTTATACAAGTTTGCAGGGTTGGGGGGGGGGGGCGCTGGCTGTTTAGGCAGTGGTTCACTTGATCCTTGAAACCCATGAATCCAAGAAAAGGAAGCCCTGATATGACAAGCTGTATTCCATCAGAATATAGCAAACTGGCAAAACTTGAGCAACAGAGCTGCTACAAACTCAGGATGCTAACTGCTTCACATGAACCTCACACAAAACCAGGCCCTTGGATTACTACCTGTCTGGCTACATTAAAAAAAAAAAAATCAGTTCAATATCCGAAAATAATTTGTAAAACAATGTTCAAGATTTTCTGCAGTCTCTTAAGAAAACACCAAAGGGAAATAATATTCACAACACACTGCAACTCTTCTTGTATTATCTTTTCCATCTTCTCTTTTCATCCTCCCACACATGGCATTTGCCTCCCTAAAGCTCTCCTCACCCCCTTTCCAAAGTCGCTCCAAATCCCCTAGCTCTGCAGCAGCTGCTGCTCCCTGTCCTCCCCTGCACAGCGAATTCTTTATCATGTAGCTCTAGAACATGTTTTATTTTCCCCATCACACAAATATAGTGGCAAAGGACAGAAAGAAAGCTCCCACGGTGCTGTGCCCAGGAACGCATTCCACAGTGACCCAGCCCACAGCTCTCCCTGCCAGCCTGGACTAGTTTCTCCAAGATGACTCATTTTCCCACTGATGGTCCACTCCCATCACTTCCTCTTCTGCCCACTGCTCCCAAGGGCCAGGGTCATGACTGAGACTGGTAGAGAAGAAATCCTTTTGCTGGAGTGCCAGAGGGGACTGATGTCATAGGGAAAGGAAGAAAACCAGATGGGTGGGTTCAGAGAATGTTTTATCTCCACTGTTAATTGTTCTATTATTTTTTTATAGGGCACTGCCCAACTCCCTACCAGGGAGTAAATGGCTTGCTGTGGGAAATGCATTAACTCTTAACAGTTTGCCAAGGTCAAAGGCTTCTTTTCATTCTGAAGATGAGCCCATTGATGCCATTCTTATCATTGTATTAGGAATGATGACCTTTGTTGAACTCTCTTATATTTTAAGTGAAAGCTTATCTCTGCAGGAAGGACAGTCCCGTCCCATTTATCCAACTCCAATGCGCATCCACCATCGTTAGGTCATATGCCTGGAATTCCATCCTCAGAGGAGAGGGCGCCTTAAAGCCTAGAGCCATCGCACTTCTTATCCTTCCTTCTTATGTCCTCCACACATACCTGAACTTACCATCATCCATCCCCTGCAGATCATTTCCATCTGCTTTGTTCCTTGTCTCAGAACGCTACCGCTGCCTAACCAGGTCCCCATGCCAGGAACCTAGGAATCAGCCTGGACTTCTCCTCCTTCCTGTGTCCCCAAGTCCAATCTCTGTCCAAGTCCCATGACTTCATCTTCTTGGGATACCTAATCTCATTAGTATCTCTATCTCTTATCACCTTGCATCAGGGCACTGGTATCTCTTGCTTGGGTGATTGTAAGTGGTCTCCTAGCTAGGGCACCCACTCCTATGTTACTTTCCCGAGTAACCTGCTAGTCCATGGGCCATCTAGGGCTATTCCTGTTCTTACCTACACTCACATTTAGGCTAATCTGAACACACTGTGTATCTTCCTAGAACAATAAAAATCCAACTCCAAAATCATTAATGCATAAGGTAGTTTTTTTAAAAAGATTTTATTTATTTTCAGAGAGAGGGGAAGCAAGAGAGAGAAAGAGAGGGAGAGAAACAAACATAGTAGTGCAAGGGAAACATCAATTGGCTGCTCTCACACCCCCAACTGGGGACCTGGCCCGCAACTCAGGCACATGCCCTGATTGAGGAATCAAACCAGCAAACTTTCCATTTGCAGGCCAGCACTCAACCCACTGAGCCACACCAGGCTATTAATGATAATTTAGTTTTAACGAAGCAATCTATGAAGTCTCAGGAGGGGTTTTCCACTGCAATTAAAGAGAAATACTTCCTACACTGACCTCTTTTTTTTTTTTTTTAAGATTTTACTTATTTATTTTTAGGGAGAGGGGAAGAGAGGGAGAAAGAGAGGGAGAGGAACATCAATGGGTGGTTGCCTCTCGCGCGCCCCCTACTGGGGACCTGGCCTGCAACCCAGGCTTGTGCCCTGACTGGGAATTTGAACGAGCGACCCTTTCCTTCCCAGTTTGGCGCTCAATCCACTGAACCACACCAGCCAGGGCCCTACACTGACCTCTTAAACATCTTTCCTTTTTCCCTAAGTTCCCTCAAAATGGCAGCTACTGCCACATCTCTCACTCACTTCTCCTTTCTTCTACCATCTGTCCTGCAGCTGCCCTCTAGTAAAATTAGCTCAGTCTCCTCCCCAACTCACTGCCCTCAGTAGTCTAAACTCCATAAAATGGTCTACTAGGCCTTGAAGCCCCAGCCTCGGTTCCTTCTCCCCACTTAAACTTGCCCTAGGGCAGTGGGAATTGTCCCTGCTCTGCCACTCTCTGCTCTCTGGGTAATCACACCGTCCTTTTTACTTGAAAAGCGTTTCCCTTCTTCCCGATGGTTAACTCCTACTGGTCTTCCAGGGCTCATCCTAAACACTTAACTGCTGGAGGCCTTTCTTACAGTCTCTAAGACTTCATTGGATGGTCTCTCGGCAGCTGACCCTTATCACAACTGTGCTCCAAATGACTGTTTAAATAGCAACTTGAATATACATACACCACTGGCCTCATACAGGGCCTAAATTACAACATGCACTTGATGATGCTGAATAACTAGATAAGCAAAAGATCAAAAGGGCATCCCTGCCTAGGGTCTGTGGCCTTAGCAGAGAATAGGCCCCTTGAGCATGAAGCAATAATTTTGGCCTTGTTTGTGTTCTAACCTGCAAAGGTTCGTATCTGGGCTGACAGGAACAAAATTCACCTTTGTGGTTCCATGGATGATCGTAAATGCCTCCTAGCAATTTAGCTGTGTTCCTTCTAATCAGGGAGGCTATACTTGCCACATGACCATATCTGGGCACAACATGTTCTAGATTAGGTATGGACCCTTCTGGTGACTGCACACTGTAAGACTGTGCACAATACAAGCTGAATCTTTACTATTCATAAGCAGTCTTCCACCTAGAGTCCTGTTAGGTCACTTATCTGATTCCATTTATCTTTCTCCCTAGGAAGAATACCCAATTGCCTCCAGTAGTTGGTTTTTGGTTTTTTTTTTTGGTCTTTCCTGGCAACAATCACGTAGGAGTGGTAGAACTCAGAAGATGCTGTTAATACACCCCAAAACAAGAAGGCATGTGGACTTTAGGATGCCTTTAGGATATATAAGCTCTATAAGGCTGTATACTTAGACTCAAGATCACATTCGACCAGAGCTCTTTCCTATTTGTCTACTGAATGCCAGCAAAGAACAACTAGAAGCTTTATATGATCCAGAATACAACAGATAGTGCTGATTGTTTTATTTTAGAAATAATTTATTGTTTTATTTCAATTAAAAAGGTAGTACCTGTTAATTACAGACAATTTGATAAATGCAGAAAAGCATAAATAACAACAAAAATATAGAAATCATTTCCATCATGAGATATCTCCACATTTGGAAGATTATTATCTTCCATGTTTTGTTACAAGCAATGAATATATATATATAAAAAATTGTATAAAAGTGGATAATTCATAAATTTTATTCCGTTTGTTTTTTCAAAATATAAAAATGAAACATAGTTGAAACAACAATCTTCAGCTTTACAGAAATGTGTGACATCTAAAGTGAAATTCCCCACAATTGCATTCTTCAGGGACAACTGGTGTCAACCAGTTTACTAGATTCCTTCAGTATACTTGTGTGCATGTGTGTGTATAAAACACCATTTTTAATTCACTTTAATTATAACTAAATTAGCGTGACCTTAATAGCTTTTAAAACATCATTTAATAATTGTGTAACATTCATTATCATTGTGTTGAGCCACTCCCTTATTATCAGGAGTTTAATTTTTTTTTTAAATTTCACAGAATGCAATTGTAGGGGCCCAGGGCAGGCTGCCCCAAAATATCCCACGATGTTAATTATTTTAAAATAAAGTTACTTGACCAGCAGCCAGTGCCTGAATGCAGGAATGAATTTCTCCCATAAAGGTGCCCTCCTTGATGTAGGGGGTGCTAACAGAAACACTATATTTCTAGAGTTAAGGAATCCAGGGCCCAAAAATTGCATAAAGAAGCCTTGTTATTCCTTTACTAATTCATTACCCAAGCCCAAACTTTGTTTAGATTTCTCAGTAATAAGCCTAAGTGTCCTTGTCCTGTCATTTCTTCACAAATTTACTGTTTCATTGTTTAGAAAGTACAAAAGCTGGTTGGTTCATCGTTCCAGGGTGTATCATTATTTGTGATCTCCCACATGCACATATTAAACTGGTTTTTCTCCTGTTAATCTGGCCTTATGTCAATTTTATTATTGGTCCAGCCATAAGAACTCACAAAGTGGTAGGGGAAGTCTCCCTCTCCCGGACACAATGAACATAAATAATTTATTGTGAGGATTTCTTATTTTCTTATGATAAAATCCTTCAACTGGAATTACTGGATCAAGAGGTATATGTATATTATCAGGGCCTGATGTATGCCATTCGACTTACCTTCCAAAAAGATCACACACAGTAGTTATGTGTGGGTGTCTAATTTTTTGTTTGTTTTGATTTAAAAAGACTAAAAGGTGATATAACTAAAGTCAACTACCTTCAGAATAAATGTTTGGTTTCATTCCCTTCCTATTGCTAGCATTAACAGAGGTTTTTTAAATCATTTAAAATTGTTTTTATTTATTGATTTTAGAGAGAGGGAGATAGACATGGATTTGTTGTTTCACTTATTTATGCAACCATTGGTTGACTGTTGCATGTGCCCTGACCGGGGATCGAACCATCAACCTTAGTGTATACGGAGAACGTTTGAATCAACTGAACTAGTTACCTGGCTAGAGTAACAGAGCTTGTTTTTAACAAGTTTTATATCCTCCCCCAAAATTTTATTATGCAAATTTTCAAACATACGGAAAGGTATAAAGAATGGTTCTGTGAACACACGGATTACACCAACCGTCTAAATTCTATAGTTAACATTCTGCTGTATTTGCTTTGTTGTATCTACCCTACAGGTTTCACTTTTAATACGACAAATCTTTTAAAATCAAGATTCTTCTGATGCAACGCTTCACTTTTGTGACGTCCCCAGATTCAATGCCCTGCACCATGGGATGTAAATGCGAAAAGTGCCGCGGTGGGAGCCTACCTGACCTCCTGGAGGACTCAGCACAGGCGTTGTGAGCCAGGCTCTGGGTTCTAATTCTGACCCCACCACGAGACCTCAGTTTTCTCACCTGTAACAAGGGAATCCCCCCCAATCCTCGGTAAGGACTAAAATCACAAATCACAGGACGCACTCTGTAATGAGAGTTGCCAAAGTTATGATTCCTACTCCCGATCTCCGATGAACTTCAAGTCCAAGCTACAGAGTCCATCTCAGCCCTCTTTCATTCATCTTTGTCCATCTTACACCCTCAGTTCTAAGTAACCGTAAAGTGGGGACAGGAGGTGCAGAGAGCTACTGACCTGAGGCTAAGCGCCGCTATGACCCCGCCCAGCCCAGCCGTCCGGGACGTCGTCTGGTGCAGCCGGGTGAGCCTGCGGCCGGACTCCCTCCCCCGGAGGCCCCGCACGCTGAATGACAGCTCGCGCGGCACACTCTGGGCTACCCGCGTCACCTCAGGGAGTGCTCGCAAACGTCTGTGAGGTAGGCGGCGCGACAGAGGCGGAAAACTGTCGCCCAGGGAGCCTGAGTTACTTGCCCAAGTCCACGCCGCCGGTGAGTGAACTGCCTTCGGGAACTAAACCCAATCAGCAGTATTCCACGACCGCCCTTTTGGCGCCCAGGGATCCGCCGGCACCTAAGCGAGCCGAAGGCCCGCGCGCACGCGCAATCCTCGCAGCCGCGTCCCCTTTAAGAGAATTCCTTCTGCCTCCTTCGACCCTTTCGCTTCCGCTCCGCGTTCCCACAATACTCTGCGGCTGAGCGCCTCCGAGCCCGCGGGGACGCTGCGGGGGAACCCCGGCTGAGGAGGCGGCGGCGGCGGCGGCGGCAGCGGCGGCGGCGGCGACGTGGGCTGCGGCGGGCCCGCGGCGTCGGGCAGTGCGGATGTCGGGCTGGGCGGACGAGCGCGGCGGCGAGGGCGACGGGCGCATCTACGTGGGGAACCTTCCTACAGACGTGCGCGAGAAGGACTTGGAGGACCTGTTCTACAAGTACGGCCGTATCCGCGAGATCGAGCTGAAGAACCGGCACGGCCTCGTGCCCTTTGCCTTCGTGCGTTTCGAGGACCCCCGGTGAGGCCCCGCTCCATCCACCCGCCCGCCGGCCCCGGGCCCCCGCCTTCCCTGCTGCTCCTACCCCTCCCCCTCCCCGCCCGGCCCTCCCCTCCCCCCTCAGCGCCGACCCCTCACGGCGCCCCCGGGTGGAGGCTGTGTGGCCTCCTCTCGCCGTAGGCTCCGGGCCGTCCCTTGCGCCATCGTCACTTCCTCTATTATTATTATTTTTTTTTTAGTTTACTTAAAACCGCAGAGGCTGGGCCTTCGGAGGGCCCAGACCCGCCTAAACCGGCGTCAGGGATGGTCCAAGTGGTCGTTCCCTTCCTCACGGCTGGAGAGGCACCCTGGAGGGGAAGCGGCCCAGGGCTTGGGGACCTTGGCCCTTGAGCCAGCCCGAGGAGCCTGTGAGGAGCAGGAGTGGTCAGCCCCCGCCCCCCGCCCCGCACGAACTCGCCGTCTAGGGGGACACAGACTGCGGGGCTGTAGATGCCTTCGGAGGTCGTAAAGGGGTCTCTGTGATGGAACAAGTCTCGGTCGGCGCGCGCCCCGCCCCGCCGGGCCAGGGCCTCGTCCTTCTAAAAGCATCGGGGATTTGGAAAAACTCCTAAAACAGGCCGGGGGGGGTGTCCCTGATTTCACTCCTTTCCGCTAGTGAGGGAGGCACCGCTGAATGCTGAGGGACCCAAGGACATGGAAGTTCCCTGTCCCTAAACCGGTTCAAAGGGGTCTTTGTGATTTTGCAAACATTCCTGGACCGGCCCGGAAAAGACTTAGGAACTTTCAAAACTGCGGTTGGTGGTTCCCAGGAGCCACCCCCCGGTGCTGGTCACTCGTCTCGGGGTAGATTGGAGCCCAGTCTCAGTTTTCCAGCATTGCCCCCGGGCGCCTGACCCCGTCGGGGCTCTGCAGGCCTCCCTGTTAGGACTGTAGGGGCAGGGAGCGCGTTTGAGGATGGGGTGGGGGGCAGCAAGTACCCTGAGGCTCCGATTGCCATTTGCCTCAAAACGTGGAACTAGGCACTTTCTCATCTCAACTGGAGAAGGTTGCGCCTCTGTTAATTAGTAACATTTCCGGTGTGGTTTCTGAGCAGTCCCTCTGTGTCCTGTGCCATGCTGTGTATGATTAGCATTTTCGGCCTTTGAGGTAGGTCTTGTTAATCGCATTTTACAGATGAAGAATCTGAGGATTTAGAGTTGGTAAAAGGGATCAGGGTAGGATTTGAACCCCTGTTCTGCCCTTTTTGGAACACAGACCTATCTACATTGTCATCTCTTCCCTCGTTTCTCTTTTTTAAAAGATTTTTAATTTTTTTATGATTTTATTAATTTCATTTTTACACAGAGGGGAAGGGTGGGAGAAAGAGAGGGAGAGAAACATCAGTGTGTGGTTGCCTCTCCCGTGCCCCCTACTGGGGACCTGGCCCGCAACCCAGGCATGTGCCCTGACTGGGAATGGAACCAGCAACCCTTTGATTCACAGGCGGGGGCCCAATCCACTGAACTGCACCAGCCAGGGCCCTCGTTTCTTTAGTAATAGGAAAGCTATAGTTTGATATTACTGCATTCCAAGTTTAAAGCAAAGAACACACTGCACGCACAGTGTGTTATTTAATTCTAACAATAACCTTATGAGAAAGACGTTAGTTACCTTTAGAGATAGGAATTTAACTTACCCAGAGACAGTGAAGAGCAGAAGAATGATTTGAACTCAAGTCAGTTTGTATATAAAATCTGCTTTAAATCTTAGCAGCTGTGCCTCTCTCCCACTGCATTATAAATATAGCCAGGGTTCCACTGGATGTGGTCCTCCTTGCTTTTAATCCTGTAACTAAAATCGTGATAAATGATGTGCCTATGACAGCTGAATAATGCCGTTATTAGTGTATCTTCAGCTCTGCTTGCCCACCCAAGCCGTTCTTTCTCTCATCCAATACTGGAATCAACTGGTGTTTTTATGTTTCCTAGAACCCTAAGAAAGACTAAAAGAAATTTTATCTTTTTTGGCGAAATGGTACCCAGATAACTGGTTTTTGACAGCTTCTCCAAACCACGCTGAAAACATATGCTTCAGAGAGTTTTATAGTCTTACAAAACACTAAATTGCATTTGTGTTTTGAGCCTTCTTTTTAAATGGGTTTTCTCTTTCTATAGACTTGATGGTAGTAGGCCTTGTCGAAGAATGTAAAAGGACTTATGTGTGATATGCATTTTGAGAAACTACCCACCCAAGTTAGAAAAACACTATTTTACTGGCAAAGTCAGTCACCTGTTAATTTATTCCTTTTTGTTTCTGAATTAGTCCTCCTATAAGTAATCTGTTAACTCATTATCATTTCATACCTAGAAAACCCAGTATGTGACAGCTGTGAAGTTTAATTCCAATATCATGTAATGTCTTCAGACCAAAGCAGCATTGCATCAAGATTCTATGTTTGTTTGTTTGTCTCACTCTAGGTTTTTGCTTGATACTTATTACTCATGCCCCTCACTGGGAAGTCATTAAGCGTCCTGAGCATCACTAATGCCAAACTTTTCTTTGCAGAGATGCAGAAGATGCCATTTATGGAAGGAATGGTTATGATTATGGCCAGTGTCGGCTTCGTGTGGAGTTCCCCAGAACTTATGGGGGTCGCGGTGGGTGGCCCCGTGGTGGGAGGAATGGCCCTCCTACAAGAAGATCTGATTTCCGAGTTCTTGTTTCAGGTATGTTCCTTTGAAAAACCAAATGAGATGATGAATGTAAGATACTTAGCACAGTCTGGCCTTCAAGAAATGTTAGCTGTTACTCTTCAGTGCATGGCATACGCGGGGCTTTCTTTTCTATAGCCTGTGCATAGTGACAGTCTGAAGCCCTGCCCTGTCTTGGCAATGAGGCAGGTATCTTGCAAATGAAATTGCACTGGTAGTGCAACCTTGTTCTAACAAACTTGTTTCTTAGAAAGGAGTTTTCTAGTGTTGAAAGGGAAGATGATGGCAAACCCCCTGATCTGGAATTCTAAAGATGTTTTCTTTTGGAATGTTCCATGGTATTGGACTTGATAGGAAAGACATTCCAGGAGCCAGATTTGAACAACTTAACCAATCTGGGATCCTGAAAAAGGCCAGTTTTTGTGGTTTTGGACATATGTGAAAAAAAGAAACAACTTGGCAGCTTAGGGAATTTATTACAAAGTATAGGACAAAATGTCCATCTTAGACGGCGGGAGTATCACAGTCACAGCTGACTCCCATTGATGCTTAAGAGTGATACCATCAGTATCTGCCTGTCTTTGTGTCCCTTTGTAATTTTTTTAACCCCAGAACTCTATTCACTCCTTCAGGATGTCATATTTTTTTTTTCTCTCCATGCTGCTCTGAAATCCTGCTTAGAAAACTATTAGGAAATGGCTGCAGTCCTGAGCTGTGAAGGGTAAACACAGCCTTTGAGAGCAGGAGCACATTTCCCTTTCATGACATCAGGTAGGGTTGTATGACTCCCGACTAGTTTTAGCGACTGAGCTTACCTTTTCCCCCACTGTATTGGAGAATATTGGTGATCTTTTAAGAGGTATTTTGACTAGTTTGTCAGTTAATCACACCTACAAAAAAGCAAACACACATTAGATTTTTGTTGTGTTGTTACCTTCTGCTACACTTTGGTTATTTCATTGGATGGTTTCAAATTCCCATGTCTTAGGAACCTATTGGTACTGTTAAATTTCATGTGGAAAAAATAACTCAAAGTCTTGAGAGTTTGGTATTAATTATGAAAGACAAAGAAAGAGAGGCTATGAATTCTCAAGAGATGCTAAACTAGTAATGAGATGGACTCCTTGCTATGTTGTAAAGGCTTGTTCTGGAAGATTAGCCTAGGACTAATTTCTTAAGGTGGTTTATTACACATACTTTAGTGCTCTTCTCTGGTTTCGTGTTCCTTGTCAAGATTTGTGATTTGGGGACCCTCAGGATTTAAGAGTAGTGATTGATGGAGAAGGGACCCTAGGTAGCGCTGGCTCTAAACAGGGCAGTTAACATGGCTGAAGGATGTGGCCTCTTCTCTTATGTTCTCCATGCCCAGGACTTCCTCCCTCAGGAAGCTGGCAGGACCTGAAGGATCACATGCGAGAAGCTGGGGACGTCTGTTATGCAGACGTACAGAAGGATGGAATGGGGATGGTTGAGTATCTCAGAAAAGAAGACATGGAATATGCCCTGCGTAAACTGGATGACACCAAATTCCGCTCTCATGAGGTGGGTCCCCACCTTCTATAGAAGAGCTTGTACCCAGTCCACTGCACCTGAAGCTGACCGAACAGAAGTAGCAGCAGGCCATGCATTTGCCATTTGATGACCTTACAATACCATTGAAGATCTATCTTAAGTGGACAGAGCTAAGGAAGTCATCATGACTAAGCCCACAGGGTCATAGCAGAGAGAAGTCTGCAGTCATAGTATTTTTAACCTGGAGAGAACACTGGTGCAGTCTGTCATAATGTGGTGAGCTATTGTGATAGCATCCCTTTCATAGCTGGCAGTGTCTCTCAGTGAACCTAAATATTATGGCTGTCCCTCCTCTGGGTCGAGTCTGGGCTCTGCAAGCCAACCTCATCATCTCAGCCCTTCTAGGTACTGCTGTTGGGGCTGAGTCGTCACTTCATTTTTCTTCCCCAAAGTAGTGCAGGATCCTTTTTGAAACCTGAGCCACCTTGTTATTTTCTTGTGGTCGATCACCTTACCCTTGGGACTTAGTTCTTGACGTCCTTCCTTTCAAGAAGGCAGCAGCTGCTTTGGCTGTCTTGGTCCGATTCTATTCCCTTGGATGCCATCAGATACTAGATACTAGACCACCAATTGGATGTTGTTTTTTTTCTGGTTGTCCTGCCCTGATTTGCTGTGGGGTTTAGAGGTGTCTGAGGACAGGAATATGTAGGCCCACTTTTTTTCCTAAGGATTCATCTATTCCCTAATTTTATGGCTTGGAGGCTGTATAGCTTAACAAGGCTTTTGCGCCCAGACTAACCCCTAGGACTTGAATTTGGAGCAGAAACAAAACAGCACCTGGTCAGATACACTGCAAATCAGAGCCTCAGGGTAAATTCAATTACTGACTTCACCTGGGGGGGAAAGCATCTGGCTTATTTCATTTTAGCATCTTTAGATCTGAGAATGCTGGTGAAGGCAGCGGGCCTGGAGAAAGGCCAGCCTAAACAGCACTCCTGCTGCTTAGCTGAACCGATCTCAACCCTGGTTCCACCACATGCAAAACAGTCACCAGAATATTAGAGACTTGCCAGGAAAATAAATCATGAAAATAACTAGAGCACATAGCCCAGGTTCTCACACCTGGGAGATGCTGAATATAGGTTAACTCCTTCCATAGGTGCCCATCGAAAGGTGCATAGGAAGAGGAAGGGGATCGAGCTATACAGGGTGGGGCAAAAGTAGGTTTAGAGTATAAATATGTAAAACACATGTATTCTTGTATTATTATTAATTACTGTATTCTCCATATGAACTGCAATCCTACTTTTGCCCCCACCTTGTGTGTGTGTGTGTGTGTGTGTGTATCTCCTCGGAGATCCTTTCTAGGTCTTAGATTCTAGGGCTTAGTGGCAGTAATTCAGATATGGTAAAATACTGACCGGTTGCTTCTCACATTCCCTGACCAGAGGCTGAACCCACAACTGAGGCATGTGCCCTGACAGAATCAAACTGGCGACTTTTCGCTTTGTGGAATGGTGCCCCACTGAGCCACACCATTCAGAGCTTAGAGCATTTTTGAGACGTGCTAGTAAGAGTACCTGCCTCTTAGAATTGTGAGGGCTTGACGAGATAACATCATGCCAGGCAAATAGTGCTCAGTACGTAACTATTATTGTTAAACAGCTGTGCTAGGTGGTGTACTTTATTCTTCTGGGTCTTATTTTCCTCCTTTTTGTTTGAATTTCAGGGTGAAACTTCCTACATCCGAGTTTATCCAGAGAGAAGCACCAGCTATGGCTATTCACGGTCTCGGTCTGGGTCAAGAGGCCGTGACTCTCCATACCAAAGCAGGGGTTCCCCACACTACTTCTCTCCTTTCAGGCCCTACTGAAACAGGTGATGGGAACTTTTTCTTTATTTTTTAGGCAAACTGAGCTGCTTTGTGCTCAGAATTTACATTCCAGATTGATGATTTAGTGTCTTAGGAAATTTTTTTAATTTTTTTTTAAGGAAATAAAACTACATAATTTCTACCAGGGCCATATTAGCAGTGAAACATTTTCAACTGCAGAAATTGTGGTTTTGGTTCAGAAACAACTTGTATATTTTTCACCCCGATTATGGGGGAAAAAATCAGTGCTGTGTCCTTGTGGGTTGCTCTGCTATGAGATCAGCAGTTACTGTGACTGAGTGGGCCCATTCTGTTTAGAAATATATTTTAAACGTTTAGTAATTGACATGTGTGGTTGTCCTTGATTAAGTTCATAGATTTCACCGAACAGGCACACTAATTAAAAAAACACACATCACTGAGTTGTAGTGACAACTTACACCCAGTTGGTAAGGAGCAGGAGTGGATAACTTTATTTGCAAATAAAGTTATTTGCTCTTATGGTAGTTTGAGAACTTCCATCCCAAAGGCAGGTTCAGGGTTCTCTTATAGTTCAAGACCAAGTTTGTAAATTAAGCTATTTTAAAACAAAAAACAAAAAAAAGTGAGTGTTGCAGATAAGGCAGGGAATGGGAAGAATAAAAACAGATTTTTATAAATGGGCTGCAGCATAAAGATCATTGGGAAATTCTTAGCCAAAGTCAACTTTGGTAGTTCAGTTAGAAAGAAAAGATTTCCAAGGTCTGGTTCTATCACTTTTCTAAATCTGTCTCATTTATTCTTGCTACATGGGTTTTCTTTTTTCTTTTTTTCCAGTTACAATTTATTTTCAATATTGTACTGGTTTTGAGTGTAGAGCATAGTGGTTAAATACTATACTTTACAAAGTGTTCCCCCCCGCCCCCGCCACCGGTATTTCCAGTATGTACCTGGCACCATACATAGTTATTACAACATTATTGACTAGATTCCTTATTTTGTACTTTACATCCCCTAGTTTGTAACTACCAATGAATACTTAATCCCTTTACTTTTTTACCCAGTCCCTGAACTGCCCCCTGTCCCTGCAACCACCAGTTCATTCTCTGTGAGCTATGTGAGCTTAAAATCAAAAACCTGACAAACCACCTCCCCCTGCCCCACACCATCTTAGATTCTGCTCAATTCAATGGTCTTGGGAGTAGGGATCTACTTTGTCCCAGGATTAGTGCTATGTTTAAAGAACAAACAAACAAAAACACTATTGGAGTATGACTGACAGGTAAAAACCTGTTTATTATATACAACTTAATGAGTTTAGGGTTAAGTATACACCCATGAAACCACCACCTTGATGGCCATAGACATATCTATCCCATATGTGGTAAGAACAATGAACATAAGATCTACCCTTTCAGCAAATTTTTAATATACAATAAGTACTGTTAGCTATTCCAGGAGTATTTTTAAAAGTTCTTTTCAGAGAGAAACTGTACGTGTGGCTAATATCCCTTTTGCATATAATCACTTTGTGGGATGGTGGGTGGTTCTAAGTCCAGGAGTACCAAAGCTAATAGTCTACTTTGAACACTCTTCAGACCTTAGCAAAAAGTTAGCCCTCTGTTCAGAACAAAGTGGTTACCCAGAAACAAATTCAGGTATGTTCAGTAAAGAAAAAATATTGCTCAGGTCAACAGAAATAGCAACTAAAAAGGACAGCTGAGGTTGTCACATAGTATGATCAGATGCAGTGTCTAAGAGTTACATAAATAGAAAAATGCACTTAAATGCAGTTGGGTAGACAGTCCTTGTGAGTGGACATGAAGGGGTATGACGTCTTCCAAACTGAACATTTCCTTGGAAATTGACAATACCTTTTACTTCCATTAGTGTCAGGAACTCATTGCCTTGTTTTGGCTAAATCTTTACCAATTCTGTCTTCAGAAAAGTTAGTTACTAAAAAAAACCCCAAACACTTAACCGTCAGTTTTTTTCAGGTTACTGAAGGAAGTGGAACTTTAGTGTTCATAATAACAAAATACTATCATGCTTCCATGTGTTCACAGGGTACCCCTTCCTGGAATAGCTACTCAGCTCTGTGAGAAGGGCTCTTGTTCATCCAGCTTTGGCAAGGGGATATTACCTGTTTGAAAACAATAACGAAAAAGAATGTTACAGCTGAGCCTGCTGCCAACTGGCTCTACTGAGCTAACTTATCACTTGGTTTGTCATGGAAAATAAGCAAAGGAAATAAGTGTAGCTACTATCCTGTTTTCTTATTTATCCTTATTTTTCTTACCATGAGTATCTGAAAGAATCACAGTTACAAGTGAAACCTAATTAATGCACTTTTCAGTGAGGAGTGGAGACAGGTTAGCCATCTATATGCATGAAGGAGTGGATGGAAGTCTGACCGTGAACTCACTTTGTCCTAAGAAGCAAAGTCTGACACAAGGTTCCTTTTAGAAATAGCATGTGATCAGTGGATATGTCTGCTGAAACAGTGACAACCATCTGGCTCTGAGATGGATTGTTCTCTCCACACTTAATGGAGGGAGGTGGTTTAGTGAATCAGGCATGGTGAAGAGTAGAGTTCACACATCTTTTTAGCTTTCCTTCCCATCATTGCTTCAACTGGAGCTTTTCTTTAACTGGTTGGCCTTGATCGAAGAGGTGACCCCTGAGCTAAAGAGCTAATGTTTGTCTCTGGAGGCTCCTCAGAAAGGTCCTCCTCCGAACGGATCTCCTGAACTTGAAGTTGGCACTTGGAAAGCCAGCTGCCTGAGTGCTTAAGCTAGTCCCATCCCCAAATATCTAGAGGTGTGCAGAAGCTCTGAGGACCCACTTACCTACAGAGGAGATAACAATTTAACCTACCCACGGTTCTGGATTTTATTTTTGATCTAGAATTATTTTAAAGCCTCCATTTAATATAGTTCCAGTGAGGTTTAAAGTTGCCAACTGATGGTTCACAGGATGCATCTGGGTTGCAGGTATGTTTTATTTGCATGGTCTTTTATTTTTTTTAATTTTTAATCAGTTGCCAGTACTTAGAATTTGGGAAGTACCACACAAAGTGCCAGATGTCCACATTCCCTGGGAAAATGGGCTTACGTTCCTGCCTGGCACTGAATGAGAAGCGGCAAATGCCAGTTAAGCCTTTAGGAAGAGGTTGATTTGCTACTGTACACACTCCTCCCCGCACCACTTCTGTTTGTTCACTCTTGTTACCCACTGGTCCCTAGAGATGAGCATGACCCTTAGACTCTGCTGCCCCATTTAATGCCCCACCAGTATGCACCATATACTTTTTTAAATGGTTAATTAATATTTTTTATTTTCAGATTTACTGAAATATAATTGACATATAACATTGTGTAAATTTAAGGTGTACAATCTAATGATCTGATACATGTATATATTGCCAGTTACCACAATAAGATTTCTTAATACCTATCACTCACATAACTTTTTTTTCCTTGGGAGAATTTTTAAGATGTCTCAGCAGCTTTCAAATATACAAAACAGTATTGTTAACTATAGTCGTCATGCACGCTACATCTCCAGGACTTATTTATCTTATAACTGGAAGCTTGCACGTTTTGACCACTTTCATCTAATCCCCAGCTTATCGAGCGCTTTCACATAGCAAATTTGGGCCTCACAGTTCCTCCTATGTTCTTAGTTTACTGTGGAACAATTTTGTTAAACCATTCTAGGAAACACATACCTGGGGGGGCCACAAAATACTCCTCCACAACTCGACGTGAGTTTTGTAGTAGTTCTTCAGCACAGTTGCCTTCTACCACTTTGTCGGATCTCAAGTAAAGACATCTACAATAACCAGAAGTTTAAGGTTACCTCATCGGAGAACAGGACTTCTAAGGCACGGGTGGAGAGGGTCAAGAGTGGGAGAACAAGGGAGCAGCATATTGAGTTCTGGTCACTGCTCAAAGGTGGAGGATCTGTGGTCAACATTAGAGCAAATTACAGTCTACAGTTTACAGATCCGCCCAACAACCCTGTGCGGTAAGTGGTTATTATTCCTTGGGATTGATGTTTAAATATTTTTGGATAATTACAAAGGGTAAGTTGCTTTTGGTGGAGATAGGTTATTAAAGGCAATTTGAATACAATATGTTAAATCTAACAGGTCAGCACAGCTTTCCAAGGGAGTAAAGGGACACCTGACAGGATGGGTAAAGAAAAGTACCCAGAATAAGCAATGTCACTGCTAAAGGATGGGCAAGAAATAGCTGGACTGGGAGGACGGGAAATGGACTTACTGCTCAAGAGTGGGTTTAAGTGACTTAAGGGTACTAGCTCCTCAGTGATAAAACTGGGATCTGCGCCAAATTCTGGTACTCCTAAGTAAAGTGCTTTTTTCACTGCAGCTACCTTTGTGGAAATAAAAGTGCCTCCCTTGCAAGATATACCACAAACAGTTCAGAAATCTCCACTATTCTGGCCTAATGGCTTCATTAAAGTATCCAGATGGCAAACTAGTGAAACCAAACAGGAGCCGAACATATCTGAAGCTTTGCTACTGTTCCAAGGTTTAAGAGTGCATGACGGGAGGTCTGAGCCTGCCTCCAGATATTCGGGCTGAAAAATAAGCAGCCTGCTCGGTCACTGAGAGGGAGCAGCCAAACTACTGCTGCTTTGAGCAGGCATAGGCCTAGGTCTAAACCTAAGGGGACAAAGGGGCAAGGATGTGACGTGAACGTCTGGGCAGAGGCTGCCTAGAAGGCTGTTGTAAGAAAGGACTAGGGTTTTTTGGGGGGGGCGGGGGGCGGTTGGTGGCTCCCAGCCTGAGGCTAAAGACAGTAAACACTTATTCATAGTATGAGAGTGGGCAGCTGGAGTCCATTCCAGGATCTGGCACAGTCTTAACTGTGTGGTCTTGAACAAGTGTGATCTTTCCAGACCTTCGGTTTCTTGCCAAAAAAGTAAAGGTTGCACTAGTGCTTTTTTTTGTTAGTCATACAAGGATTATGTGTTTATTTAAGAAAACTTGGAGAACAAAAATAAATATCCATAAAGGACCACTGGGCTTTCTGGAGTTTATATTTCTGTTGGGCAGTATAACAAAGTGGATAAGAGTTTGGACTCCTGAATCACTGCTGAATTCAGACCCCAGTGATGAGTGTGTTTGCCACAGCCACCTTCACATGTAATGTGTACAAATTACTTTAAAAACTTTTTAAAAAACTGATTTTAGAAGAAGGGGGGAGAGAGAGAGAAACAGGGAAACACTGCTTTGTTTTTCCACTTACTGATGCATTCACTGGCTGAGTCTTCTATGTGCCCTGACTGGGGAATTGAACCCATAACCTTGGCTATCAGGACAACACCCTAACCAAGTGAGCTACCCAGCCAGGGTCGTGTGCAAATTTTCCTCTCCATGCATCACTTTCCTTATTTGCAGAATGCTTCATAGAGTTTCTGGGAAGATTAAAATGATGCTAAAAAAAGATACGATGATGTCAGTAAGAGGTGGATGCTGAACAGCACCTGCTCCTTTTTAGTCAGTATAGCCCAAGTACACCTCAGTCCCCACTGTTCATTCAGAGTATAACTGGCATGTAAGTTGCCATAATCATGCTTAACCTGCTGAATCCCTACAGACTGGAAGGATGCTAACTTTTCTTGGCTGTTGGGAAACATTAATGACTACTACCGCCAACAGGTTAAAAGCTGCTGCTTCCCAACAGTTGATCTAACAGCGACTGATTTATTTACTCATTTGGTAATCAGGTTTCCTGCATGACATTTTCAAAAAAACCCAAAATTCACCCCTTGAAATATTACACATTTCCACCTAATTACTATGATGAAGCTGTTTCTAGAATAGAGCCACACCTCCCTCTTTTCTTCATAGGCTACTGACCCCAAGATCTCTTTGAGAGTGGCACACCATGCAGACCCTTCTTGGGTTAAGCGACTTGGCAAGTCGCTTAACTTTTCTCGACCTCGGAATTGTGCATAAAACACCGAACAGGAACTGATAAACTCTTTAGGTGTCTGTGAATCACTGATTGACTAAATGTCTACCTCACTTCGTCTTTCTCAGTCCAAGTTCTACAAGAGAATTTAGCCCAGGTACTGTAGGACACCCATTTAAACAATCAGCTATGTACCTGGGCTAATATTTAGGAACTATCCTTGGGAGAATTGAAGGGTCTCTTGGGCCTTCCTGTGTTCTGGTTCAGATGAAAAATCCTGACTGAGAAGGGTTTCAACTGTGAACTAGAAATCCCTGCCCTCTAAAGCTCACGCATTTAAACCAATAACTGGGAAGTGCAAATATAATAAAAAGTTAATTTAACGTAAAGCAGTATAGCAGCATGGAGGGAAGAAAGGTGGCTGTGCCGGCCCTTGGACGGAATAGGACAGTTCTGCCCTGCTCTGGTATTAGGCTGCCAGGAGTCATTTTGCTGGACACCACCTTGCATCATCTACAAGCCTTTTCTTTCCCTCATTTTTTCTAGTTTTATGCTAATCATTTTGACTAAGTTTTTGGTTCAAATAAGGCTCTGAAGGACATCCTAAGCATTGAAGTATTTGGCTGCAGTCAAGAGACATCTGAGTCAGTCTCTGGATTTTAGATGAAAGAGGCTTAAGTTTCCAAGGGGTTGACTTTAGATGGTATATCTAAAGCAGCAAGGCTGTGAGTTCCAAACCTTGACATCTCTTACTCCCTGTGAAACTTCAGGACGTGTTAACAACCTTTGTGACCCTCAGTTTCTTCATCTATAAAAGAGATACTAGTATTCCTCTTCCAAGGTTGTACGTGATAACTGAGTCAATACATATAAATATTAATGCCTGATATGTAAACATGCTAATGCTTTTTAGTTCAAACCAAATGATAGCATGTTCAAAACATGAAAGTCCTACCAATGTCACATCTCTGAAATGGAATCATTAAGCCAAGCTGGTTTCCGAATTTATGGCAAGATTGCAGATCACTGAGTACCAAGTCACTATTCCAGCAATCAGACCCAAATCCTCTTAATCTGTTCCACAAACTCTCCTCTGAGTAAGGTGCATTTCTTTAGTTACCTTCTAGATAATGGGAAATTCTGACTCTCCTTTGTGTTTGTATTCCCTACTTTCTCAAAGATGTTAGTAAAGAACAATCAACAAACATTTACTGAGTGTCTGCTCAGTGCTAGATACTGAGAACATGATGAGCAATAATAAACATGCTCCCTGGAAGGTGAATGAATGGGAGTAGAATGGCAGAGAATCCAATATCACTCTAATAGATGTATGGAATACATGTAAAATTCCAACACTATTGAAAACCATGAGAGAACCACAGGTCCTGAGGAGAAAGCAGCTGAAATCTGAAGAAATAAGGCAAAAAAAGAGGAGTTGGGGGTGGGTAAAGGCAAGGACCTTGAAAAAAGAATGGAGAGCTAAAGGAATTGAAAGTGACAGCACTGTCTAGGAGAAGTGGGCAGGGCCTAGTTAAATAATGCCCTGCCTGCTGAGGTGAGGCTTTTGTCTTTATAGGAAACCCCCCTGAAAAGGGCTTTAGGTAGGAGAATGATACCACATTTCTGTTTTGAAATGCTGTGTAACTTTGGGCAAATTAGTTAAGCTCTTTAGACCTGAGCATCAAAATACAAAATAGAAAAGCTTCAAAGGAATCGGACAAGTTCAGAACAGGAAGCTAGCAGTTTACACAAAGGTTACAGTTACAGATGAGTCTGGCTATCCGTATTGGCGCTAATTAATGGCATTAATCTTTCTTGTCCCCACCTGTACTAGTGTATTTAAAAAAAGAGCCCTGGCTGCTGTGGAAGCTCAGTGGATTGAGTGTTGGCCTGTGAACCAAAGGGTCGCAAGTACGATTCCCCAGTCAGAGCACATGCCTGGGTTGCAGGCCAGGTTCCCGATGGGGAGGCGCGTGAGAGGCAACCACACATTGATGTTTCTCTCCCCCTCTTTCTCCCTCCGTTCCCCTCTGTCTAAAAATAAAATAAAAATAAATATCTTTTTTTTTTAATTCCATCAGACGTAGTCTACGACAGAGTTGTAGATTACCCCTATTTTTATGAGCTACATATCCATCCTAACTAAAAAGCTGCAGTGCCTTGTCAGAAAAGAGCATTTTCTTTCAAACAACAACAACATGTATTAAGGTTTGGCAACAATTAATTGGTAGAGGTGGGTAGAGGCTCTGCCCTTTTACTAGTCAAGCTAGTTTGTCAAAGACCCCGCCCCTCCCTATTGCATTACATTACCCTTCACTACTTCTGTTACTCCTCTGCCCCCTTAGGCATGTGTGTTTTGGCCCTTGGTATAAAATGAAAAGTTAAAACTTCCCTCTGCATTCCCATTTTCTTTGAAACTAACCGTTGTTAACAGTTCTTGCATGCCTTTTCAGGGAGCAGAAGAAAACAATGCATACACCAGAATATGTAAAATAGATTACACATAAAGCATTGATAATACTGTACACAATGTTCTGAATTCTGCCTCTTTTTTTTTTTTTAAGATTTTATTTATTCTTAGAGAGATGGGAAGGGAGGGAGAAAGAGAGGGAGAAAAACATCTATGTGTGAGAGATACATTGACTGGTTGCCTCTCATGCACCCCCAACCGGGGACCTGGCCTGCAACCCAGGCATATGCCCTGACTGAGAATCAACCCAGCAACGTTTTGGTCCGCAGGCTGGCGCTCAATCCACTGAGCCACACCGGCCAGGGCTAAACTTCACCTTTATTAAATATATCTTAATGACCTTTCCATATCAGCATATATAGCTATTTGTTTTATTATGTTTAATAACTGTTGGGTAGTCCAATGTATTATATGATGATGTATTTAGCCATGAAGGACACTTAACATTGTTTCAGGGTTTTTGTCTTTTTTACTATGAACAGATTTGCATACTTTGGACACTTTATGCACACATCTTGATACACTTTCACAGATATTTCCATAGGGAACCACCAGAACAGAAAATATATATTTAAAATTTTAAAAAATAAAAGTTTGAGACAGGAATCCAACAGAAAGCAAACCAGACATGAACGCATTCTATTAACGAGATGTAACAAATCAGCAAAAATAAGCCAAGACAAATGTCTGAAGAAAACCCAAATATCTGAAGGAAGGGGAAATAGGGGATTTGGAGTGGTCAGAAAAGGCCCTTCTGAGGAGACAGACTACGACCTGGAAAAGGGACGGGCTGTCCAAGAAAAAGGGACCAGCACGTGCAAAGATCCTAGAGAAGGAACTAATTTGGCGTGTTGGAGAGAGTAGTGAAGCCAACGTGGCTGGACTGATAAAAGCTTGTCCGAGTGGAAGGCAGGGGCTCTGTGAAGCTGAGCCTCGAGGATGATGATAAGCAGCTGGGATTTTGTTCCTAGTGACCCTGGGAGGCCTTGAGGAATTTAAACGAGAGCTATCGAACACATAATGAACAATGGGAAGAGGGAAACCACTTAACCACAGGGGGGTCGTGGGCAAGTTCCTACATGTCGCCTAAGGCTTTTTCTCCCTCTGTGAAATGAGACGCTAATCGCCACCCCAAAGGGCTGTGAGGGCGCCACGGGCAAGGCTCTGGGGCCGCAGCCGCGAGCTTACCTATCCTCCAGCACAGACTCCATGGGCTCCACCCCGTCTGTGTCCACGGCGCGGAGCCGGTCGGCAAAGGCGATGGCTGTCTCCAGCCGTGCCACGGCCTCTTGGCTGCCGAAGTCCACAAGCGCTAGACGCTCCAGGTGCTCGATCATATCGGTGGTGACTCGCCCACTGCCCTGGGGCAGGGGGAGCGCGAAAGAGGGTGTGGGTCACGGCGCGGCCTGCTCCACCTCCCTGGTCGCTTCACCACCCGCGCAGACATACCCCACCTCCCGGCCTTTACCTGAGGATTTGCCTTGGAAGCGAAGCCCGAGCGCCCGCCCACCCGGGCCCGAAGGACCAGCCGCGCAGCCTGCGCCCACATCGCTCCTCTACTCGGCCTCCGTACCTCGCGCTACGTAAGCCGAGCGACATACCTAAAAATGACGACATCAGTGCGCCGCCACTGTCGCCGCCATGAACAGCGTAGGGGAGGGATGCACTGACATGAAGCGCGAGTATGATCAGTGCTTTAATCGTTGGTTTGCCGAGAAGTTCCTCAAGGGGGACACCTCCGCGGACCCGTGCACCGAGCTCTTCAAGCGCTACCAGCAGTGTGTTCAGGTGAGCTAAGGCTCTAGTCCCTACCCACGACCCCGCGTTCTCTGCCGTGTCACTGGCCTCACCCTTCATACTTTGCGGGGGTTGGGACTAGGAGGGCGGAGAATGGCATGGTCAATGAGGCCAGTGGCAGTAGTTCTCTCCTGCAGTACCACCATCGGGAGAGATACCACCAAGGCTGCCTGGTATCTCTCCCGGTGACAAAGTTAATTTTTTTGTAGCGCTTTGGTTTTTACGGAGCACAGGAACATTCTTTGGTTTACTTTTGTGTTCATCTTAAACTTGCAGAGGAGGCATAGTTCTTCATATTTGAGAAATGGAACACTCAACGCCCGGAAATAGGAAGTGATGAGGCCAAGTTCGCTAAAATCAAGTTGCCTCGATTTTTGCGGTGGTGCCTTTTTCCATTGTTGTTCGGGAGTGAGGCTGGATATTAGCCTCTCACCTGTTAGACATTATGGTTTTATTTTTAGTTATTATCCCCTTCATTGGCTTGTTTTCTCTTACCCTTCCTCCCTCCGGTTGTTGCTGTTTTTATCCTATTTGCATACAGGAAGTGAAGCTTGCTCAGCCAGTAAGCTGTGTATTGATCATTGTTTTTCTCCTCCTATCAGAAAGCAATAAAGGAGAAGGAGATCCCCATCGAAGGACTGGAGTTCATGGGCCATGGTAGAGAAAAGCCTGAAAGCTCTTCTTGACCTTTACAGTCACCTTGAAAATGGATTCCTCAGATTAGGAAATTAAGCACTCTGGATTATGTCAATTAAGGCTGTGAAGATAGCCATTAATTTAATGAGTTTAGGGGGTAGGGTTTTTTTCCCCCCTCCTTCTAGATGGTTTCCTCTCACTTGTAAAAGATGATGAACCATCACTTTTTACTTTGGGATGATTTCTCACTTGGCTGGCATCTTGCAGGAACTTGCTGTACTAAAACTGAATGACTTTTGGGGGGATTATGGTTGCAATACTTCACCTGGGATCAGCTTTAAATATACCTTGTATATAAATACTGATAAACTTGTTAGGATGATCATGGTTGCCTGACCTCTTGAGTCATGCTTCAAAGGACATTAGGTATACTGTACTGGGGTCACTGTTCATGGAAGTAGTTGGTTAGGACCTCTTTTCTCTTGGGGAGTTAATTTTCTGAAAAGGGGTCCCAGCTCAACAGTTTCAATCAATGCTTGGGGGTTTTATTTTTATATAGTAACTTAACAACTGTTATGATTGCTGGTGGACTGAGTTAGCCAAGAGGAAGATTTTAACAGATCCCTGCCTTAACAAGAGGTGTCAAGATCTCAGATCAAGACATGAAAGCTTCAAGAATGTTACAGTGAACACCATTTCAGAGCTCATCGTGTAGTTCAGTCATAAAGATTGTTGGGAGTATGCTATGGAAGAAGATCCAAAGTTGCAAAGATTTGCTGTTGCCAGCTTTCAACCTAAGTCAATGAATTAATTA
This sequence comes from Mormoops blainvillei, assembly GCA_004026545.1. NCBI lineage: Eukaryota > Metazoa > Chordata > Mammalia > Chiroptera > Mormoopidae > Mormoops > Mormoops blainvillei. Next base: position 108,352 of record PVJD01001728.1, on the reverse strand, counting down.
AGTCAACCTGTATGTCACAAAAATGCCAAAATGCTGTATCTGGTTAAAAAGGAGGAGAAAGGAGTTTGCTTTATTTGCCTTCTTTACCCACCCTGCCCTGTAATGTCTATAATTATGAAGATGGAATAAATTGTAACATTTAGTTTCTATCATTATTTGCCCCCTGGAACATGGTGTACTTTATAAAACAGCTGTTACCCCATTACCCCATATATCCCATAGAAACACTGGGGGGAGTTTTGTTTTATAATTTGAAGGTGAAGAAAAAGTTATGATTTACCTAAGCTAGGTAGTATGGCATAACAATCAGAAACCTCACTGACTTCTAAAATTTATTTCTACAGCCCTGGCTGGTGTTGCTCAGGGGATTGAGTGCCAGCCTGCAAACCAAAGGGCCACTGATTTGATTCCCACTCAGGGTACATGCCTGGGTTGTGGGCCAGGTCCCCAGTAGGGGGTGCACAAGAGGCAACCACACACTGATGTTTCCTTCTTTCTCCTTCCCTTCCTCTCTCTAAAAATGAAATCTTTTAAAAAATAAAATAAATTTCTACAGTACACTACAATGTTTATATACTGGTACAAAAAGTCAGGTCAAGTGAGCACTTACATACCTTAAAACGTCATGTAGTTCCCACAACTGCTTATCTTGATTACTGTGTTTCAATAGTATGAAACTTGATTTAAAGAAAGCCTCAATTCTATTATTCTTTACCAATTACTATTTCAAATTTAATGTAACCAGTTCCTAATGTCATTTCAAAACATTCTGCATTTCTATTTTGATTATTTAAGGTCCATTCTACAAGGATTATGAGACACTAGTTGGAACCCAGCTGAGGGAGGCCAGACAGCAAGCTGCCTGAAGATAAGTACATCTGCCCTGAACTCACACTGGCCACAAGCGTAACAGCTCTACGGGGAAGCATAGGTTAAATCATGAAATGGCAAAGAGAACAGGGATTCTTTTTTCTTGACTGTAAATGGTTTTCACACCGTTTCTATGTGTCTCACTTTTGCACAGTACCAGCTTTCCGTATGTGCTAACACCAACGCCTTATAGCTTCTTGAATCTTACCACAAAACTGGCTGAACCTTGAGAATAAAATCAGCTCCAAGCCAACTAAGTTCTTTTATTGTAATTGCTACTGAGAGAATAATTTTGGTTTATTGTTCCTCACGCTATTTTTACTTCATCCTGCAACTATCTCAGCTACTTCAAAGATAATGCCTTTATTTCTTCAAAGGTTTTCAACCCTTCCAACCTCCAAGGTGAGAACATGATCTGACTACAGGGAGTATTCTGCAACAAATGCTGAGGAATGCTGACGGATTGGGATAGGAGAAAGCTGAGATACAGAGAAAGCGCTTCCTCTTGAGATACCTCTTTTAGATGAAACTGCTAGCCACTCTGTCTGTCAGGACCCAATCTTGATAATTAGCTCCATTCCCTCCGCTTTACATGCCCCAGGCACAGAAATCCAAGGACGGGCCCTGTTATTCAGAGGCCTGAACTGGACTCGAAAAGTGTAAACAGCAGCTACAGACTTTCACTGCAGAAACAGAAATAACATTAACACTAATTTCTAAGGGAAAAAACACCACCAAAGAATGCAACTCTCAGCTCGTGACCAATCTGAGTTATTTATTTAAGCCACCTCCTGCTATTTGCAAAGAGACGGAAGATTTGTATACTCTAGTCATCATTTGACATTAGGAAAGAAGGTCAGCTTAAGGTCCCATACACTTTTCTGGTCCGTGTGCAGAGTAATGGTCCAAACCAGTGCTGTGGTCCCCGCTGGGTAGTGGTCCAGGTTCTCTTTATTCATCTTCATAGCCGGTTGGAAGTGGATTCACATGAGAATTATGGAATAGAGTATGGTTGCCATCTCCCCAGGGAAAGGGCTGTGGAGTGAAAATGTCAGTTAGGACAATCCAGAAAATAGTAGAGACAGCACTGCCATGAACTGCCATGAAAATAGATAGGGTAAGCGACAGATAATACATAAAACAAAATGGAAGTTAGTCTTTTTAACTACTGGCATATTTCAGCCTTACCATAGTTTAAGGGAGCTCTTATAACTTCCAAGAGAGCCCTTAAAGTAGATAATAGGAAAAGCAAGCTCAAGTTTGTTTTCATAAGCCTCTTCCTGGTAACTGGTATATCAGTGCTATGTTTATGAAAATGTAATCCTCAATTCACTTGTATCGGAATAGCAGAGGCTGGGTACCGGGGAGAAGATACTAATATGCTACCTCTTAAAAGCATTACTCTTGGACAGTGGTTTCCAAACCAAGATGATTTCGCCCCTCCAGGAACACTGGGCAATGCCTGGAGACATCTCGGGCAGGGTGGGGTACTACTGGCATCCAGTGCGTAGTCAAGGATGCTGAACATGCTACAACTGACAGAACAGAATAGCCTGTCCTCACAAGAATTATCCAGCTCCAAATGTCAATAGTACTGAGGTTGAGAAACCTTGTTTTATGGCTTCTAATGCTACTATACAAGGGTGGGAGTGAGGCTCAGAGAGTCAAATTCTTTCTGAATCCAAGAATCTAGCCTAAGTTTCTGTGAGGCCAGTAGTGCTACCTGGACGAAGTGATGTAACAGTTATTAAAGAACCAGACGGGGGTTCTTGTTAAAAATACAGCAAGCAATGGAAAACAAATGATATTACAACTACATCACTAGCCAAAGGATAAAACAGCAAAGATGTATAGCCTAAAGGAGGATAGACGGTGTCAGTCTCTTCATTACGCAGCTTGTACTTGCTAGGTGCCCAGGTCCTAAGGTGAACCACGTTCGACTTTGCCACTCTAAGACAGTTTCCCAAACCTCCAAGTTTTATACAACCTACCACTGTTTTAGAACAGTATCAGCAGGCAGAAGGTGGTATGAGTCAGAAAAGGAAAAATCAAGGGCACTCATTGTATGACTTTAAAGAAGAAACTAAGAAGTGACATTCATTTCCCGCCTCCTGCCCCGGTCTCAGATTCCGTTCCATAAAACCGCAGAAAATACAATTTGGTGACTATTAAATGAGAAACTGTACACGCCCGGAATTCGCGCTTTTGGAGAGTTAAGAACTTGGGCCAGGGCATTTGGAATGAAAGGGGAACGGACACTCCAAGAGAATGCATGCAAGGGCGTACCTTGGACCTGATGCGGAGATGGGGGTAGGCGACGAACTCGGGTCTCTCGTGCTCTCCGTGGTGCGACCTCAGAAAGACGTTCAGCATGCTCACTCCCACCCCGGGGAGCGCAACGAAGAAGGTGAGGGCCCTCCACATGCGAGCTGCGAACGGGCAAGACAGCTCAGGCCTGCTGTGGGGCCAGCCCGGGTCTCATTCCCCTCCCCCTAAGCCTCAAGCCAAGGTCACAGCCCCGCGCCGCCTCCCTGCAGTTGGGCTGAGGCCCGCCCCACCGACCACAGCCCCAGTACCTGAACCCTCCTCGCCGTGAGCACCACTTGACATAAGCCGAGCTAGCTGTGGCCGGAAACGACCTACCAGCCCAGAAACCCGGGACGCAGCCATCGCCGCCATTTTTGACCAGGACCTCCTCAACGCCGGAAGCGGAAGCAGAAGGAGGAGCGTGGAGGAGGGACTCCAACCTCAAAGGAAGTTCCTATTGGGCGGTGCCTTTTAACCCGAGAAGCCTGCGCACTCTCCTCCCCGCAGAGCTGGTCCTTGTCAAAAATCTCCGGAGCCCCGGAGCTGAAAGGAGCATGCGCTCTACACGTCCCGTGTGCAGTACTCCCTCCCTACGGTCCCCACCCTGGTGAAGCTAAGCGCAAAGGAAAGGTTACAGATGACACCCGGGCGTCTGCGATTGTTCCCTTTGTGGAGTCCGTGGACAGCACAAACCGCGTATCTAAAATGCCGGTTCCCCTCCGCCCCATCCTCTGACCCCTCGTTTTTTTCATAGCACTTGACATAATCGTTATCAGTATTATTATTTTGTCTGTCTCCCTTGATAGCACATAAACAAGAGTTTGCCCCACTGCAGCAGTCCCAGAGTCTGGAATGGTGCCTGGAACGTAGCAGGTGCTCAACAAAAATTTGCTAAGTGAATGAATGAGTGAGTGAGTGAATGAATGAATGAATGAATAGCAAGGGGAAACAAAAATTGGCATCTGCCTCCCCCCAGTTTCTTTCTTTTTCTCCTTTCTACTCATCTAAAAACAGTTTTAAAAATAAAAATTTAAAATATAGATACATGTAATAAAAGTAAAAATTTTTATCATAGACTCCTTTAAGAATATAATGAAAGGACCTCGCTGGTGTGGCTCAGTGGACTGAACACCGACCTGTGAACCAAAAGGTCACAGGTTTGATTCCTGGTAAGGGCACATGCCTGGATTGTTGGCCAGGTCCTGGGGGCGCAAGAGGCAATCTGTGGATGTTTCTCTCCTCTTTCTCCCTTCCTTCCCCTCTAAAAAATAAACAAAATTTGCCCTGGCTGGTGTGGCTCTGTGGATTGAGCGCTAGCTCTCGAACCAAAGGGTCTCGGGATAGATTCCCAATCAGGGTACATGCCTGGGTTGCAGACCAGGTCCCTGGTCAGGAGTGGGGTGGCGCACGAGAGGCAACCACACATTGATATTTCTCTCCCTCTCTTTCTCCCTCCCACCCCTACTGTCTAAATACAAATAAATAAAATCTTTTTAAAAATCTTTTAAAAATAAAAAGAATATAATGAAAGCCCCGAACGCTTTTCCCCCAAAATGCACCTGCTCTTAAGCACATCTGTTTAGCAGACAATGTTGGGGGAAGGCACTGTAAAGTACAACTGGAGATCTTCTAAAGAGTCCTTGTGCCCTAGGTCAAGAACCCCTGAGTAGGGAAACAAACAGGGACACTGGTGTGGGGAGACTGGGTTCACATCTTGTTTTTTTCCCTTACAGCCTGTGTGACCTTGAGTGAGTTAGATAAAAAGAATACTTTAAGGTCATGCAGTTTATGAAGACAAAAATCGAGGATCATATTACTACAGGTTCACAATCTGATCGAGCATTAGATCTTTCTCTGAGTAGCCTGTTTTTTTGCATGTTATGGTGTAATCAGGGTCATCAAATCCCTATGAGACTTCAAACGCAGCCCGACAGTATATGAGGTGAGGCCCCACATTGTGGCCATGGAAAGGGTCCAAGCCCAGGCTTCAGGAAATCCTGAGTCAAATCTCTCCTCTGCCACCCACTGTTTGTCGTCTCTAGACTGGGACCATAACACTCCTTTTTATCCAAAAAATATTTATTAAAACTCTACCTTGGGAAGTTATTCAACCTCCATCTATAATAATGAAGTTTCATTTGATAAATAATAACTAATGCCCCCACTATGTTCCAGGCATGTGCAGTAGTACACAAGAGCTATAAGTCCTTTCTCACGCACCTTACATTCTAGTGGTGGAGACAGGATTAAATGAAAAATGCTCAATTCCTGGAATATGTTAAAAATGCAACAGATGCTCGTTTTCTCCTTGGGTTCTCTTACACCATGCAGGGTGATACTGATAAGTTCTGTCTATCTTGCTCAGCACAGAGTACGTGCTCAGGCATAATGCCTATGGTGTTATTGCCAGGTATGCTCAGCATTTGCAAAGCCTGGGGTTGCTGAGTTTAGACAACCCAGGAAGCCAAAATCATCAACACAAAGAATAACTAATATTTATTGAGCACTTACTTTGTGCCCAAATTGTCTTTCCTACTTCAGTAAATGGCTACTCCATCCATTCCTCGAGTTAAACGCTATGGAGTCATCCTTGACTCTCTCTCTCTCTCTCTTTCACGCTCATGCATTACACACACACACACACATTACAGCCTGTCTACAAATTCTGACAGCTCTTCCTTCAGACATCCGGGATCTGACCACTTCCTACTACCCACTGCTACCAATTTAATCAAAGGTGTTGTCTCTCACCTGGACAATCACAACAACTTTCTAACTGGTCTTCCTGCTTATTTAGTCCCCCTATAGCCTGTTCTCTACCTGGCAGCCAGAGGGATCCTTTAAAGCCTGTCAGATCATCATTCTCCTCTGCTCAGAATCTTCCAACGGATCCCATGTCCCTCAAAGTAAATGTCAAAGTCCTTACAGTGTGCTACCAGGCACTACACACCGTGCCCGCAGCTGCCTCTCTGACATCATCCCTTCTTTCCACTCCCTTGCCCACTTCACTCCAGCTACCTTGGCCTTATTGCCTTTCCTTGAACATTCCGGGCACTTCCCTGCCTCAGGACATTGACACATGCTCATTTCTCTGTCTGGAAGAGTTTCCCCCCAGAAATCCCCATGAATTGCTTCCTTATTTCAACCAAGGGTCTGCTCGGAAGTCCTATTACCAGAAAGGCCTTCCTAGACTATTCTGAAGTGAAGTAACTCCTCCAGATCCTGACACTTTATCCTCCTTACTGTGCCTTATTTATCTTCATAGCACTTAGCACCATCTGACATATCAAATATTTATTGGTTTATTGTCTGCCTTCCTTCATGGACTATGTTTTGTTCACTCGTGTGACCCAGCACTTGGTGCATGACAGACACTCCCTAAAAATATATTAATCTTAACCACGGTCTTGTGAGATAGATACTATTCTCCCCATTTTTCATATGAAGAAACTGAGACTCTGAGATGTGCAGGAAGTTGCCTAAGATCACAAAGCTTTAGGCAAGCAGTGAACCCAGGCATTCTGGGACTTGAGTCAATTCTTTTAACCTCATAGACCTTGCTTAAGGTAGAACAATGCCAACTTCAAGAGGCCACCCTGTCCAGTTCATGCTGATCGGATGCTCTGAACAGGAATTAGCAAAAAAGGAACAACTGTTTAATTTCTGACTTCGGTGGATTTAGACAGAAAAATATTCCAACTCATGGAGTCCTTGAGAATGGACAGAACCATCAAATGTGTCCTCAGGGTACTGAGCTGGCAGTTCCCAGCTTGTGCTGCACCCCACCCTCCACCTCCGCTGCCACTATAACTCCCAAGACATCAGGCCGCTCTGTGCAGGGAGCTGCCCCAAGGCCACAGCCAGCCAGCCCTGAATTTGACGTCACCCTCTCCAGCAGCTGGTGATATTTACGTTAGTACTGAACCCACTAAGGCTCTCCCTGATGCTCTCTTTCCTTGAAGCAGGTGGGTGGGCACCTCCATACTGGGGACAGCTGCTGATGAGGGAGGCATTGGAGCAGGACTGGGGGAGGCTGCCTAACCAAGGACAGGGCTTGCTTTAGGGAAAGCTTATCTGGGGCATCCGGCCTGCTGCTTCTACTGTGGTTTCTCCCAGCTAAGAGCACCGCTAGTTCCTGGACCAGTGAACATTTGTCCACCAAGAGACTAATCCTAGGAGAAGACACTGAGGCATTTTTCCTTGCAGGCTGCAGGGGAAACAAAGGTGTTGTGACCACTGTCTCAGTCCTCTGAATAACTCGTCTGAGCTGCACAGCATCATTAATGCATTCAATTAGAGTCTCAAATGTGTCATTGGTCTGGGGTCACAAGATGGCAGTGACCCTCACGGAATACCTTGGCATCAAGTTCTAGTCCCAGGTCTGTTACTTAGCTATGTAATCATGGGCAAGTCAAATTGTCTCTTAGAGCCTCACCTGTGAACTGAAGTTATTACAAGGGTTTAATAGGCTAATAGATATTAGCTAACATTCATTAAGCATTTACTATGTACTCGGCCCTTCTCATGTATTAATTTGGTCATCAACATTCCTATGGGATAGATGCTATTCTTATTCCCACTTTATAGTTGAGGAAACTGAGGCACGAGGAGAGGTTATGTCATTTGCCTAAGTTTCGCAGCTCTTTAAGTGATCAAGCCAGGATTCAAATCCAGAAGTGTGGTCTCAAAGCTTGTACATTTAACCACTATGAGATACTGCTTCAGTAATTCAAGGGACCTTAGCACTGTGCCTGGCACAAAGTGGGTACAGGGGGGAGAGGGAGTGGAGGGTCTATGGAAGCAGAGCTGAGGGGCATTTGGCTGGACTTTGGAGGGGCAGTCAAGGAAGGCTTCCTGTAGGAGGTGATATCAAAGTCATGGACCTCTCTCTCCACATAGCTATGAGCGAGCCAGGCACAAGTTTTGGTTGGGAGGGAAATGAGTTTTCCAGACAGACATCACCACAGAGAAAAGATATGGGTGCTGTATCCGGAATCCCAAACAGTGCCTTAAAGCTGGAGGTGTGAGGGGAGGGAGGGAGCAAGAACTTAAAGGGCTGTACAGGCCATGCTGAGTTAGGATTTTATCCTCAGGGTCTGAGGAGTTTTGGCCTTAAGCAACGAGAGAGGTGATTAGCTTTGTATTTTGAAAGATCCCTGGCTGCGGTACACCTAGAGGCTTGCGTAGGGGGCCTGGGTGTGACAGTCTGTTTCTTTGGGGCGGGATGGAGGCATTTAGAGCAGGCAGAATAGTGTAGTTGTTCAGGTTAGAGCACTAGACCTGGACGCTGAGTCTCCTGGGTTGAGTCTCCTGGCCCTAGCCCTCCCTACCCAGAGGACCCATACTAAGCCATTTTCTGAGATGTCTTCATTTATGAATGGAACTCATAACTGCCAATCTCCCAGGACTATTGTGAGCAAAAAGGTGATAGCTGTATAGTATAGGCAGAGAACCTGGCAAGTGAAGGGTGACTAGTGAAGAGTAACTATTATTTATTTCTACAATTCCCCCACAACCTTTCTCCTAGCTGACTGTCAGTTTTCGGAGGACAGACACCCGGCATCATCCATCTATCTAACATCATAGAACTTGATGCTCAATTATTTTTCCTTTCTGGTTCCTGTTTGTGCTCATATACTTGTCTAGACCCGAGGCTTTGCTCAGGCTGGCCCCTCTTGGCTGGAAATGCCCTGCCTACTCTGTTGCCCGTCTCAGTCTGAACGTGACCCACCCAGTCCTCACCTCATACAGGCAGCCTTTCCTGGTCGTACCATGCCCCCTTGCCGCTGGGTCCCTGTTGATGTTTAAGCTCACTATACCTTGTATGAGGACTATTCCTTTTTATTTTTTATTTTTCCAGTTTCCACTCTGAGCTCCAGGAGAGTCCCCTCCACACACACATTTTTTTTTTTTTCAGATTCCTCTGAATTCCCAAGCAGGCTGGTACAGAGCAGTCATAACAAATGGTTAAGAACTCAGGTTCTAGGACAAAGCCGAATTAAAATGCTGGCTCTGCTACTTTTGCTGGAGAAGTCACTTGCCTTTCTGTGTCTCAGTCTCTTCATCTGAAGAATGGGTGTGTAGATATAGATGTGAACCAAGCTAACTCCATCTTTGTTTTCCCAGGCTTCTTCCACGTTTAAGTTTTCATGCTGTGACCTTTGACCAACTTCACTGTGCTTAGCAAATATATGAAAGCCTTCTAGTTGATGATTATCTGTGTTCCATGAAATGTAGCCATAAATATTTTTGTTATTAATGGGGGACTGGCATGACAACTGAGATAAATATCAAATTAGTGATAGAATTGGCTATGATCATCCAAGCCCACCAGGAGGTATGGCACCTGGCACGTGCTGCACTCATTGTCCCTGTTTTAAAAAAATTGCTCTGGCCAAGTAGCTCAGTTGGTCAGAGCATCATCGAAGGCTGCAGGTTCAATCTCCCATCAGGGCACATACAAGAATCAATCAATGAATGCATAAATAAGTGGAACAACAAATTGATGTTTCTCTCTCTCTTTAAAATACATTTTTAAAAAAGTACTGTAACAGGGATCTGGTAGTGGAGAATATTTTGTGCGGAATTGCTAGGTCATCTGTCTGCTCCAACCCTACATTCCTGTAAGTAAATTACCCCGTTATAAATTTTTATATCCTATGGAGTTGCCTGCATTGCTTTTGGTATGAAGATACCTTTACCTCATCATCAGACAATGGGGAAAAATCATAGCACTTACCTAATAAGGTTATTGGAAGGACTGAATGTGATGATGTGTATAAAAACTCTTAGCACCTGGCTCAACAAATAGCAGCAATTCATATCATATTATTATCCAGCATCGACTATTACATTAAGTTAAAAAAAACCCGAGTATTTGGTATGAGAAATGTATCTCAATAAAGCTGTTAAACACAACAAAGCATGCTACAAAATATCATGACATGTATATTTTCCATTTCTTTTAAAGATTTATTTATTTATTTATTTATTTATTTGTATAGAGAGGAGAAGGAAGGGCGAAAGAGAGGGAGAGAAACATCGATGTGTGAGAAAAACATAGATTGGTTGCCTCTCACACAGCTCCCAACTAGGGACGTGGCCTGCAACCCAGGCGTGTGCCTTAACCAGGAATTGAACTGAAGACCCTTCAGTTCATGGGCTGGCACATAATCCACTGAGCCACACCAGCCAGGGCTATTTTCGTTTTCGTAAAATGTATAGAAAAATACTGTAAGGTTATACTCTCATGTTAACAAAAGTTATGTCTGGGTTTTAATTTTCTTTTTAAATTTTCTACATTGAATATATATTATTTGTGTTATAAGAACAAAAGCACTCACCAAAAAGCAGATTATGAAGCTGCTACCACCACTTTCGTTGCTAGTATTCGTTCCATTAGACTGTAAGCCCCATCAGGGCAGGGACCTCTTCGGTCTGGCGCCCTGGCGGCCTGGCGCAGAAAAGGCACTGGGTCAACTTTGACCGAAAGGTGACTGGGCTGCATGGGGGCTTCTCCGGCGCCCGCGGCTGCAGTACCGCTCTCTCCCTGTGGGTGGCAGGCTCCACATGTGCGGGCGCCGCCCACAAGTCTGGTCAGAACTGAGTCGTGCCTGCGACCTTCAACGTGGCTGCTTGGTCTCAGGATCCTTGAAGAAGGGAGGGCGGTGGAACCTGTGAGAGGAATAGAGAGAGTCAGGCCGGACCTCAGGAACTCCTTGTTCAGGCCTTACCTCTGAGACTTCTCCTGAATCTTCCCTGGAATAGAAGAAGATAAAACTTTTCTTCCTAGAGAATGCGCCCCCACCCTACTTTACCGCCTACCTTACCCCAGTGGAGAGCAGAGAGGAGTGACTGAAAGGCCACCTGGGCCTGGGAGACAAAGAGAGGAGGCTGTCCTGAGAATATTTATCTTCATAACATAACTAACAGGGCAATGCACTTGGCAGTCGACTGCCTGCCCCCACCCGATTTTGGGAGGGAGGGGTGTTAGCACCCCGTTTTGCACAGGAGGACCGTTGTGGCTTAGCGAGGTAGCGCCCGCTTAGAAAGACAGACCTCAGCTGTGTCTGATTCCAAATCCCTTCCCTTGACCCACCCGTGTGTGTCAGGCTGAGACCTCCTTGGAGGGAGTGCCCATCTGACTAACCATTATTAATTATTAATACTAATAGCACCTATTTAGTCTATCCTAATTGCTGTGCTGGCACTTGACTTATATCATCTCATTTAAACCCTACAGCCCTGTCTGGTGTGGCTCAGTTGGTTGGGTGTCATCCTGCAAAGTGCAAGGTTGCAGGCTCAACCCCAGGTCAGGATGCCCACAAGAAGGCGACCAACATTTCTTTCTCACTTGGATGTTTCCCTCCCTCTCTTTCCCCTTTTCTCCCTCCCTTCCTCCTCTCTCTGAAAGCACACACACACACACACACGCACACACACACACACACACACACACACACACCCCACTTCCAACAACCCGTAAAGTTATCCCATTTTACTGATGCAGAAATGGAGCCTCAACGAGGCAAAAATTGACACAGCTAGAGACAAACCTGACAGCCAAGATTTAAATGTATGTTGAATGACCCCCAAAGTCTTTGCTTTCAACCAGTACATTTTTTAATAATAATTATTTAAGTATTAAAGCATTGACTAGGTAATACATCTATATAGTTTAAATCTCACACACACACACACACACACACACACACACACACACACAGTTAAAGAAGGAAAAGCCTCCCACTCCCTATCCTCCAGCCGCCCAGTTTCACTCCAAAGATTACCATACTAGAGTTTTCTGCTGAACCTTCTAAAGATGCTTCTTGCAGAGATGAACACCTGTTTTACTGCCTCCCACACACTCATCGCTGATTTTCTAAAATATAGGAAGGACCAAGTTCCCTTCTCCTGGAACTGAAGTAATTTCTCTTCACTGACTCCTTGCATTGGCATGTAGGGCCTCCCAGGGGCACCTCCACCCATTTTATGTGTCAGCCACAGAGGTCTTCCCCAAACTCTGTACCATGTCGTCATCTTTCCAGTCTCCTTGTCTCCAGCTTCCCTCCAGCTCCTCCATCTATTGTGATCTCTTCTCCTTTTGAGACTCCCCAGTCAGCGTCTATCCCCCACCTCCCTGTCCTCAGAGGCCCTGCCAGCGTCTCGGTTTTAGCACATTTCATTGTACCACATGAGGTGGATGGCTGTCTCCGTGCCTGGCTCTCCTAGCTAGGTTATTAATTTCACACATCTCTTGTCATTGGATAGGTGGCCTTATAATGGCACCACCTAGTCCCCAAGCTAACAAACTGGGAGTCAGTTTTTCTCATTATCTCCTCTTTCATTCTCACATTCAGTCAACCATCAGGTGGATTCTACCTTGAAATGCCTGTGTCACTTCCATCCCTTCTCAGTCATGGCCACTATTCTCTCTCCCCTGGACAACCGCAGTGGCCTCTGGGCTGGTTTATCTCCTTACAGCTTCACCATCTCCAATCTGTTCTCACAGCAGCCAGGGTGGCCCTCCTGCAGTGCAAATCTACCATCCCCCCATGCCTCTCGGCAAACTTTCAGTGGCTGCCTGTTCCCTTAGGATAAAACCCAAATGCCTTACTCTGACCTGCAGGGCCTTAAAGGAGACAGTCTCTGTCTCCACCATGTTTACTAAGGAAACTTCAGCCATCCTTTGAACTAGCTTCCTGTTTCAGAAATAGGTCGAGCCCCTTCCAACCTCAGGGACTTTGCTCATGCTGTTCCCTCCTGAGTGCTCTTCCCCTCGTCATTTCACTGACTTTTAAGTAGCCTGGGTGCTGCATGAGAGCAGACACTTGTTTGTCTTGCTTACTCTTATATCCCAATGCCCAACACAGTGACTGACACAAACCGGATACTTCATCAACATTTTGTAAATGAGGTGATTTCACTTCTTTAAGTTATGACACATGCAGTATAATGTCTTGTCATCTGTTTTAAATCTAATACTTCTATGTGTTTCATGGTTATACCCTAAACTCCACCCAGGCAATCACTATACCCCTACATCTGCATTTCCCATGACAGGCTGCACAGTAATAAATACTAATTGTTCTAATTTTTTTTTTTACATTTTATATTTCTATTGCTATTTTGCTGTCATTGTTCTTCTGATTCCAAAAGAAAATAGGCTTGCTGTAAAAACTGCAGATACAAATACATTAGAAGGCCTAAGTGCTCTAAGGGCCCACCCTGTAGAGCTATTGCAGATTTAAATGGCACCTGTGACCTTGCTTTCATTGGTAGACTTTGCAGGAGAGGAAGAAAAGGGAGGCCCGTAAGCCTGACCTTGGACAGTCAGTTTCTCTCCTTCATTTCTAACCTCCACTCCTGCCCAGTTATGCACATAGGATTGATCCCAACATTATCCATTATCCATGTTGAAATTGGCAGGTGTTGGCACAAATGACCTGGGTGGAGAGGAGGCCTATTAAAACCTTGCTGGGGATGGAGGCTGTTCTCAGGCTTAAATCAGACTTAAGGCTTCCATTCAAGCTCATGAACTTTGAATGAGCTTGAACCCTGATGTGAAATAGTGAAATTAAAACGTTTGATAAAATTCCTGGTCAGACCAAATCCAGGTTGAAATGTTGCCTCCAACACTTCCTATGCGCCGCTGGGCAAGTCATTTGCTTGCGCAGGACCTCCTCTCTTCACCCGTAAAACGGAGACGGTAAGGATGGGATCACACTCCAGCCACACCGCTTTTCTGTTAGTTCCTGGAGCAAGCCGGCCTCATTCCCACCCCAGGGCCTTTGCCTGTGCCTGGAACCCTCTTCCCCCTGCTTGTCATGCAGTGTGTGGCTCCCTGTTAGCATCGGTCTTCTCCAGAAGGCTTTCTTTGGTCACTCTCTCTAAAGGACCCCTTCTCTCTTTATAGCAAGTACGTACTTCTTAATAGTGCAAATCACAATCCGTATTGTTGTTTCTCTTTAATTTACTTTGTTATTTATCTCATTAAAGTATACGTTTCATTAGAACATTTAATTTCTCTTTCATTGTTCTATCTCCAACACTTTGCACTCTTTCTGAGGCCTGAATAATGTCCAACATTTTCTTTTCTCTTCTTTCCTTGTCTTTCCTTTCCTTTTCTTTTCTGCAAAAAGGTTTATTGTTTCCATTTGGTGCGATGCACGGGAGAGGGCTCCAGGATGGTTAAAATGATGCCTAGTTGTTTCAGGGAGGAGCTTTGGCAGGAGCCAGACACTAGGGAGGTGCCATGGGGCCCCTCAAAGGCCTCTGTGCTCCAAAGGCTCCTAGTCCTGCTTGAGGGTGAGCGCCTTCGAAGAGGTACCAGCCCAGCTCAGCCTGGGCACCAGCCAGCCTGTGGAGGTGAGTCAGAAGTCATACCCAGCATTTTCTGGAGTCCTACTGTGTACCAGGCACTCTTTTAAGCGTTTCATGGGAAAATTCATCCCATTCTCCAAACAGCTCTTTGGATGTGGCAGGTACTATTATTAGCCTCTTTGGTCACAGGGGGATGTTGAGGTATCGGAAGGGGACAGAGAGTGTCCGGGAGGGGATTTGAATCCAGGCTGACCAGAGTCCTCCTACCCCCCAGGGATGAGCCACCATTGGTGGCCAGGAGGGTCATTCCAAGAAGGAAGAGCTGCTGCGATTCCTCTGTGATAGGGTGGCTCTAAGAAGCAGGTGTTCTCCAGGTTCGATTACAAAGCCATTCCCCTCCACTTATTCAAATGTCACCACTTACCGCAGGCACTAAGGACTCTAGATAGCAGGACTTAGTTCAAACAAACAAAGGCTTAGCATTGACAATGAAGGTGAAAACGGCGTCCAGGTTAGAGGAGCGAAGATTGGGCTTCCGCCACCATTAGTTGGCTGATAAGAGGCTTCTAACAGGCTTCTAACGTCCTGGGAGGCCGCACCTCCTCTGCGCCTGCCCTGATTCAATTCCACACACACTGTCTTCATCCAAGATGGGATGAAGCTGAAAAGCTGGCATCTGAGAAAGCACTGAAAGGCTCAAAGTCTCCCCTGACTCCCCAGGCTGTGGTCAGGGGCCTCTTTCCGCCTGGGTGCGTCGTTGTGTTTTTTGCTCTCCCCAGCCTGCCTCCTCCCTTCATCCTGGTTTCATCTTGGCTGTGTCTCTTCCTCTGATTCTTGGCCTGTTCATTTCTACTCACCCCTCAGGTCTCATCTTAAAGGTCACCTCCTCCAAGAAGCCTTCCCTGGCAACCCCTTAATCTGTAGAGAACACTTTTTTTTTTTTCCTGTGTAAAAATTGCTTTTTCGCTTCTCTAGGTCACCTCTTCCTCTCTCCAGGGGTTCCCACACCTCAATGTCTATAAGTCACCCAGGGAGCTTGTGAAAGACAGGTTCCCAGGCTCCAAACTCAGAGTGCCTGAGTCTGGGTCTGGAGTAGGGCCTGCGACTCTGCACTGTAACAGCTCACACCATGAATCTGGTATGGGAGGCATCAGAGGAGCAGTGCAAGAAACGGGGCTGCTCAAGAGCAAGCACTGTGACCACCATGAGCCCCCATTAGCCAGTCTGCCTGGCCCATAGGAGGTGTTCAAACATGATTGTTGAATGAATGTTTGAATGAATGAGTGGTCGCCAGCATTATAATACATTCTCCAAATACAGCAACCGGAGCTTGGCCTTGAAAGAGCCACATGGATTATGATTCTACTTCCCTGGAACGGAGGTGGGAGAGTGTCCGAGCTCTGGTGTCCACAGGGCTCTATTGGAGGCTAAGGACCTCACTCCCTGGCTGTGCTACCTGAACAAGCTTAGTCCCTCTGAGCCTCCATTTCTTCATCTGCAAAGCAGAGATGATAATAATAATGGCTGCATCACAGGGCCGTGACAAGATTAAATGAGGTAAAGCTGTTAGCATAGTGCCAGTCCAGAGCCAGCGTCCAAAAACTTCTGGATCCTATTATTATTGTTGTTGTTGGCATTACAGTTATTAACATCAGAGCTGGAAGAAACCTCAGATCCTTGAATTCAAAGGATCCCCACTCAGGGTTCCATGGAAGTGGACATTCAAAAGGGTGGTCTATGAACATCCGGAAATAGAGTATAAAATTATGTCTGTCTATTTTCCTAAGGAGGAGAATGTTAGCTTTCAACTACTTACAGATGGGAAAACTGAGTCCAGAGAGAGAAGAGGTCTGGCTCCAAGTTTCTCAGTTCATTCATTCGTATGCTCATTCACTCCTCATTTTGTTCACCAAGCACCAACCGTTTCCTGAGGGCCTACTGTGTGCCAAGATCCAGACTCAGTCAAATCTTAGTCTCTACTCCTTACCTCTTAACTCGTGCCCCAAGGCACCACCTCCTCAGCTGGGAAGGGCTTGTGCTTTTATTCCCGTTCTTTTGCTAAAGCGATGTCTGAGGGTGGTTAGGCACTTCATCACGTAAGTCAAGGTTCTTGCCCCAGTCGAATACCTTCCTAGTAGCTCTACTTGAACCTTCCTTTCCCTTCTCTGAGTCTCAGTTTCCCAACCTGGAGAATGAGGGCAATAATCCCTGATGCCCACAATTGTGAGAATGAATGGGAAAAAATAAACTTGAAAATGCTTTATAACCTGTAAAGTGCTGTGCTAATATTAGTTAGATATAATTGGCTGCAGAGAGAGATGAAACAGAAACCAATAAATAATTAAGAACGGCACCGCCCCCTCCTTGTTTTCGATTTTTTAAAAACTTACAGTAGGGGCTTTTTTTATCCAATCTGGTCAGATGAGTTGTTGTACATTTATCGAAAAAGTCCATTGAAGCAGGAAATGATAAAAAATATACAACCTTTAAAATTCTTTTTTTTCTTTCTTTTTTTCACATCCGATGGGTAATGTGCTGACGTCCTAACAAGGTTTGAGGGAGGCACATCTCACATAAGAGCGTGAACACTCAATCATCACCCTTGTGAACTACAAAAGGATCTAAATATTCCATTTTAACTTAAAATCCTATTGCTATATATTAATTCACCAATCTTTTGATGTAGGGCCAAAGCCTTTTCTTTGAGCCTGATCTGAGTCAGCTGGTTGGCATTCCCCCCACATCTTTCTTGCATGAACCACTCCCCTGAGTTCTAGTTTGGACTTCTTAAAAGTTGATGTAGATCTGAAGGCTCTAGTTGTCCAGATTATTAGAATTTCACCTTCATCCCTACCCAATAGTCTTTAGTTGTCTAGGCCACTCAATTCTCCCACCCCCAGTGGCTTATGACAAGTTTATTTTTGGCTCATAGGATATGGCTTTCTTTCCTTCCTTCCTTCCTCCTTCCTTCCTTCCTTTCCTTCCTTCCTCCTTTCTTTCTTTCTTTCTTTCTTTCTTTCTTTCTTTCTTTCTTTCTTTCTTTCTTTCTTTCTTTCTCTCCCTCTCTCTCTCTCTCTTCCTTCCTTCCTTCCTTTTTCTTTCTCTCTCTTTTTTACACTTTACCTTTTAGAGCATTTGTAGATTCCCAACATTAACAAGAGGTACAGAGATTTCTCATATATCTCGCACTCTCACCCCTGCATAGCCTCCCACTCTCAACATCCCCCACGAGAGTGGGACAGTTACAATGAATGAATCACACTGACATGTCATTATCACCCCAAGTCCATAGTTCATATGAGGGCTCACTCTTGGTGTTGTCCATTCTACGGGTTTGGACAAATTTATGATGACACGTACCAACTCACTTTTTAAGAGTCTTTCCAAAGCATTCAACTGTGTTTACAAAAACATCAGGTTTCTTTTCCCACTCTTATGTCATCTGTTTGTCAGATATGATTATATGATTTAATAACAACAGTAACTGATTGGAGAACCAACCCAGCTGACTCTTGGTAAACACACAGTGACATCATTAAGTCAGCAGGAGGAGTTAGTGGCTGGTCATACAGCAGAGATGAGCCCACCAGCTGCTGCGGACATCACATCTCTCTGGGGGTTTTGCAGTAGACGAGGCGAGTGTTGGTTAATTCAGTGAGCCAGCTCCAGGGGCTTCAGTCCAGTGAGTTACAGTAATTCATTTAGAAAGCTTCTACTATACAATGGTGTCTAACAAAAAGCCATCCCTCTGAGTAACTGGTGAGACCAGAGCTAATCCTGTCCTTCTTCCCTCTCATTTATAGTTTCTAGTTATTTTTTGTACATTTAAAATTGATGAAAGTGTATGTGCCAAGTGCTAAATGAACTACTAGACTTCAAATTCTTTGAATTGAGCCTATTGTATAGTCTGGACGTGACATTACATGGCTCTTTGGGATAATGACAGTGGAGGAATCTTGGTATTAGGACACGGTTCTCAAAGTGTGCTCCAGCAGAGCTTGTAAGAAATGCAAATTATCAGGCTCCACCTCAGACTTGCTGCATCAGAAACTTAGGGGTGGGACCCAGCAACCTGCCTTTGAACAAGCCCTCCCAGGGATCATGGTGCTCCCTCAAGTTAACAGATGCTTCACATCCCAGGTTTACCACTTAGAGGCTGTGTGATCCTGGATAAGTCACTGCACCTCTCTGACCCTGTTTCCTCTCTAGAAAATAAGAATAATAACAAACCTACCTTACAAGGTGATTTTGAAGATTAAATGAGATAGTACATGTAGCCCTGGCTGGTGTGGCTCAGTGGATTGAGTGCTGGCCTGTGAACCAAAGGGTTGACGGTTCGATTCCTAGTCTAGGGCACATGCCTGGGTTGCAGGCCAGGTTCCCAATAGTGGGCGTGTGAGAGGCAACCACACATTGGTGTTTCTCTCCCTCTCTTTCTCCCTCCCTTCCCCTCTGTCTAAAAATAAATAAATAAAACCTTTAAAATTTTTTAAAAAATGAGATACTCCTTGTAAAGTGCACAGGACAGTGCTTGACACAGGGCAGGCACTCAGTAAACATTAGGAATAGTTAATATTATTATTAGGGACTCAAGCGTGGCAGCTGTAATTAGGGGCGAAAGCATTTGGGAGGAAAAGGAAAAGATGTTAGGGGATGTTAAACTTTCTCCAAGCAGCTACACAATAGCAGGCACTTTGACTTCACATGCCCCTCTGCCAGCCTTATAAATGTATTGAAGTAGGTGTTATCATACTCCCTACCCACTACACAGATGTGGAGACTGAGGCCTGGTGAGGCTGACTGACAGCTAAGGGGGAGAAGAGCTGGGACCCAACCATATTCATGGGCCCCGCGTGTCTCGCCCCACCCCCAGCCTCAAATAGATGCAGGCAGATTGCCAGCTCCCAGTGCTGCCTGTCCCCCCCGGACTCCCCAGCCATCTGCCCTCAAGAGTCTGGCTGTTCTCCTCTGGGCCACCCTGCCCCTTGCAGGAGGGCGCTTGGGTTTCCTGCAGAGGTCACAGCAGGATTGTTTTCTTCATGCTCTAGAAGTCAGGCCTTGCAACTCATCTCTGTTGCATAGGGATTTTCTGGTTCTGCCCCCTCCCCGTTTCTGTTGACTTGGACCTTCGCCTAGCTCCAGCCGACACCGGGGCGATTCAATTTTGAACCTCAGACCAGAACTAATAAATGCACTAATTCATTATTCACCAGATATCCCACCTGCTATGTGCCCGGCACTGGTAGCACAGAGATGAGCAAAACAGACACAGATCCTACTGCAGAGAATTTGAATACTCACATGAAGGACATGCAGAACCAGACAAATACTATACAGTATGATCAGTGCAGGGATGGCTCTGCCCAACTTGGCTCAGAGAGCCCAGAAGAGGTTCCCGATCCACTCTACAAGTGGGAGGGGACTTGGAAGGCTTCCTGGAGGAGATGACTTCTGAGCTGATTGGGAGGAGTTTGCCTTAGTGTTTCATCAATTTCTCATTTTATAGCGGAATAGGTCCAGAGAGAATTATTTAGCTCATTCATTCATTTAAGCAAAAAAACAGTTCCTCCACATCTACATTTCCCCAGTATCAGGCCCCAAGCCTGAGGATACGGAAGTGAATAAGGAGACAGTCTTCCTAGAGGAAGGGACACAGAGAGGCCCCAGCCACCTGGGGGACTTCGCCCACTCATGGCCCATTGGTGTCTTCGGGTTTTTTGGTATATATTTTATGATATTTTACTTTTTAAAGTCAAGGTTATTGCAAGATGCTTTGCATAGAGTAAAATTCTCCTTTTTAGACTATAGTCCTATGACAAATACATACGCGATCCTGTAACCACTATCATAATAGAGACATAGCACATCATTTGCATCTTATGCTCATCCATTGTCTGCCTGTGCCTTCCCCCTAATTTACTGTGGGGCCTCGGGCAGGGCTTCCCCTCCTTGAACCTCAGTTTCTTCATCTACGAAATAGGGACCATCAAGTCTCTCTCAAAAGGTTGCCTGATGCCTGACACACAGCAAGCGCTCAGTAAACATCAGCTATTATTAGGTGGTCCCTGGCTCACTCTCCTTCCCTCCTTCCCCTCTCTCTCTCTCTCTCTCTCTCTCTCTCTCTCTCTCTCTCTCTCTCTCACACACACACACACACACACACACACACACACACACACACATTTTTGAAGCCTCTGGTTTCTCGGAGAGGTTTTATTTATAGGCTGCTCCTCATTGTGAATGTGAAAAGGAGAAAGCCCCGGCCCTTCGTAGACCTTTCATGTGTAAATCAGCCCGGGCCGGGAGCACCGGGGTCACCAGGAGGAGGATTTCACTCTTAATTACTCCTAGAGAAAGCCGGCGGGCGGGAGGGAGTGGGTTCAGGCTCCACCCCGTGGGAGGGAGGCCTCGCTGGGAGCCCTGCGCCTGGCCCGGCCCGGAGCCCCTCGCTCCCCTGGCCCGGGCGCGCAGGCTCTCCCGGGCCCGGTGCGGCTGAGGCTGGGCGGGTGCTTCCTGGGCTTGGCCTTGATTTCTGCTGAACCAGGGCCAAGGCACAGGCGCAGGTGCCTCCAGGGAGCAGAGCCCCAAGTGGGTGCCTTTGAGGGCAAGATGTTTGGACGTGGAAAGAGGGCAAACAGCTCGGCGGAGCGGGAGGGAGGGAGGGACTGGCCTGCGAAAGGGCCAGGGGAGGCTTTAAATTAACAGCAACAACAAAAACTTTTCTTAAAAAGATCTTTTACTTATTCTTTCTTTTCCAGTGAAAAAATAACATGCTCCAGAAAAAAGCATGGAAGTAGTCTCATCAGACCTTGAACACTGTTTTCCTAAGGGATTGAATTTGGGGGAGAGGGACATTATTAACATTTCTGCATAACATTTATTTTTGACCAATTACAATGACTGTGTATTTATTGCCTTTTGTAATTAAAAAAAGAGATGTTTTAGCCCTGGACAGATAGTTCAGTTGGTTAGAGAGTCCTCCAGATACACCAAGGTTGTGGGTTTGATCTCCGGTCAGGACACACGACTCAACCAATGAATGCATAAATAAGTGAAACAACAAATTGACGCCTCTCTCTCTCTCTCTCTCTCCCCCTCCTGCTTCCTCCCTCTCTCTAAAATAAATAAATAAATAAATAAATAAATAAACAGAAAGAAAAAAAGAGATGTTTTTCATAATATCTGTGATATTGTTTCCAGAGTAGAAAAGAAATTCATATATAATGTAAAACACTGAGAAAATAAAGTATAAAACCACCATGATCCCACCCAAAGAAAGTCACTTAATACTTAGGTATATGCCCTTTGATGGTTTATTTCTATGCAGTTTTTCACTTATATTTTTGTGTGTTTTTTTGCATGCTTACTCCGCATGAGTCCTTTTGACATAACTATTGAGGTTTTCTTTCATTTGCTTTTTCTCTTCTTGTATTTTACATATAGATACACTTATGTGACTAGATAGCTATATTTTTGATAAACCTTTTTTATAAAAATTTAATTCATTGATTTTGAGAGAGAAAGAGAGAAAAACATGGATTTGTTGTCCACTTATTTCTGCAGTCATTGGTTTACTCTCGTATGTGCCCTGACCTGAATGGAACCTACTGGGACCACACTCTAACCAACTGAGCTACTTGGCCAGCTCCAGACAGCAAAATCTTGAAACAAACCCTTGGGCCCCCACAGCTCCACATCTAAAATTCTGTTTCACAGATACACTCTCGTGAATGGGAAAGGTAAATAGTAAAAATAAATATGTTCATTGCAACAGTGTTTATAAAACCAAAAGCTAGCAACAACCTTGATGTTCATCATCAACCTTGATGGTCAATTAGTAAAGGAGTAATTACATAAATCATCCTGTAACATTACAGTGGAAACATTTTATAGTAATTATAAGAGAATATCATACATGCAAAGATACCCGAAATCATTGAATAGCAAAGTAAATTTCAGAATCATTTATACTGTGTGAATCTTTCTCTCTCTCTCCTCCTCTCCCCCTCCTCCCCACCCCATATATATATGCACACATGTGAAACTGGTAACATTTACTTTGGGAAAGGAGACTGAGGGGTAAAGGTGGGTCAAGAACTTTTACTTTTCATCTTACTCCTTTGTATACTGATTGGATTTTTCTTTTAATGTGAGCATATATAATATTTGTAAATATTTTTTAAAAGCTAGCTAATAATAACGTAGTTTAGCTACATGTATAATTGTAACATATGTTCATTAAATAAAATACAATGTTCACAAATAAACACAAAATCCATTAAAGGAATAGAGTGCTGATGAAAGAAAATACAATCCCCTATACCATCAAAGACAACCACTGCTAACATTTTGCTTTACTTCCTTCTAGTTTTATTTCTAAACATATTTTAACTTAAAAATATACTAGCAAAAAATATACGCAAATGATATATTTGCAGAAAAGTTAGAAAACAAATGACACTCAAACTCTGTGATTCAGAAAGAACCACCGTTTTCATTTTAGCCTATAAACTTTGAATGCTTCTCTGCCGTATTTTCTTTGGGAGGTGGCTTTTGCATTTTTTAACACTATTCTTTCTATATATGTAAACTTGTGTTCTCCTTTTATTCATTTGCTTATTTTCATATGCCTTTCCATGTTGTTATAAATGATTTGCAAATAAACAAAAAAAGCCTTCACTCAAACATTCCTCTCTTAATGACTGCTGAATTGTTTCCAAGCTTTTGTGATTACAAACAACCAGATGAACACTTTATACTTACATCTTTTCCTCTGTATCTAATAATATCCTTCTATCGCAGCAGTGGCGTTATTGGGTGGGCTAAAGGGTGCACCTATTTTTCAGGCTCTTAAAAAGCATTGTCAAGTCATTTCTCAAGTGTTACCCCTCTTTATATCCACACCCACAATCTACAAGATGTCCTGTCCATTTCACTAGGTGTGATAGGTGCAGGCACTCTGGAGGGAGAGAGAAGATGGGAAGGGGAGGGTTCAGCATAGCACGATTGGGTGGGAACACCTGGAAATTTAAATATATATTTCTGCCTGTCTGCTGCCAGCTCTCCACTTTCTCTTTTCTAACATTGCAGTAACACCAACAATTACTGAGCTTTTACTTTCTGCTTTGCACTTTCCAGACATTATCTCATTTACATCTCAAAGGAACCCCATTTTGCAGATGAGGGAAGATACATAGCTGGTAAGTGGTGCGGCTGAGATATGAGCCCGGCCATCTGATTCCCTTCGCATGAGTGTATAGACTGGTCAAGCTCTCATTTTTCAGTTTGCAAAACTAAGGCAGAAAAGCGATGTGAGCTACCCAAAGTCAGAGAAAGAGCCTAGCCCAAATTGCTGGAATTTTTCCCATTGTCTGGTCCCAGGGCACTAATCCAGAGAGTTGGGACTGTAGGAGCTCCAAAATTCTTTGACTTAGAAAACCTTCCTGTGAGGCTTTGGGGTTCCAATAAGATTCAGAGTCTCACAGAGCCACAGCCCCAGCTGTGCGTCTCCCCTCCAGGGCTGGGTGCCGCCTGACCGTCATTTTAAAAGAAAAGGAAATAGCAGTTAAGCACCCACATGCCCAGACAGGGAGGAAATCGGGCAGCCCCAGTGCATGTTCAGCCATGGCCATTCCACGGTTAGGAGTATGAAGTATTAAAACGAACAGAAAAGCAGTGAGAGACGGGGAGGAGAAAAATGCCCAAAGAAGGATAACATTCTGGGGGAAGGCCGCACAAGCAGGCAGTGGAGAAGGGAGATGGTGCCTGGAAGAAATGAACCGGGGATCAGCTTTCCCTGGAGGTGAAAGAGAACTAAATGCCCTTAGCCTGAGTCTCTACTTCAAAGGGTTGTTGGGCGACTGGCCTAGAAGCTCAAGCCACTGCGTTTTACAGGTGAGGCTCTGGAGCACAGAGGGAGAGACGGGCTCCCCAGGCCACAGAGGTGGCAAGCCTGGGATTCTGCCTTTGCCTCTGAGTTCTCCTTCTGTTACCCTGTCCTAGCATCTCTGGGCTGAGGGCCAGAGCCCTAGGAGGTGAAAACCTAGATCTGTCGTCCTTGCTGAGGGCTGGGCCCTGTTCCCTGTTCATGTGGACCCAGGTGCTCTGATGCAAAAGATGGGAGGCAACTAGTAGGACAGAAAATTTCAGTCAGACTAGGGTACTAAGTATCCATCCATCCATCCATCATCCATCCATGTGTTCATCCACCAGCCACCCATCTCACTACATATTCATTCGTCCATTCATCCATTTCTATAGCCATCGACTTGTCTCTCCCTTTGTCAGTTTTTCTCTCCATCCACCCATCCTTCCGCCCATCCATGAATACCCATCATCTGCAAGGCCACCAACCAGTAGCCACAGGGGTGGGTGAAGACTAAGTCTGGAACCAGACTCTTCAAGTTGGAATCCTGGTTCCGCCACCTACAAACTGGGTGACAAATAACCTAGCCTCTCTCTGTGTCTTGGTTTCCTCCTCTGTAAAGTGCACATAATATTATGGCCACGTCATGAGATTATTGTGTTCAATGAGTGTAAAGGGCTTGGAACTAGTTCAGATCTATTGAGCAAATTTGCTAATATTAACATCACTTATTATTATTTAAGGAGGTACTATATGGGGTCCTGAGGTTTGACTAAGGTGCTGTGAACTAGAGGCAACAGTGACCAGGTAGATCTGAAGCCCAAGTCAGGGAAAGTTGAGGTTCCTGTTCCTTGCTTCGCTGTTTCTGGGGTCCTTTTTGGGAGTCCAGAGGTGAGAGAAGGGGGAGAATGGACCTCCTGGCTGTGGTCTCAAGGGCTGTGTAGCAAATGCCATGCAGCACTGCCGTTTCTCCTTAGGACTGAGACAGGCACTTCCCCAGCTGTTGCAGGTATTGATGGCTGACCGCTCACAGGTGAGACCCTCTCTGTGGCTTTCCCACAGTTAAAGGGAACTGTGGCACCAAGGCCATGCCCTCTTCTCAGGGCAAGTCGTATCCTTAGACTGGTCAATGCCGGTAAGAATACTTAAGCCCCTCATGTCAACTTGGAGCAGTGCCGCTGGGCCAACTCAGCTTCAGAGCTCCAGGTGTGATTGGCTGAGGCCCCCGAGGCTGTACCACAGCCCAACTCTTCCCTCTACCCATCCCGGCCTCCGTCCCTTCCTTTCCGCAGGTGTTGACCCCAAGAGCGCCTTCTAATAAAGGTCTGCATGCTACTCTCCACCTTGGCGTCTGCTTCTTAGGGATCCTGACTTGTTTTTGTTTTGTTTTCATTTAAATAGAGCTGACGTACAATATTATATTAGTTTCAGGTGTCCAACATAGTCATTCGACATTTATAGACCCTGCGGTGTGATTATCATGTAAGTCCGCTAACCGTCTGTCATTGTACAAAGTTATTACAGTATTGTCAATTATGTTCCCAGTGCTGTACATCTCGTGACTTATTTATTTTATAACTGT
The DNA here is from genome assembly GCA_004026545.1 of Mormoops blainvillei. Lineage (NCBI taxonomy): Eukaryota > Metazoa > Chordata > Mammalia > Chiroptera > Mormoopidae > Mormoops > Mormoops blainvillei. The sequence continues at coordinate 82,406 of PVJD01001728.1, read as the reverse complement.
AAGTTTGTACCTCTTATTCCCTTTCACTTTTAAAAAATGTTTTATTTATTTTTTAAGAGAGGGGAAGGGAGGGGGAAAGAGAGAGAAAGAAAACACTGATAGGAGAGAGAAGTGTTGATCAGTTGCTTCTTGTAAGTGCCCCAGTGGGGACTGAACCCGCAACACAGGCACTTGCCCCAACTGGGGATCAAACTGGTGACCCTTCGCTTTGTGGGACAATGCCCTACGAACTGAGACACACTGGTCAGGGCGCCCTTTCACTTTTTTCATCCCTCCCCTCCCGCTCCCCTCCGACAGCCAGCGGCTTGTTTTCTGTATCTGAGTCTGTTTCTGTTCTGTTTTGGTTTTTAGATGCCACGTATAAGTGAGATCATACAGTATTTATTTTTCTTTAACCTATTTCACTTAGCATAATACCCCCCACGTCCATCCAGATTGTCTCAAATGGCAAGATTTCATTCTTTTTTATTGCTGAGTAATAGAACCTGACTTGCTGAATAAAAAAAGAGAACTCTCTTAAAGGCTGTTCACATGCGATTTTATATATATATATATATATATATATATATATATATATATATACACACATACACACACACACACACACACACACACATATATATATATAAAAATAATTCTTGACCAGAATCTCAGGGAGTAGATGTTATTTCTTACTCCCACTGGCAGATGGAGAAATCGAGGCACAGAAGGGTGAGAGGATTTGTGGGAAGTCACACAACTGGTATGTGGCAGAACAAGAAATCAAACCCGGCCGGCAGGAGCCGCAGTCTGTGCACTTGACCATTGTACACACTGCCTTAGGAGGCTCAGACCAAGCCCAGGAATTCAGCCAGGCAGGGGCCGGGTGCAGATGGGAGTGGGGGGTGCACCTGGGTCCACCCCTGTGCACACACATACCTGTGAGCCCACTGTGGGTGTGACCACATGGGTGCGTACCCATGTAAGTGTGTGCTCTTCTGGCATGAGGGTGACCGAGCAAAGCTAGTGGGGACGTATGTGCACCTGGAGACCGTGCTTAGGTTCCCATAGGACCCGTCTCCCTGGTTTCTCCTCTCTCCCCTTCATACACAGGAGGTGTGAGTGTGTGTATGGGGTGGGGGAGAGGGCGGGATTTGGATGTGGAAGCTGAACTGCCATTTCCTTGTTCCCACCGCGCCTCCCCAAAGTAGGTAGGGTCTGAGCTGTAGGAACATCAAGCTCTCTGTGGAGCAGAGTGGTAAGCCGGATGGGGAAGTCAGAGAACAGTGTGTTTTGCATCGAAGGCAGCAATCCCAGCCTTTGGCCCTGCCTGGCTTCCAGTGGGGGTGCCGGGCTTCTACTGGCCTCTGTTGGCCTCTAAGGGCCTGTATTACCGCAGTGGGAGCCATGTAATTATGGGTAGGAAAAAGCTGTAGAGTGAGACTGTTGGGTTCGAATCCCAGCTTAGCCTCCTAGCTGTGTGCCTTCAGCAACTCACCATCTCTGATCCTCTACTTTCTTCCCTGTGAAGCAGGAGTCTAGTAACAGTAACTCCTTCACAGGGTTTGTTGTAAGGCTAACTACCACTAGAAATAATGCCAAGCCTATAGGAAGTCCTCAATAAATACTAGTTTTTACATTATTATTATTATTCCGAACCCACACTAGACAAGTAAAGGGCAGAGAAAGTGCTTTTCCAGAGAAAAGTGCTTTTGGTCAAGTAGCTATGTTATCCAACCTTGTGAAGCAGGTAGCTGCGTGCCCATTTTATACATGAGGAAACTGAGGCTCAGCAAGATAAAGTAACTTGCCCAGGTTACACAACAAGGGAGTAACAAAACCAGATTTCCAATGATGATCTCAGCCTACTTCCAGTGCTCTTCCTGCGACCCCAAAGCTGCCTCCTTGTTTGGCCTAGAAACTTCTGGGTTGTGACAGCTTAACCTGTAAACTCTGTTCAACGCACATACCTTCCTGCCTACCTGTTTTCCTCTCATGTTGCCTCCTCACATAGTCATGCAGGGATTTGCAGGTGGTCAGACTTTTTTTTTAAAGATATTTTTCTTTGTGCAGAAAGAAACACAACTTGGAAAGAAACACAAGTGAGACAGTTGAAGACAGGCGAGCAGGGAGCTCTTAGAGGGAAATGGGAGGTTCAAAAGGCAATTAATGCTTCTCTCTGCAACTGTAAACAGATAGTTACTGGCTCTGCCACCACCAGCACGCAGACAAAAGGCAGACAGAAACAGCGCACCACAAGGAAGCTGGGATAGACTACGCCCAGGGTGGAAATTAAATGTTTTCCTGAAAGCAGAAAGGAAAACCATGGTTAAAGCCAAGCCATGACTCTAAGTCTGTGACTCCATGACAGTATAAGTTTAGTGAGTTAAAGGCCCATAATTTGTACCTAGGTGTTGTGAATCTTAAAGTCTTACTGGACATTCTCTCCTGACCTAAGTTTGTAAAGCAAAAGTAATAATTAGAAGTGAGTCTTCAATGTACACTGTCATTTTAATGAAAGATATATATGCACATATATATGTGTATATATATGTGTGTGCATATATATATGGAGAGAGAGAGAATAGCATTGGCACATTTAGTCAGAACTCTTGATTGTGAGCAACAGAAAACTCAAACAGATACAAACAAAAAATTAATAGTTAATAATAATTGTTACTTAGTGGCTCAAAACTGGATCCAAGATTCAAAGATTTCAATCCGTGTTCTTCCATGTCTTGTCTCTGCTTCTTCTGTGGCTTCATTCTCAGGCAGACACACTCCCTGCCAGGCTGACCAGATGGACCTCAGAAGCTCCAATCTTGTTTTCTTCTAGGAGAGAAAAAGAGACGGTCTCCATCCAGCTAAAATCTCAGGCTTCCCTCTGATTGGCTCTCATTGGGTCACACGCCCAAATTTCAACCAATCCTGTGGCCATGCTCCATCACAGGAGCCAAGCTCCATCGAAGGTAGAGTACTGATATTGGTAGAAGGAGAGTTCCCCAGGGAAACTGGGTGCTGTTTCCAGAAGAAGACACGTGTTCACCATCTGGTAGTTCCTGCCTCTCTTAATCAAGCTTCAGGACAGCCTATCGTCAGGAATAACAATAATAATAATAATAAAATGACAATGATAATAGCTAACTCCTGCTGAGCACTCACTATGAGCCAGACATTATATGCTAAATGCTTTATACGCATTATCTTATTTAGTCCTCATATTTTTTTCTTATCATCATCTAACGTCACCAATGGGCAAACTGATCCTCAGAGTATGTAAGGATCTGGCCCAAGCTCATACAGGGAGTAGGAAGTGAAATCACAAATCCTGTGCTCTTGGCTTCTCTGGGAGCTACATATAGAGCTTCCAGAATTTCCAGTTTTGTGCCAAAGAGAAATCTTTGAGCCTTTGCAAGAGCTACTTTGCAAAGTTTACGCAATGTGGGATGACAGATAGCATAACTGTCAGAGGGCTTGTCCTGGGGCAGTGCCATGGACCCAGTGCTGTGGACACTGAGGTTTGACAAGGGGAGTCCAATCCAAGGATCTTCGTGGGTTTAAGAGACTGGATTCCATGGTGCCTCAGCCTCCCTACCCATCGGGATGTTGGCAGAAGCGTGTGCCGTGGAGGGATGTGCTAGGTTTGAACCCCTGTTCTGCCTCTAGCCAGCTTATGTGCCTTCTGATAACCTCCCTTAATCTCTTTGAACCTCAGTTCCCACATTTACAAAATGAGCATAACACCTTCCTTAAAGGGCTGTGAGGATTGCACTGCATACAAAATAATGCCTGCTTGTCACCCAGCTGGTGCTCCAAGAAGTTAGTTTTTTCCACACTATCCCCCTTCTCCTCACCAGCAAGCAAGGAGAGAAAGGAAAGCACCTTACGCCTCTCCTGGCCAGCCTGCTGGGTGCTCTTCCCCTCCGCCTTCTCTGTCCAGCATCGCTCTGGGGTTCAAATCCAAGCTCCGTTGTCCTCTTCCTAGCGTTGTGACCTTGGGTAAGTCTCTGTCACCCTCCTCAGCTGAAGAACACACCTCCCTCACGGGGTCCGATTGAAGCCTCTTGTGTCAAGGTGCCTGGCCCACGAGTTGTTTGTTCTCTGGGTCTGAAAGGCTGAAAGAGACAGAGCTGGGTGGGCTAGGCTGCTTCAGGCAGGGCCCGAGATGTCCGGTCAGCAGAGGGGCCCACTCAACTTCACTTCCCCTCTCCTGAATAATTCATGACAAACAAAATGGCTGGCTCAGACTGGGGCGCTCCCTCCTCCTGGCTGGGGAAGGGAGACCAGTTTCTAATTACAGGTCAGCCGCCTGGCTCCCTGGGGCCCTGGGCGCTGCACACAGGGGGTATTTATGGGAAAAGACAGGAGAGGAGGGGCTCAGACCCAGCCCCTCTCCAGGAGGAACTCAACTCCTTTGGAAATTGTAGCTTGGGCCTGCCAAGGCCTGGGGAGGGACTGGGGAAAGAAACTTAGAATGGGCAGGAAGGGAGAACTTTGCTGAGGGGTCAGAGGAGAGAGGTGTCCCCCCACCCCCCCAAAAAAAGGGCAAGCCAGGGAAGGGCGCACACTTTCTGAAGCCCCAGGGTGAGTGTGGCCAAACTGGGCTCCACAAGGAGGGTGTCCTGATTCCAAAACCTCTCTGGCTGCCTTACAATGACCTCACCTGTAAAATGGGGAGAAACACAGGACCTACCTTACAGCATGATTGGGGAATTACCCAAATTAATATTGTGAAGTGCTTAGAATACTGCCTGGCACAAAACTCAAAATACACGTATTGGCAATAGCATAGTTGTTATTTTTCACATTATGCTGCCAGTAAAGGATGTGGGTGACAAGAAAGGAAGGTTCAGGGATATTGTGGGAAAGGAGAAAAATGGCTTGTGAGGGAGTTTGGATAGTGGTTAACAGTCGAGACCGATATATTTAGCCATAATAGTAGTTTTTAAGAAGTAAGGACCCCAGGACGAGGTTATGTGGGTTCAATCCCAACTCTGCCTCTTACTAGCTGTGTGACTTCGGGCAAGCTGCTGTACCTCCCTGTGCCTCCAGATTCACCATCTGTAATAAATGGTAGTCCCTGTCAGGAGCCAAGAGTGGTGAACAAAACGGATAAGGTCTTAGTCTTCGTGGCGCTTATAGTGTAGCAGAGAGGTTAGGCTGATAACCACATCAGGCCTGCCACACCATGGGTCTTGCAGTCTACCAGAAAAGCAATCCTAATCTAGAGTATTTATTGTGTGCCTGCTGTGTGTAGGTCCTGTGTACGCCACAGACATTCTCTCCACTAAACCTCATAGCATTTACCCCATTTTACAGATAAAGAAGTTGAAGATCAAGGTCCAGAATAAAGAAGGGATTTGAAACAAAGGGATCGGTCAACAGCATGAATGACTCTCCAAACCTGAATGATGAGCAGAAAAAGCCACACACAAAAAAGTACACATTGTATGATTTCATTTATATGACATTCTAGAAAAATGCGAACCAACCTATAGTGACAGAAAGCAGATCAGTGGTTGCCCAGGAACCAAGAGGGAGGGCAGGCATTGACTACAAAGGGGCACAGGGAACTTTTTGGGAAGATGGAAATGTTCTATATCTGACAGCGATACTAGTTACGTGGGTGTATTCATTTGTCAATGTTCATTGAACTGAACAGTAAAAATGGGTGCATTTTGTTGCATGTAAATTATATCTCAATGAAGGTGACTTTAAAAAGGGCTGAGGGGAACTGTGTGTCAGACTTCAGAGCCCTGCAAACCTTCTTAAATTGTTTGAGTGTCTGATTTCGAGCTCATTAGTGGGCAGAAACTATATCAGACCCATCTTTAGGTGCTCCCCCCAGTTCGCAACACCAGGGCCTAGCAAAATATTCTCAAACCCAGGAGTTCTGATCAGCAAATACACCTGGGTACCTTCTTTGTCTGAGGTCACAGAGCAATCAGCCTGGTGGGGAAAACAGAAGAATATGGGCAAATATACACCCTCATACATGCATCAAATGTTCTGATGGGGTAAGTGTGATGCCAAGAGTGCACCTGCTGGGACACGGTAATGAATCCTGCAAAGAGCCTAGAATCTGAGGCCGTGATGGTCCCGGTGTTCAAATCCCCACTCTGCCACCTGCTAGCTCTATGGTCTTGGGTGACCACCTTAACATACCAAGTTTCCATTTCTTCCCCTGGAAAATGGAAATGATAGCAGCTTCAACCTAGAGGGCTGTTGTGAGAATGAAAGAAAACAGGGATGTCACATGCTTAGCAGGGCACGCATAGGTGCATAGTAAGTGTTCAATAATTTCTATCACGATTGAAGAGTAGAGAGCTGGGAAGCACACAAAGAAAGAAGGGACACCCGACCCAACCTGGGGGAGGGAGATGGGTCAGGGATCCTCTCCCAGAGAGGTGATAGTTGGAGGAGGGGTTGGCCAGTTTTAGTGGCCATGGGGCAGGAGATAGTGGGAACAGCTTGGGGCAAACGCTCAATAAATATTTGCTCAATAAATAATTTTTTTTTTTTTTTAGAAAAAAGTACTGTGCAAGGCCTGCCTGTAACCAGGGGGGATAGAGAAAGGCCTGCCAGGGCAGACTGAGGGGGTCTTTAGAAGGCCGGGCCTGGGTGGCTAGCCCCAACAGCAGATTCCACACCTTTCTGGAATGCTGGGTCCTCCCCGGCCTGGTCCTACAGGAGAGGGAACAGTGAGGCAGGTTAGCGGGGAGGGGGTTCTCCCGGACCTTCTCCCCCTAATAAGAATGGGCCAAGTCCCTGCGAGCGCCTCCTGCGCCCCCGTTGTCCAAGCCACAAAGGACCAGGATCAATGGAAGGCGGGAGCGGCAAAGGGGCCTCCTCTTTGTGCGGCTGTCTCAGGCCTGTTTGCGCCGCCGTCTCTGCGCCCCCATTGATCAGGCATGTGGAAAGATTCCGCCTCCCAGGCTCCCTTTGTGGCTGCGTTGCCAGGCTGCGCCCGGCGTGACTGCACCGCGCAGGGCGCTCCCGCCTGCGGTGGGTACCAGGCTGCGAGACAGGGCGGGGTCCCAAGAGGGTAGAGAGGGTAGGATTGCCAGGTTTAGCAAATAAAAATGCAGGACACCCAATTACATTTGAATTGCTGATAAACAACGAGCAAAAGCAAAAAATATTTTTAGTGTGAGTATGTCCCAAATACTGCACAGGACATACTTGTACTAAAAAAGTATTTTTTTAAAAATCTGATATTCAAATTTAAGTAGGAGTCCTGTATTCTACTTAGCACCCTATGAGAAGGAAAGGCAAATAAAGTTCCTTTCCCCAGCCTTTAATCTGCTACATCTCCCAACTTGAGTCTCTGAAGGGTTTTTTTGTCTGTTTTTGCCTTCGGTTTTTGCTTTGGAGCCATATCTGAATCCCCCTTGAACTACTACTTAGATACTATTTTTCTGGAAATGAATTTATTTTTTAAACTTACATTATTAACTGATTTACTGATGCATATATTACATACCTCCAGCTGAACAAATATTCAACGTACCTCTGGATGCATTTTTACCTAGGCGGCACCCATGTAACTGCACCCAGGTCAAGATATAGAATAGTCCCATCGCCCCAGAAGGTTCCCTTGGATGGCTTCCCTCCCAGGACTCTGCCCCATTGGCAGCCACTATTCTGACTTCTGCCACCGTAGGTTGGTTTCAGTTATTCTTGAACTTCACATAAATGGAATTGTATGTACATAGTATGTACTCTCTTGAGCCTGGCTTCTTTCACTCAATGTTATATCTGTGAGATTCGTCCATGTTGTAGCTTGGATCAGTAGTTCCTTCCCTTTCACTGCCAGCTGCAATGGAGGAGTATCCCCATTGCACAGCTGTATTGCTGTTGAGTATCCACACTCTCACCGGCGGGTGTCTCAGCTGTTCCCAGGCGTCGGCTACTATGAACAAAGCTGCTAGGATCACACTTGGACTAGTGACGGTATGGACTTCAGTACATGTAATGTAAGCAATACTATTTGTAGATTTGTAGACTTGAAATGCTAGTTTTATTTTTTTCCTGCACATTAAATATATAACTATTACACATAGTTATGTGAGCATCTTCGTAATCAACCAAGCTTACCTTCTGCACAGCCAATGCCAAAAAGCAGAACAGCTCCAGGTGGATCCTGGGTAAGCGAGCTGGCCCCTTTGAGCCCTGGTTTCTTCATCTGTAAAATGGGAGTGATGATACTCATTACCTCATAGGACGGTCGAAAGGCAAGCTGGGACAATGACGTATGAAAGGATTCAACACAGAGCTGGCCTGTAGTGGAGGCTGCACACGAGAGCTACTATCAAGCGTTGGACCGACAGTAGCAATTGATGAGCAGGGCATTTTAGATGGATGCTCTCATTCCATCCTCATTTCAATCGTTTGTGGCAGATCCTGTTATTATCAACCCGTTTTTCAGATGAGGAAACGGAGGCCCTGGGAGGCAAAGCCACTCGCTCATGATGGCATAGCTACCATCCAGTGTGGTTTCCAGAGCTGGGGGCCAGGAGGGGCCTAGGAAGGGTGAGGCTCATGCCTGGAAAAGAGAGCGGACTGAAAGGAGGAGCTGGGCGCCTTCTCCTTCCTGCCTCCGTGTCCCCCAGTGACACCCAACCCGAAGGCAAGCAGCTGGCTGGGGACTGGGCTTTGCTTCTGAGAGTAGAAGGAGCTGGGCTGAACATTTCTAGGAGAGGCCAAGCCTCCCAGCCATGGGTCAGGTGGGAGGACAGGCAGGGCGAGTCTGACGGGGTAGGTGGGGCGAGGTGGGGGACAGGAAGCAGGAGGCAGAACTGCAGCCACAGCCGCTGGGCAGAGCCGGCATCGCTACCTGCCATCTGAAGGGCACGGGAACTGCTGATCTCAGGCGATTAGCATAACAATCCCCGATCCAGCATCCTCGGGGCCCAGAGCTGGGTCTGCACAATCCCATTTCAAGCCAGCTCTTTCTTTAGCTGGCTAATTATGGGGGGGGCGGGGGGGCGGCGAGAGAGGTTGGTGGGGGGGCATGATCTTCTTAAAGGGCCCCTGCACCCAGGGCCCAGGCTGGAACTGGGAGCAAGAAAGGGCCCTGGCGATACTTCCAGCTGTGACAAAGTGTGAAAGCCACCACCCCAGGCCATAGGAAAAATGACTACCCTCACCAGGGATTTCACCACGCTGCCTATTTCTGTCCTCCTTGGCCCCATTCATACACTGTGGGATAGCTCTTGTTCATAGCTGTATCCCAGTGCTTGGTACAAAGCAGGCGCTCAAATAACTAACTGAAGCACAGAGCCCATGGCTCCAGAAATCAAGACTGTATCTACAGATATAATAAGGCCGAGGCTGGGTGCTAATGGAGGGCACTGAGGCAGCCCCATCTTTGCAGGTCCCTAAGGGTCCTCCTTCTGCCCCTTCCCACCCTCAGGGTCCTGAACCTCTCCTTGCCCCTTCAGCCGCCTAGCACCAGAAGTCAAAAGGGGCACATGGCTTAATACAGGTAGAGCATAATGAGAGAGCTGGGCCTGGATCCTAACTGCTGTTTATCACCTGTGCTATCTTGGGCAAGTCGCTTACCCGATCTGAGGCTCAGTTTTCTCGTCTGTAAAATGGGGACAATCAAAATCTGCCTCAAACATTAATGTATTTATAAGCATTTGCTAAAATGAGAGTGCCGGTCACATGGTTGGGGCTCAGAGAATGGGAGTCCTGTCTCCGCCTTCTTTAGAAACAGCCACTGCATGACTTGACCAACATGGCTGATGTTTGCCAGGTGCCCATTATGTGCCAAGCTGTGCTCAGTGCTCGAATTCTCTCTTTAACCCCTGTAACACCATTGCGAGGTGGGTTCCGTGCTTTTTGAAGAAGAGTACAGTGAAGTCAGAGAGGCAAAGTAACTTGCCCAAGGTCATTCAGCTAGAATGTTTCAAAGGGAGGCACGAGCCCAGCCGATCCTAAAAACCATGGCTCCAGGTGCCAGGAAGTAACAGGCGTTACTGAAATCACTACCTTTCTCCCCCTCAGCCGGCCAGCCAGCCTCAGGTCTTTTGATCATCTCCTGTGTGTTAAGCCTTATTCCAGGCACTGGGGATATTGCTGAGCACAAGATCATCTGTTAATTCTGTTCTCCTGGAGTTGGAATCTGACAACAGTCAGGTAAGTTCTGTGAGTGATAAGTGCTTTGAAGACAATGAAATAGGGTCACAGACTGGAGTCGTGGGGGTCCAAGAAGTCTTCTCTTGAGGAAGTGATCCTTGAGAATATGAGATGCGGACGGGAGCGCATACCAGGCAGAAGTCAGAGCAAGTGCAAAGACCCTGGGGCAGGATCCCACTTGGTAAATCAGAAGACCAAAGGCAGCCGGTGCAGCTGGAGCGCTGGGAGAGGGGGTAGAAAGCGGTTAGGGAGACAGGAAGGGCCCTCGCCAGGCAGGAGGGCTTTATGGCACCTGGTAAGAAATATGGACTGACTCCCTCCCTCCCTCCCTTCCTTCCTCTTTTCCTCCCTCCTTCCCTCCGTGCCCACTATTTTCCAGGCATTGGGCCAGGGGCTGAGGGCCTATGAGTTTCACCCTGTTTCTCCCTCTCTTCCCACGTCCCCTCCTCTCCCCCCCCCCTCCTTTCTGAACAGCTGCCCCACCCCCACTGGTCCCGCTCTTCCCTCTCCACCCCACCCCAGCCCCTCCCCCTGGCAATAAGAACCAACCCTGAGCCCAGCTCTCCCTAGTATTGTCCCTTTAAGGAATCCCTAAATCCGGACACCCCTCTCCTCCCCCACCTGAGAACCAATTAGGGTTCCCGAATTCAAGTAGAGGCTTTTGTGTGTCACGTGTTTGGGGAACAAAGCCCTCTCCGGCAGGAATAAAAGCTTCTATTCAGGAGCCAGTTTGTTCTCATTCTAATCGTTTCCACTCCAGCCTCGCCTCCTTCCCGGGTTCCCAGGGCCGCCCAGCTCGGCCTCACCTTCCCGCCTTAGCACCCCGCATTAGAGCCCTGCCCAAAGGCAGGTGGCCGCAGACCCAGGGCCCTGGCCCAACCTTTTCTTCCCGGGAGATCGTATGACTCCGCTGGCTCTGAACCGGGCCCTGGGCTCAGTGCTTCCCGGGCATCAACCTGCCGGACTCTTACTACCCTCAATGCAACCGCGGAAACCGAGGCTCGGATGGGTTAGGGACCGTACCTGAGGTCACACCGTTAGTAAGAGAGGGAGTCTAGACCCCTGAGCATCAGCCTTCAGTCCTCTCAGCTGGCCCTAGAGTAGGACAGAGCGAGTAGCTCTCATTTTCACAAAGCCCAAGGGGCCAGGCACCTGCTGGGCATTGGAGACTCCTCACAATACCGTGTGAAGAAGCAACAATCAAGGTCAAAGTCGCAGACAAGTCTGTGGCAGAAGAGGAGTTGGAACTCAGGACTCTGAGGAGGGAGAAATGGGGAAAGTATGGGCCTTTCATAAAATGGAGCTGTTAAGAATATATTGATACGGAATGGTCATGGATATATCGCCAAGGGGAAAAAAGACAATACGCTGGGCATAATATAATCCCACTTGTGTACAGGAAAAAGGAAATAACACACAAACATACACACACACATTGTATATTCTACATGTATAGAACATATTTGAAGAAACTATGTAATACGTTGTAGTGTATGTGTTTATTTCCTTTGGGGAGCAGAAATGCAGAGTGGGAAGAGATCACTTATCACCATTCTGTGCTGCTCGGAAATATATTTTCTCATCACAATCATGTATTTCTTTTATAATAATTAATTTTGTTTTATTTTAAGTTTAACTTAACATTTTATTTTATTTTTTAATCCTCACCCGAAGATATGTTTATTGATTTTAGAGAGAGAGGAAGGGAGAGGGAGAGAAACATCGATGTGAGAGAAACATCTATCGGTTGCCTCACATAAGTGCCCCAACCAGGGATCGAACACACAACCTAGGCATAGTGTCTGATCGGGAATCCAACCCAAAACCTCTTGGTGTAGAGGACGACGTTCTAACCAGCTGAGCCACCCGGCCAGGGCTTGGCTTAACCATTTTAAAGGGTAAGATTTAGTCACATTTAGTAACTTCACAATGTTGCACGACCATTACTTCTATCGGGTTTGAAAGCATTTTCATCCCCCAAAGACAAACCCCATACTCATTAAGCAGTTACTTCCCGTTTCTTCCTCCCTTGATCCCTAGCAATCCCTAACCTGTTCTCTGTCCTTATGGAGTTGCCTATTCCGGAAATTTCATATAAAGGGAATAATAAAATATGTGACCTTGTGTGTGACTTCTTTTGCTTAGCACGTTTTTGAAATTCATCCATGTTGTAGCATGTATAAGTGCCTCATTCTTTGTTAAGGCTGAATTATAGTCCGCCGTATGGGCACTCCACACTGTGTTTATCCATTCATCCCTTGATGGGCATTTGGGTCGTTCCCATCTTTCGGAGATTGTGAATAGTACTGCCATGATCATTCATGTACAACTTTTGGTTTGAGTACCTGTGTTCAATTTTTTCTCATATATACCTAGGAGCTGGGTCATATGGTAATTCCACATTTAATTTTTTGAGGAGCTAGCAAAGTGTTTCTCATAGCACTGCACCATTTTTACATACCCACCAGCTATGTGCAGAAAGTTCCAATTTTTCTACATTCTCGCCAACACTTGTGATTTTCTTAAAGTTTTTTTTTTCTATTATAGCCGTCCTAGTGGGTGTGATGTGATATTTCACTGTGGCCTTGATTCGCATTTCCCTTATGGCTAATGATGCTGAGCAACTTTTCATGTACTTATTGGCCATTTGCTTACCTTCTTTGTAGAAATATCTATTCAGGCCTTTTGTCCATTTTTAATTGGGGTGTTTGTCTTTATTATTGAGTTGTAAGAGTTCTTATATATTCTGGATACTAGCTCTTTATCAGGTATATAATTTGCAAATATTTCCTCCCATTCTGTAAGTTTTTTCACTGGATAGTGAAAAACTTCTGATGCACAGAAGTTTTTTAAATTTTGATGAAGTCTAATTAGCCTCTTTTTTCTTTAAAAAAACCCAATTTTTATTGTTGTTCAAGTACAGTTTTCTCCATTTTCCCTCCCCTCCCCCCTGCCCCACCTATCCCCACCTCCCACTCGTGATCCTACCCACTTTTGGCTTTGTCCATGTGTCCTTTTTACATGTTCCTTGATGACCCTTCTGCTTTTTCCCCCTGTTGTCCCCTTCCCACTCCCTCTTTTTTCTTTTGTTGTTTGTGCTCTGGTGACATAACTAAGAATCCGTTGCTCAACCCAAGGTCATGAAGATTTACTCCTATGTTTTCTACTAAGAGTTTTATGATCTTAAGTCTTCGATCCATTTTGAGTTAATTTTTGAATATAGTGTAAGGCAGGGGCCCAACTTCACTCTTTTGTATGTAAATATTCTGTAATAATTGTTTTTGTCCTTGTCCTTACTGTTTTAACCAATGAGCTCCAAATTCTTGTGATCATACCTTCCTAAGAGAAAACAATCTTTGACCTCATATCTCTAATATATGTAGATTTACTTATTCATAATATATGTGAGTGTACAATAAAACCATTATAGTATCTTTGTCATAAAACATACACACAAGAAAGGGTGAAGTAGAAAAAAAAGAAACCCATCTAGAAGGCCTGGTCTTTTCTTGGTGGATCAGCTTGAGTGTTCCCAGGGCTCTCAACCCCCTGGGGCCTGCTGGTCCCCAAGGCAAAGCAAGGTCAGCAGTCCTCCTAAAGGGACAGTCTTTCCCGTGCAGCATGGGAGCGAACTCTCCAGACTGGGTCTGACTTTCCCCTTCTGGGTCACAAAGTCTGATGTCAGAAGGACGCGTTTGAGCCCTGGCTCTATCGAATTCCTAGTTGCGTCACCTCAGGAGAGGGTCTTTGCCTTTCTGAGCCTCAGATCATAGTCCTTACTCCTGAGGCTGGTGGGGGCAGGGCTCGGCAAGGTGATGTGAGAGGGTGCAGCACCCGGTGCCTGGTCATCTCTCAGTAAAAAATGACAGTGATCACGATCACTATATTGAAGAGCCAGGTCCATACAGACCTTCTGATCCACTCTGTTATCTAAAGGACTCAAGGCAAGAACCCCTCATTGGAGGGACTAAAAAAGGGGACAGGAGAGGGAAGCAGGGAGAATGAGCCGGCTCTGCTCCCCGAGAGGCAGTATATGGCCTGATGGGTGCAACGTACCTGGAGGGCATGGGAGGCCTGGGTTGAAGCCCGTCTCTTCCCTCTAATCAGTCATATGACCCTGGCCGAGTGCTAACCCTTCTCAGAATCTCAGAATCCTCATCTATAAAATGAAGATAATAATTATACATGCATCATAGAGTTATCTAACACATAAATGAAATAGCACGGAAGGGCTTCCCCTGCAATAAGAAGAACTCAATAAACAACAGTGATTGTTATTATTTGAGGCTTAATGTGTCCACCACATTATTTACCTATTTGTTCATTCCCTCCAGATTTATTACATGCCTACTATGTACCCGCCATACAACAGGGAACAAGAAGAAAATAGCACTTATTTTCAAGAAGCTTATGACCTAGAGACACATAGACATTAACAAAGCAACACACACACACACACACACAAATACACATGGTGCCAAGTGCTATAGGTAAAAAAGAAACGAAAAAGGCACAGGAATAAAGGATCAGGGAATTGATCAGGGAAGGTCTCACGGGGAAGTGATATTTAAGCTGAAATCTGAATGATAAGGAAATGACCAGGCACAGAGGGGACAGCGGGATGTGCCAGTCAGGGAAGCATGGCCAGGCTGGGGGAGGGTGGCCAGGCTAAGAGGAAGGTGCTCTAGGATCAGCGAAAGGGGCTGCAGGCTAGGCTCAGGCAATCTGTGCTCCAGATTGGCAAAAGACTGTTCCAGGCAGAGGAAAGGGTGCTCCAAGCTGCAGGGTGGTACTTCCAGGCTAGACGGACCCTGTCCAAGGGACCCCGGTTGAGAAAGAGCGTGGTGATTTCCAGCCTCTGAAGGGCCAGTTGACCAGAGGTAAGAGGGGAGGTAGGATGTGGGAAGGTGACGCTGGAGAGGCAGGGACCAGGTCATGCAGGGCTTTGTAGGCCACTGTACGGGTTTGGATTGTTCTATCTATGCAGGGAAGTCATTGCAGGGTTATTATCTGGGGCAGAGGGCAACGACAACTGCCAGAAGTTCAGGTATGCTATTACACACGTCTTGCTGAGTAGGTGGTACCTGGATTTGGGTGGCTGACCAGAATAAGGAAAACAATGGTTGGATTCTTTCTGGTTTAGAATGTACCTGTGTTCAAATCCTACCTTGCTAGTTCTTCCCTGTGTGACCTTAGGATGTTACCTGTCCTCTTTGTCTGAGTTTCCTCTTCTGTCAAGTGAAGATAATAAATGTAACGTACCTCAGTTTGGGGGAAAAGACTAAATGAGTCAATTAATGCAAATTGCTTAGCAAAGCACCTGGCATATTGTAAACATGCAATAAATGATAATTATAGCTCCTACTCCTCCTGTTATTGTTCTATTATGTCAGGTAGAGCGAGGTGGACCTGGTGACAGTTAATATATTTGACTCAAGTCCCAGGTACAGTACTTAGTGCTGTGCATAGAACATAATAGATATTTAATAAATATTTGTTGAATGAATGAATGCACCTTTCTCTTTCCACTTTTGATGAAGGGGTTCCATTCTGCATCAGTCAACCAAAAATGGTTGACCTTTCATGCAGACCCAGCACCATGCAGGGCGTTAGAGGTAGGGCAATATTTGGGCAAATGGAAAATACACATTTCAGCTCATACAGGAGCTCACTGGTTCTCCTTTGGGGAGCGCTCACTCTATTTCTGCTTTTCCACTACAGCTGAAGTACCAGTCTTCTCTTTCCTCTCCAACCTGCTGTACTCTCCCTTCCTTGAGCCTTTGAAGGTCTCTTAAGGTCCGCCTACTTGGCTTGATAAAATGTGTCCCTTTACTGGAGCGTAAATTCCTCAAGAACTGGCAGCAAGTCTCGCTCAGGTTTAGACACCGCCAGAGTACCGCCCACGGTGGAAAAGGCATATTTGATTCAGTCAATGGAAGGTGAAGATGCAAAGATGGAGTCGCCGAGTACTAGCTGTGTGACCTTGGGCAAGACACCTCGCTCTTTGGATCTCTTAAGTTTCTCCCTCTGTAAAGCAAGAAGGGGACATCCGAGGCTCTCCATAGCAGCCGTTCTCATCCTTTTTGAAATTGGGACACTCCTGATGGAATGACATTCCCATGTGACGCACACTTCCTTGGGCATTCAGATAAGATAGCCTGAAGCTCTATATAACCCCAGCTCTCCTCTCCCCCTTCAGGAGAGCATGTCTGAAGGCCAGGGAGCAAGTGACGTTATTTATAGACATAACCTTGAATCCACTCTTCCTCATTTGTTTATTTCTTTTTCTTCCTCATTTATTTATTTATTTTTAAAGCAAGTAAAGCATTTCAAGCTTCAGTAGAGGTAGTGGTTAAGAATATCAGGTTGGAAGACACGGAAACCTGCACTGAAATACCCTCTTTGACTTCTCCCCCAGACTCCTCGGTAGCCTGTCAGTGGGAGGTCCTCATCTCAGTCCCCTGGCCTCCTCCAGCACTGCGGATACCTACAAATCTCAGTTACAAGTGAGTGCATCCATGTTGGCTAGGCTGGTGTCCAGACCGTCAATGCCTTCTGGGAACTCCCTCACCTGGAACATGGCATCCAGCCTGATGGCCAAAGACCAAGTAACAAGACCTTTTCTGGGGGGGTGGGGGGGTAGATGACCCCTTTGCCACCTTCTTCAGTGAGACAGGTGCTGGCAACCATGTGCCCAGGGCAGTGTTTATAGACCTGGAACCCACGGTCATTGATGAAGTTCACATTGGTACCTGTCTCCAGTTCTTCCACCCTGAGCAGCTCATCACAGGCAAGAAGGATGCTATCAATAACTATGCCCATGGGTGCTACACCACTGGCAAGGAGGTCATTGACCTCGTCTTGATCTGAATTTGGAAACTGGCCACAGGTCTTCCGGATTTCTTGGTTTTCCACAGCTTTGGTTGGGGGAATTGGACCTGGGTTCACCTCCCTGCTGACGGAACATCTCTGTTGATTATGGCAAGAAGTCCAAGCTGGAGTCTCCCTTACCCTGCCCCCCAGGTTTCCACAGCTGTAGTGAGCCCTACAACTCCATCCACACCAGCCACACCGCCCTGGAGCTCTGTGATTGTGCCTTCATGGTTGACAATGAGGCCATCCTTGACATCTGTTGTAGAAACCTTGATATTGAGTGCCCAGCCTACACTAATCTTAACCACCTTATTAGCCATCTTCTGTCCTCCCATCCATGTTCCCCTCAGGTTTGGTGCAGCCCTGAATGCTGATCTGACTGAATCCAGACCAACCTGGTGCCCTGTCCCCGCATCCACTTTCCTCTGGTCACTTATGGCCCTGTCACCTCTGCCGAGAAAGCCTACCACGAACAGCCTTCTGTAGCGGAGATCACCAATGCGTGCTTCGAGCCAGCCAACCAGATGGTGACATGTGACCCTCACCACAGTCAACACATGGCTTACTGCCTGTTGTACCGTGGTGACGTGGTTCCCAAAGATGTCAGTGCTGCCAACGCCACCATCAAGACCAAGTGTACCACCCAGTGTGTGGACTGGTGCCCCACTGGCTTCAAAGTTGGCATTAATGACCAGCCTCCCACTGTGGCGGCTGGGGGAGACCTGGCCAAAGTACAATGAGCTGTGTGCCTGCTAAGCAACTTCACAGCGACTGCCGGGGCCTGGGCGCAACTGGGCCACAAGTTTGACTTGCTGTTGGCCCGGCATGCCTTTGTCCACTAGCATATGCCAATGAGGAATGGAGCAAGGAGGCTTTTCTGAGGCCTATGAGGACGTGGCTGCCCTTGAGAAGGACCGTGAGGAAGTTGGAGCGGAAAGTGCAAAGGGAGAGGATGAGCATGAACAGTTCTAATCTGTCTGCTGCGATGTTACGCTCCGTTGTCTTGGGGCTGTCTTATTTCTGTTGTTCTCTGAAGTCCATGGTGTCCCAAACTTGTCAATGAAAGTGATGTTTTTATTTTAAATGTCAAAAAAGAAAAGAAATCGCCTTTTTGCCTCTTCTGAGTGGAGTGACTTTGGCCATGTTCCTGAGCCTCAGTTTTCAGGCCTGCAAAATGGGGGGATCATAATAGAATGAACCTCAGGGGGCTGCGGAGAGGATTAGATGAGATCATACAGGAGATTTCGTAGCGCCATCCTGAGAACATGACAAGGGTTCGGTAAAGTTGTCGGTATCTACTTTTACTATTATTACTGACACGGCACATGCAACAGACTAGAAAATTAGGATAGAATGCTGAAAACTGAAAAGTAAGCTCTTCATTCGCTTCCACCAAAGTTGATCTTCCGTGGCTTCCTGGCCCAGTCTTGGGGGACCTGAGTGTGGGAGATCACCCTGCCAAGATGATCAGTAGAGTTGTGAGTGTAGCTTTTCTTTGCCTGGTCACTCTATCCCTACTCTCTCATCTTAGCCCCCTTTCAAGTTCTTTCTATTTTGCCTTTTTAGTGAAGTATTATTTTTTCTTTTTTTAAAAAAGATTTTATATATTTATTTTTAAGAGAGGGAAAGGGAGGGAGATAGAGGGAGAGAAGTATCAGTGTGTGGTTGCCTCTCACACGCTCCCTACTGGGGACCTGGCCCACAACCCAGGCATGTGCCCTGACAGGGAATCGAACTGGCGACCCTTTGGTTTGCAGGCCGGTGCTCAATCCACTGGGCCACACCAGCCAGGGCGAAGTATTATTTTTTTATTAAGGTAAAATTTACATAAAGTAAAATGCACACATTTTAAGTGTACAGCTTGATGAATTTTTATATAAAACAACACTCAGATTAAGTAAGATATAGACCTGCGTTTTCTGTTGCAGTGGCCACCCACCACGTGTGGTTGCTGAACACTCGAAATGTGACCTGTCCCAGCTAAGAAGTCCCATAAGCACAATATACACATTGGATATCAATGAATGTAAAATATATCATTAGTAATTTTATAAGGATTATATGTTGAAATCTAGTATTTTGAATATATTATCAACTTAAATGTCACTGTTTCCTTTTACTTTTTTTTTAATGTGGCTACTAGGAAAGTTTAAATTACATATGTGATTAGCAGCGGGGGATTGTATCCGATTTCTATTGGGCAGCACTGATATAGAAACATCAGTGCTACATTTACCCTCTGGAAGTCTCTCTTGCTTCCCAGTCAATATCTGCTCCCACTTTCCCAAAGATAAACACTCTTCTGACTTCTCTCCCCATAGATTAATCTTGCCTATTCCAGAACTTCTTACAAATGGAATCATACATTACGTGTTGTTTGATATCTAGCCTCTTTTGTTCAACATAATGTTTTTGAAATTTATTTATGTATCAGTCATATGTTCCTTTTTATTTCTGCATAGTATCCCATTGTATAACTATATCATAGTTTATCCGTTCTCCTGTTGATGGACATTTGGATTGTTTCCAATTTCTACTATGAATAATGCTGCTATGACTGTTCTTGAAAAAGTCTCTAAACAGTCTTATTCAAATTATTTTTACTCTGTTTTTTGATTGTTAAGATGAACCATCCTCACAGAAAGAGTCCACACCTATACTACTACACAGTAAACACCCCACCCCTGCCATGTTAGTGGGTTGATGTTAAGGCTCTGTGGTTTAATGTAAGTCCTTTCAGAGCTTTTCTCCATAAACAGAATCATGCACTATCATCATTAACAAAACTATCACTTTGGTGGTTCCCCCCGTGGCTGCCTGGCCCCTGGGGATGTCTCTTGGCTCTTGACCCTTGCTCTTCTTGTTCGAAAGTCTCTAGAAGACCAAAGCTGGAAAAGATGTAGTTATGGCCTTAGGGAGGGCAAATATTATGGGACTCTTTCATTATTCCCTGATTATCTGTACCCATGGCAGACATTGCCAATCCATCACAGCTTTCTATCCTTGCCCAGCCCTAGTCACTACTAATCAATGGAAAACCTGAAACCAATTTCCCACCTCTGAAACAGTCTGGCCACCTTCCATTTTGCTGATGAATAACCTAGGGCTCAGAGAGGGGAAGAGCCAGCGTCAAGGTCAGAGAGGGAGCCCCAGGCTCCTGACTCCCTGTCTAGTGTTTATTTCCACTAATTCACTGACTCCAAAAAATGATTTCCCCAGGATCCCTGAAAACCTGGTCTGTCGGAAGAGGGTGTTTCTGAGCCCAGATGGGACCCTCCTCTAGTCAGCCCCTCATCTTTATGATCTGCCTTGAGTGTGACGAGAGGCCCCTGCCAACAGCCTGGCATCCCCTCCCCCACAGTCACCACTGACAGACCTGCGGTTTCTGTTCTCCAGGTCTGCAGTTTCAGTTTCCCAAAATAAACATTAAAAAAAATAAAAACTAAGGGAGGCATGCTCTTAGCATCTTTATCTTCAGCCTCAGAATTATGGAGTTATTAATTGACCAGACCAAATCAAATAGTTAATTACAGCAGAGAGGCGACTTCAGATGGTGAAACCATAAAACTCCGAAAGCATCCCCCTTTCACCAACACGTCAAACTGACTCTGGCTGTCATTGGAAGCGACAGGGAGAAAGTGGGAGAGTCAGCAGGTCTGAGCAGACTGTGGGTGTTCTCAGCTGGGCAAGCAGAATAGTTTATTTAATTCCCTCCCCGACAGAGCAGGGGGGTAAAGTCAGGGGGGAAAATGGAGACAATGTAACATAATGTTTGAATCAGGTGGAGCTGGGTTCTTAGACTGGCCCCCACACACTTTCTGGTTGCATGACCTTGGACATGTCATTTCAGATGTCTGAGCCTGTTTCTTCGCTTGTAAACAGGTATATTAATAAAGCTTATAACATTGGATTATGGAAGTGATTAAAATGGTTTGGTTAAAGAGATGTATATAAAACTCTTGTGAATATTCATCTCTGGACTGTAAGCTCTGTGAGAATAGGGAGAGCTGTCTGCTTTACTCGCCCTCACATCCTCCAATCCTAGCACAGTGACCGATTCTAGGCAAGAACCCCATAAGCAACTATTGAGCACCTACCGTAAAGTATGGTCCTGAGGATAAGGAGGGTGGTAGAGGAGGGGGCAAAGTGGCTTAGCACAGAGCCCTTGCCCTTAAATAGCTCTCATTCCACCATGGCAGCTCAGAACCATCTACAGTAATAAATGCATTGTTATGCATTAAATAGGTGGATAAGGTGACATAGTGGTTCACGGCAGAGATTCTGGCAACCTGACTTCAAATCTCAGCTCCTCCACTTGCTACCATCCTGCTTTTTATTAGCCAGTTTATTACTCGATGCTTCTATTTCCAGATCTGGAAAATAGGGTCCTACTTCATAGAGTTATAAGAACTGAATGAATTTCCTGAAGCAGTGCTTAGTACAGTGCCTGGAATATAATAATTGCTCGATAAATCTTAGCTATTACTTTTCCTATTTACTATGTGACTTTAGACAAATTACTTATCTTCCCCAAGACTTGTTTTCCTGGCAGGAAAATAAAAATACAATAGTTTCTACCTTGAAGAATTGCTGGGAGAATGAAATGGGAAAATCTCTGAAAAGTGCTTAACACAGTACCTGGCACATGGAAAGTACTTAACAATTTGTAGATGATGATGATGATGATGATGATGGTGGTGAAAGTTAAAAACAAGATGCTATGCGAGAAAAGAGAGTAAATTCGTTTCGAGACATAGGCACAGGGATCAGAGAAAGGTTTATAATGGGTATGTAATTTTTTTTTGGTAACAACTTGATTGAGATGTAATTCACATACCATACAATTTGCCCATTAAAAGTGTACAATTCAATAGTTTTTAGTATATTCACAGAATTGTGCAACCATCACCATAATCAATTTTGGAATATTTTCATCGCTGCAAATAGAAACCTGTTTCCATTTCTTCGCATAGCTCCCCTGATTCCCTCCCTCCCCCCACAAGCATCAGGCAGCCACCGGTTTATTTCCTGTTTCTGTGGATTTGCCTACTGTGGACATCTTGTGTGAATGGAATCATATAATATGTGACCTTTTGTTTCTGGCTTCTTTCACTTAACATAACATTTTCAAGGTGCATCTGTGCTGTAGCATGTATCAGTAATGCATTCATTTTGTGGCCAAAATATATTCCATTGTATAAAAATGATGTGGATTTGAGTTGTTTTGACTTTTTGGCTATTATGAATAATGCTGTTGCAAACCTTCATGTACAAGTTTTTGTGTGGACATGTTTCCATTTCTCTGGAGTGTATACCTAGGAGTGGAATTGCTAGGTTATATGGTAATTCTATGTTTAACCTTTTGAGGACCTGCTTTTCCAAACTGTTTTCCATAGTGCTGCACCAGCAATGCACAAAGGTCCCAATTTCACCACATCCGTACCGATATTTGTTATCAACTATCTTTTTTATTATAACATAGCCATCCTAGTAGATGTAGAGTGGTTTTGATTTGCCCTTCCTTATGGTTAATCATGTTGAGCATGTTTTGCATGTATTTATCGGATGTTTATATACCTTCTTTGGAGAAATATCTTTTCAGATCCTTTGCCCATTTTTAATGAGAGAATTTACCTTTTTTATGACTGAGTTGTGTGACTTCTTTATCTATTCCAGATAGAAGTCCCTCATCAAATATATGCTTTGCAATTTTTTTCTTCTATTCTGTGGGTTGCTTTTCATTTTCCTGATAAATGTCCTTTGGAGCACAAAATTTTTAAATTTAATGATGTCCAATTGATCTGTCTCTCTTTTTAAAGTTTTAGCTTTTACACTGAGATCTTTGATCCATTTTGGCTCGGTGTCTGTATATGGTGTGAGGTAGAGGTACAACTTAATTCTTTTACATATGGCTATCCAGTTGTTTCAGTGCCATTTTTTGAACAGATTGGTTTATTTTTGGACTCTTAATTCTATCTCTTAATCTATATGTATATCTTTATACCAAGTACCACACTGCCTTGAAGGTAGCTCAACTTGAACTGGACCAAATTAACTTGACCTGCGAAAGCACAATCAGAGTTTCTTTCCCTTTCCAGAGTGCTTTCAAATACATGACCTCACTCAAGTCTTGCAGCAACTCTGTGAGTAAATGGAAGCCCAGAAGGCTGAGTAGTGTATCTCTAGACTCAACCAGAAACAGTGGTGGTTCCAGGACCCACCTGTGAATCTTTGGTCTCTTGGTCAAGTGCTCTCATTACCCAAGCCATTCACCTGCTGGTTGTGTTCAGAAATTTGGGAAAAAGAAAAAGCACAGAGAAAAAGTTAGGCCCCTGGCTGGTGTGGCTCAGTGGACTGAGTGCCGGCCTGAGAACCAAAGGGTCATCAGTTCGATTCCTAGTCAGGGCACATGCCTGGATTGCAGGCCAGGTGCTTGGTGGAGGGCGTGCAGGAAGCAAACACACTGATGTTTGTCTCCCTCTCTCCTTCCCTTCCCCTCTCTCTAAAAATAAAAATAAATTTAAAAATAAACTAGGATAAAAAAAAAAATAGGGCCAAAAAGCGGGGAAGGGCGAAAACAGACTGATTATAAATGTTTGTCTCCTAACCAGCTTAAGATAAATTCTCCCTTCTCCTGCTTGGACAAGAAATGGTATGTTCTGGGTAATCCAGGGTTTTGCTTGGGTATTGCATTTTCAAAGAATGAGAACACAGTGAAATACTCTCAACACTAAAACCACATAGACTATAATTTACCTATCATTTTGTTGTTGTTGTCATTCTAGGAGACTTTATTTTAGAGCAATGTTTCTTTAAGAGTGGTCCAAGGAAAACCTCAGCTATCAGCATCATCTGATAGAGGTGCTTGTTTTTAAAAAAAAAAAATGCAGTTTGCAGAGCCCCCATTCACCCTGTGTCTGCTGAAAAATCACTGGGTGATATTTTAAGCACATTAAGGTTTGGGAGCCATTGTTTTTAGAGCAGGGAAAGTTAAATTGTGAATATCAATTAGCATTGCACTCAAGAGATACAGACATTCTGCTTAAGTGAGAGTTTGGGATAATACGGTAGATTAATGTACCTCATTTCCTTCAAGTCTTTGCTAAAACATCACCCCTCCCTATGAGAATTTTCCTGATTTGAAATTGTATATCACCCTCCCCCCATACCTCCCACCCTTCCTATCCCACCATAGCCCTTCCAACATCTAACTGACATCTTACTCACTTATCTATCTATTTATTTATTATCTGACTCCTGTCTCTAGAAAACAAGCTTCACAAAGGTAGGCGCTAAGAATATAGTGCTTAAGACAGTATCTGCTGGGCAGCAGGTGTTCAATAAATATTTGTGGAAGGAATGAATGTGCCAAGTTGCACCTTAGTACTTGGGTATTAAGTCATTTGCCCTCTTTCTTGAAGAGATTTTTTTTTTAAACTATAAAGCAAAATATTCTTTCATTCTCTGAGTGATGCTCAGTGTGTAGAGTACTAGACAGAAAGAACTGGAACCACATTCTCTAATCTCCTAATTCTGGAGTCTGGGCCAGGTGCTCTGAAGATCATTTTTCCTTAGTGCCGCTGAGATCCTCAATTTATGATGTGGATCATGCATTTACAGCTGCACTGTCCTGTGACGGCAGCCCCCAGGAGGACTCCTTGCCCCTAGTGCGAATAAAGGGGGCTGGGGCAGCAGGGCTGAGATGAACCTGCATTAGGACGCGAGTTCTGTGAGTCACTCCCCACATTACTGTGCTTCAAATCAGGGGGTGACAAGTACACACCTCCTCCTCCTGAGTGGGGACACCAATACATGGATCCTATCTCAGTCTACTACTCACCTAAGCTTGGCTGGCTCTGGGCAAATGAGCCTTACCCACGTCCTACCCTCCAGGCCACCTGCCCAACAGCACCAGCACACAAACCAATGCTCATGGACATGTAGGGTTCTCCCTTCCCTGCACCTCCCTATTGGCTCCATTTTACACCCAGGGATCATGAGGTGTAGACCTAGGAACAGTCAGTTCCCTAACACTGAAGGTGCTACCTACTGACCTTCATCTGCGTCTCTTCCAGGACACACCTGATGTTCCAGTTTGTATTGAGATGGTGAGACATGCCCTGTGTGGGAAGCCCCCCAACCCGAGTTCAGGGGAACCTGAGAAACTGTGGGGCCAACAGGAGGATAAAAACAGGAAAAAGCAAGTTGGCATGGTGTGACACACACAGGGTGCCAGGATATACCTGCTGAGTGTTTCCAGAAGGTCCGGGGGAAACCATTAACTTGAGTTTCTCACGTTCTTATATGTGTGGTAATTGGGGTGGGCGGAGGGAAAGTGTCCTAAGAAGAGGGGAAGTATAGCCCTTCCAGAGGTCAGGGCTATAATGCCCAGAGCTGCTGTACATATTAATAAAAAGTGGCTGACTGGAGAAAGGATGTCAAGGCGAGAAGCAATGGGATGTCATCAAGGGGTGTCACGGGGTTGCAACGGGTGGATTTAAGGTGGAGAGGGGAGGGGAAAGAGTGGAAGGTGAGTTGGGCAGGAGGGGCTAGTGTGGTCCGGAGACCCCCCTTCAGGGATGGGAATTTGGGGGAGGAAGGAAGTGGCTGGCTGCCTCAGCCTCCTGACTTGACTCTTTCTGGGCTGGGAAATCAAGGAGACGATATGGATGTGGCCAAATGGGGATAGGGAGGGCTGCCTCTGGCTTCCAAGGTGATCCAGCATGGACTTGCTCGAGGTCCCAGGGGTGGAAGAACAGAGTTTTCGTGGTGGGGGATATGGCCGGCAGGAGCCTTGAGGGAACCTTCTGGAGGATCTCAGAGGCCCGTAGGATGGGGGCATGGGGAGGAGTAAGCGGAACTGAAGGCGTTTGCCTTCGTGAGCAGTATCTTAAACTGAGGCGGACGGAGAGAAGTAACTCCAAACGCAGTGGGTAGGCAGTTAGGTTCTTCCAGTCCGATGGGGTGGGGCTTACAAGGGGGTCCTCCGGAGGGGGAAGGTGCACGGCTGAGCCAGCCGGCATCCTAAAGTGGAAAAGGGCGCCCCTAAGAGGCACTGACCTCTCCCCTAGACTGGGTGGGGAGGGGGCGGTGAGCGGCTGGAACCGGCTTTGCCGAATCCAGACAGAAGTCTAAATGGGGCTGTCAAGAGCCAGGGAGTGAAACGGTGGAGACTCCTCATACTAGGGGTGGGGGTGGCAGCAAACTGGGAACACAGGCTTGGGGCTGGGGGGCTTCTGTGGACGGAAGGGATTTGGGAGAGCTGAGGGGGATACTCATTCGGGACAGCAAGGGCTGAAGAGTAATTGGGGAAACGGATACGGTTTCTACTGGGGTGCGGAGGGAGGTTCCCCACTCGGGACGCGAGGCACTGAAAGGGTTCCCCAAATTGGATATGAGGGATTTGGGACCCTGGGAGTGGACTGAGAGCCGCTGAGAGGGAACCCTCAATTAGGTTCCGAGGCTACTGGGGGCTCTGAGGGCGGCTTCTCGTTCCGACTGGGAGAATGGAGGGATCCTCACCCCATGCACCGTGAGAGGCTTAAGGGACGTGGGTCTATCTCCCTCCCGACCCAGGGAGATTGAGGATCTCTGAGATTCGGGGTAGCGGGGACCTCAGAGCGAGGACTGGGGGGTTCCCAATCAGGAACCGAGCTACCTTGAAGGCACCGGGAAGCGCTTCGTTCCGGGAGGGCGTTCCCGCGGCCCGGCCCCCGCGCTGGGGTGGGTGGGGGGTGCGGCCGCGCCCAGGTCCCGGCCCGCATCGGGACTCGGGGTCTCTCTCACCCTCGGGGACCCGGGAAGCCCAGCGAGAGCAGGGTCCAGGCGCCGCCGCCTCCGCGGGCGCCCGGACGCGCCGGCGAGCGCGGGGCTTTATGCGCGCAGGGCGGCGGGGGGAGGAGCCGGCAGGTCGGCCCCCGGCGGGCCCTCCCCTCGGCCGTCCCCGCCCGCCCGCCCGAGCGGGGTCGGGGGAGGGGGCAGCATGGCCTGTCCGTCCGGCCCCCTTCGCCGCGCACCTCATCTGCCCCGCGCCGAGCGCTGCCGCCGCC
This sequence comes from Mormoops blainvillei, assembly GCA_004026545.1. NCBI lineage: Eukaryota > Metazoa > Chordata > Mammalia > Chiroptera > Mormoopidae > Mormoops > Mormoops blainvillei. Next base: position 55,362 of record PVJD01001728.1, on the reverse strand, counting down.
GCTGCCGCCGCTGCACTGCCCGCGCCGCCCGCGGCTCCCGATGGAGACTGACGCGCCCCAGCCCGGCCTCGCCTCCCCGGACTCGCCGCACGACCCCTGGTACGGCCCGGCCCGGCCCGGCCCGGCCTGCCCGGCCCGCGCCCGCCCCGGCCCCGCCAACATGGCCGATCCGGGTCGGGCCGGGCCTCCCCGGGGCCCGGGCCCGCGCCCCCTGCGCCCCGGCTCCCGGCGCTCACGCGGGCCCTTTGTGTCTCTCCTCCTCCCGCAGCAAGATGTTCATCGGGGGACTCAGTTGGCAGACTACGCAGGGTGAGCGAGCCCGGGAGCGCCCGCCGGCCTGGCAGGGCACCCCGGACCCCCCGGCGCCCCGGAACCGGACACCCCAGCTCGGCCCTGCGCCCTACTGACCCCGGGCGCCTCTGCGCTCTCTTTCGCGCCCCGCCCGGGGACCCCGAGAGTGCAGGGCGATCGCCAAGCGCGCACGGCCCTGCGGGTGGAGGGGAGGAGATGAGGGGTTCAGGGGGCATCGGGGGGTGGGCTGGGCCCCCGGGACCCGCCGGCGGCAGCGCCAACTCCGCTCGCACCTGCGGCTCAAACTTTTGTGAGGCGGCTCCCGGAGCGGCGGGAACCCGGCCGGAGCCGTCCCCCCTCCAGCCCAGCTCGGCCCTCGGATTCCTGGGGCCCCCATGGGCGCCAGGAGGCTCCACGGGAGCCGGGTGAGGGCTGGAGGTGGGGGGGACAGTAGAGAGAGCTCAGGCTGCTTGGCGCGGGGGCGGCGGGGCCGCGCCGGGGTCACCAGGGGCAAAGGACGGGGGAGGGGGGAAGGGCGCGGGGCCCCGGGCCCGGGCTGGTCCGAAGGCGCGTGTGTGGTTACAGAAGGGCTGCGCGAATACTTCGGCCAGTTCGGGGAGGTGAAGGAGTGTCTGGTGATGCGGGACCCCCTGACCAAGAGATCCAGGTGAGCCCCTCACCCCCTCCTCCTGCTCCCGGCTCGCCCCCCTCCACCGCCACTCACTGCCTTGTAACCATCTGCCTCTCCCTCACTACCGCGCGCAGGGGTTTCGGCTTCGTCACTTTCATGGACCAGGCGGGGGTGGATAAAGTGCTGGCGCAATCGCGGCACGAGCTCGACTCCAAAACAGTGAGTGGCCTCGGGGCTTCAGGGGTCCTTTGGGAGAGGGAGGCTGCCGGAGGAGAGGGTCAGGACTCTCCCCAGGGGACAGTTGGACGGGGTCCTTAAGGAAGAAGGGAGTTTTCTGAGTAGAAGGGCTGCCAGGCTCTGAAACTTTGTCACTAGAGTTGACGGGAGAGGGAGGAGAAAAAACCCAGGCCTGCCCTGAGATGCCACATCTCCCAACCCCTCCAGCATTGGTGAGGGGAGAATCAGCTACCACCCCCTCCCCATGCATGCTAATCTTAACGCTTCAGAGAGGAGGTCGGGGTGGGGCTAGGTCCCTCCCCTAGCCCAAATTGGGTGAGTCAGGGCTGCAGTGACCCACCCCGTGGCTTCTCTGAACTGCAACTAGTATTTGGCTCTGCGACACCCCCTCATTCCAGACCAATGGCCAAGCATCACTGAACCCCCTCACCATCCTCCCCTGATTTTTGGTCAATGAGCTCCTTGCTTTGTGTGGAAGACCCAGGCCTGCTTTGCCCAGGAAGGGATTTAGGAGAAGGGAGCTAGCTTGCGTGGCAAAACCCTTCTGAGGGCTGCTTGTTTGGTATTCAAAGTCCTGGAACATTTTGCTGTTGTCCCACAGCTCCCTAGGTCTTGGGTCCTGCAGGGGGCTCTGGCCCAGGCCCTGGCTCCAGGGGAGAGGGAAAAGGAGAAAGTTATGGGAGGGTTACTCTGTGATGGGGGCAGCCTGTGAGTGGGGAGACCATCTGGCAAGGGACCAGGACAGTGTGATCTCTCTCCACACTCCCCCTCTCTCCGCCAGCCCTGGGCCTCCCTGCTTGGGTCAGTCACTGGCTCCTGTTTACCTGCAACAATAGCTGGTTGTGCCTAAGAAATTGTTAAATTACCGCCTGTCCCCAGCGCCTGTTATCTCTGCCTAGTGGCTCCCACTCCTGCTCCCAGTAATGAGCAAACGAGGCCAGGCCTCAACTTTGCCGGCTCTGAAAGGATCTTCTTGGCTCAGACTGAGTGACCCAAGCTGGGAATGGAGAGACAGTGGCCTATTGTTTTTGGTGATTATCTGCCATCAAGCTGCCTGTTCTCCTACCATCCCCTGTCCTCAGAATGCACTGATGGCTTCTGCAGTGCTTAGGAAGCTGAGATTTAGGGGCTGGGACTGGGGCGTGGGGGAATGGAAGATTGATAAGGGGAAGAGAGAGGCGAGGAAGGAGGGTGAGCTGGGCATCCCCTTTGAGATTTGGAACTCAAGGGCAAGGGCCTTGTGTTTGGCATTCCCTGGCCTGAGTTAGGGGTGGTGGGAGGGAGGTTTATGTAGGGAGTCTATTTTAGATTCTGACTTTCACCTTTTATTTATTTGTTGGGTTTTATTTATGTTGCCAGCTGTGAGTCAGAGTGGAGGTGGGGCTGGGCCTGTGAGGGATAGGGTGTCTGTAGGTCTGCGGGACATGGCTTGGGTACCGTCTCCCAGCTGGGGTCTGTGCAAGGGGACTGCCCAAGATGTGCTCTGTTGGCTGGGGAGGCTGCTTCCAGGAGACCTTAGAAGGATGGACATGTCAGTAGAGGTCCAGTATCACACCTGCAGACAGAGAAAACGGGTAGCTGTGATTTTCCCTGGTACTGAGTGGGACTTTGGGAGAAAGGAGACACTGCCCCAGAGCTGATTTTGGAGGGTTCTTCTCTGGGGGCAAATTCCAGTGGGCGGGCCTGGAGGAAGCTGGTCCGTGGTTTGTGCCGTTCAGGCAGAGAGGAGCCAGAGCGGGTCACCTAGAACGAGGCTGAGTTCTGAATGGAAGGAACTTAGGGAAAAGATAGATCTTGCCTGCGATTGGCTGGTGAACTTCTGAGTGGCGTCCACCCATGTGGGTGCCAAGAAACTCTGGAATGACCGCCCTCATAGGCTCTGCATTGATCAGAATGTCTCACGCCCTGCCTTTTCCCGTTTCTAAGTACAGGTAGAGTACCCAGGAATACCCAGGTGCGTGTTGCTTTTCCCCTCTGGTTGTTCATAGCCAAGGGCAAAGGTGGCCCACTGGTAATAGCACCTTTGTTTGTGCAATGAAGGGAAGTTCACAAAGGACCGCTTTCACCCATGTTATCTCATTTGATTTCCCCCAGCTGCCCCTGGGAAAACTGGGTGTGATTGTCCCCACTTTGCAGATGAAGGAACTGAGGCTCAGAGGGGCCAGGCAAGTTCCCAAGATCACAGGCTTGGCCAGGGGCCCAGAATTTCTGAGTCCAAGTCCCATGCCCTTGCACGTCACCAAAGCTTGGGCTCTGCTTCACCCCAAGCCCAGCTGCATTCTCAGGAAGCTGTTTGTTTGCACCCTCAAGGAGAACTGTTAGATGTCGATAATATCGGGGGAACAACTGAATTCATTGCTGCTGGTTTATAAACTCTTATCTTGAAGCAAAGAGTTTCCATTTGCAAGACTTCAAAAGTCTGAATTTGCATGCTTCACCTAGACAGGTATCTGTGTGAAGTCAGTTAAGCTGGCAAGGTCCTTGATATACCTGGTGCTTAAAGGAATAGGACTTTGTTTACTTTTGGGGATTCTCGCTGTATGCTAGACACCATGCCAGGTGCTTTGTAAGCATTATCCAATGTAATCTGCAGATGACCCTTTGAGGTGGATGTTACCGTTTGCCCCTTTTGCAGGTGAGCTTGATCTTGAGGCTCAGAGAGGTTAAGTAACTTGCCTAAGGCCTCGCAGCTGCGAAGCAGTCTAAGTGGGATTTGAACCCGGTATCCTGGCTCTCAGGCCTAAGTGCTTAACCACTATACTTTCCTGCTAGAGGCTATGGTGGTTTCTGTCACCTCTGTGTCCTGGGATAAGAGAAGTCTTCAGGGCTGAAGGCTATGTGGTGACCCACCTGAAGTGTGATAACCAAGGCCCCTTCTCTTTCAGATTGATCCCAAGGTGGCCTTTCCTCGGAGAGCACAGCCTAAGGTAGGTGTGTCTCTGTCTGGGAGGAGCTCTGTTACACAGGGCAGTGATATTCCCAGCATTCCTTTCTATGAAAAATGCTTCTGGAACCTCTGCGTGAACCGGGATGGGGGGAGGGAGAATTTTTAATATCCGTGCTCTGTGGGTTGAAGACACCATGTGTCATCTTTCCATCTGTGCTCTGGAGTAGACTGGGGAGGGGACCGCGTGTGTTGGGAGAAGGGGAACCCCTCAGGGGACTCATTGTCCTGTATTTGAAGCCACTATGGTTTGGACCAGGAGTCGAATTCTGACCTCAGAGATCACAGCCTCTTCGCCCAGTGCCTCTGGAGGTCATATCCAGGACAGACTTAACCCCTGAGGCTCAGTTAGAGTTGGGCCAGAGAGCTGCCTCTGACCCCAGTCACCCTCCCACCTCTTGCATGTGATGTGTTGGGCTTGAGGAGGGGGTTGGCACCGTGGGGTCCGTCACCTGTTGTCTTTCAACTTGGGTGGCTATGGCCGCCCCCCCAAGCGCTCTTTTCCCCCGATGCTCTGGCAGTTTTTCTGGGTGTGCGGGCAGCAGACTTCTCAGCAGTCGAACTATACAACACTCAAAACTTTTGTTCCAGGGCAGCGGGCTAAGATTCTATTCCAAGCCCCAGGACAGCTAGGCCGATCTTAGTGTTTAAGCAGTAGAATGTAGGGGACAGACAGGAAGGCTGATTACAGAATAGACAGCAGGACCCCTGCGTCTGCTGACTTAACAAGTGTCCTAGGACTAGGTCCCTCTCCAGGAGACCTTAGTTTCCTCTTTGCAAGGGGGTTCGTGGGAACTAAGATGCTTTTGGGTTTCGAGCCTTGGTGCCCAGCTCTTGCCACAGTGAAGGGAGATGGGCATTTTTAAAAAAGATTTTATTTATTTATTTTTAGAGAGAAGGGAAGTGGTGGGGGGGAGAAAGAAAGAAAGAAACAAACAAACATTGATGTGAGAGAAAAACATTGGGCAGTTGCCTCTCATATGTACCTTGTCTGGGGACCAGACCTGCAACCCAGTCATGTGCCCTGACTGGGAATTGAACTGGCGACCTTTGGCTTTGTGGGGTGATGCTGAGCCACATGGTCAGGGCGAGGGACAGCTTTTAAGAGACAGGAAAGGGGCATCTCTAGAAGGGTCCAGCAGAGGGCCTGAAAGCAATTACCGAGCAGGTATTCGAAGGAAGCCGTACCAGGGAGCACATGGTCGGAATTGGGTTAATTCCATTAAGCAGTTTGGTGACAGAAGGTGCTTTAGTGTTAGGATGGGGCTGGGAATTGCCGTGGATTAGCCATGCGCTCCTGGGGTAATTAGGACCATGTGTTCTTCCTCAAACAGGGCTGGGGCCACAGGGCTGCCAAAGGTTGGGATGGGAAGAGGTCGATGAGGAAAATGTCGGCATGGAGTTCAGGGGGACCCAGTGACGGACCTTGGCCTCTCCCAGGGGAAAAAAACATGTGGGGTCTTTAAGTTAGGCTGTAGGTCTGGGTCACTAACCCACCCCCTTCTCTATGGTGGTCTTTAGGGAAGGAATTTTCCCCCCAGAGACCCCAGGGAGGCAGGCAGGAGGCAGGCACACTGGAGCCAGCCAGGGTGTGGGGTGCACAGCTGCCTGTGACAGGCCTAGAGGCGGTGGTCCAAGGGGGAGCTTGCGGGGGCTTCCGAGTAGCTGGGGCCACAGAGAGCTTGTCAGCTGGCACCCTGGCAGGAGGGCTCGAGCCCCTGCTGGTGGCAGTAGGCCACAGGACTCAGATGCCCACTTTCTCATTCTCTCCTCCTAACAGATGGTGACTCGAACGAAGAAGATCTTTGTGGGGGGGCTGTCAGTGAACACCACAGTGGAGGACGTGAAGCAATATTTTGAGCAGTTCGGGAAGGTAGGTCGAATCCAGGGGGCTTGCTGGGGGTGCAAAAGGCCTGTGGAATTGGTCAGTAGTGAACAGAGTCCAGCCAGGTCATTCCAGTCCCTGCAAAAGGCGAAAGAGGGGTGGGTCCTTCTGTGGGTGAGGCCAGGCCAACCCACCGTTCGGGCTCCTGGCCTGTCTGTGGGTCTCACACTCTGGCCACATCCCTAGGGACGGAAGCCACACAGTGGCTGTCTCTGTTGCCCTTCGCCTGTGTTTTTCTCTTGCTTATCTTCGTTCTCCCAAGGGAGACTGCTCTCCTGTAGCCAGTTCAATCCAGTCACCCCCTTGGCCTCCTGGGAGTTTGCACCTGTCCAGGCCATAGGCGGTTGCACCTTCCCCCACTCCTTCCTGGTGAGGATGATAAGGAGGCAATAAATAGGACTCCCAATTGCACTCAGCACCCTGCTTGCACAGGTGGGAGCTTGTGGCAGGAGCTGGGGAGGGGCGCAAATCCCCCACCTATTGGGAGGGAGGGCTGAAGATCAGGCCCAAAGGATTGGCTCTCAGCTCTGAGGTACACCTACCTTTAATTTCTGGGCTGTTTATGAAGTAGGAGATGTGGCGGTATCAGACAATAGGATGTCCCCAGAAAGGTGAGCAGTGTCAGCGTCAAGGTTCCATGGCTAGATGGCAAAGAGGGGCCCAAGTTTTCATCTGAGGATGAAATAGCACTGCTGTGCTTAGTGCTGGGGTCCCTGATCTATTCCTCCGTGAGACAGCTACAGGCTGGGTCCCTACTTTCCCATCAAGGTATTTTTAGTTCCCCGTTAGGCAAAGGGCAAAGAAGGTGGCTTGGGAAATGGGATGTGAGTTGGCGACTGAGTGGGTTTCCAGCCCCCTGTCTCTAGGGGTAGAAGGAGAGAGGCTGGGAGGTCCCCTGGCTGGGGGATGCCAGCGGCGTGGGGGCCAGAGGCCGGGGCTCAGGCGCCTCCGTGGGGACCCAGGTCCAGGACAGAGGGCAGGTCGGCGGCCCGGGCCCCAGAGGGAAGGACGCTCCTGGGAAGCAGCAGGCCCCGCTCTCCGGCGGGGTGTCTTTGTGTCTGAGTGCGGAGCATTAGAGCTCGCACTAATCTGATCCAGCAGCTGTGATTGGAGGCCGCCTGCCCCCGGGGCCGGCGTTGCCATGGCAACCGGGCCCCAGGAGAAGCCGTCAGCGGCCGCGTCTTTTGTTCGGGCCTAAATCGGCGTTGGCATGTGAAACCGGCCCGGGGAGGCCAGGGGGAGACGGAGAATAGGCTGCCAGGGAGCGAGGGGGACAGCCGGGAATGCCAAGGGCCCTGCGGCGGGGGGGCCCCCGCCCGGATCGAGGGGCCGCCGCCGAGGGGGGAACAATGGTCAGCCGCCATGGCTGCCACTCAGGCTTAGAGGCCGCCGAACTTGGCGGCTCCCACTGGTCAGCAGGCCCCGGCCGCCTCCCCTCCCCCCGCCCAAGCCCCCCTGCCCTCGTGTTCCCATGGAGACCAAAGCCTATTAAGGACACCGGGCTGGGAGCCTTCCTCCCCTCAGCTGGCCCCAGGAGGGGACACCGGTGGGGGTCCCCTGGGCCCCCAGCCACTCTCCTTGCTCCCTACCCTGGCCTCGACCTCACTGCCCCACTAGGGGTCTGTTCAGCTAGAGCCCAGGTTGAAGGGTCTCGGGATGGTGGATTGGAAGATTGGGTAGAGGAAGAGGGAAAGGGCTGTGGATTTGGGCTGCAATCAATTTGTGGGTCAGGCAGGAACTCAAAGCTATACTATTAGGGAGGAGGCTGGTTCTCAGTTCGTTCATTCATTCATTCATTCATCCAAAACAATTACTGAGCATAAATCAAGGTGCTCAGTAAGTTCGTTATGGTAACAGCTGACACAGGCACTGTCCTAATGAAACCTTCAAAGGCAGTGAGCGGTGCTGGGCTGCTGTCTCCAGCTTGGCCCCTCTCCCCCATGCGACTGTGGGCAAACCCTTCCATAATAAGGTAATAATAATAGTCATTATTTATTAAGCACTTGCTGTATCCCAGGCACTATGAGTTCAGCGTGTTACATGCACTTTGTCATTTAACTCCTCCCCATAAGACACGTCGACACCCATTTGACACATGAGTAACGTGAGTCACGAGACACAGCCGCTTGCCCAAGATTAGCGACCAGTAAATGCAGGACATAGCATTTCAATTCAAAGCCAGTGCTTTTATCGCAACCCTTCTTTATGGGTTTCTCTTCCATTAGTTACGGAGGTGGGGAAGATGTGCTGTGCTGAGCCTGAAGTGTCCATCTTGTTTGGATAGCCAAGCAGGTTCCGTACTGGCACTTAGAATGGGTCCTTAGGGATGGAAGTGAAGGTGACACGCCCCTGTAGGGCCCCAGGGCAGGAAGTTTCTCGGGGAGGGAGATGTCATTTCCTCCTCAGATGCTCTAGGACCCAGCTGCCTCCTGGCTCCGTGGGGTCCTGGTTCTCCCAGGAGGGAGTCAGAGGCCCTGTTCAGCCTGGCGCCTGTGAGAGCTGGAGGGCCACCCTGTTCTGGGGCTGCCCTTTCTTTTGAGGAGGTGGATGACAGGCCTGGAAGGAGAGTGAAGGAGAGTGGGGAAGAGGCTCTGCACCCCCCCACCCCCGGCTTCAGGAAGTTTTCCTTCATCCCTTGGGTGTCTGACCGTTTGTGGGAGGGTCAGCAGCTGGAGTGCAGTGGAGGGGTATCAGAGGCAACCCTTGATTTCCACCAAGGATGAATCAGACCTCAGCTTAACCCCAAGAGTTAGCTGACATTGGCTGAAGAATTAAGAGGGCCAGGAGGACGCACCAGATGTAGGCAAAGGGAGGGAGGTGGGACTGTGGGAGGGAAGCTAAGGCCTTTGGCTGTCCATGTATCCAAGGGGATGCCTTGAGGCAGTAGCAAGAAGAGAAGCCTGGGGTCCAAGGGAGGAGGGATAGTGTAGACCCTCCCCTTTCCTCAGCCCGTTCCCTCCCCCAGTCGGTGGGAGGCAAGCAGCCCAGGCACTGAACTCTACTTGCTTTAATTACGGCCTCTAGCAAAAGGAAACCTCAATTAGAGGAAAAGATCTGTACCAGGAGAGGGGAGTTGAGACTGGCTGGAGTGGCTGCTGTCCTCCTGGCCTTTTGCAAAAAGGGAAGAGGCTTTTGCTTCCCAGCTCAAGTCTCGATCTCCTGTTTCCTCCTCTACCACCCATTCAGTGCCTCCTCCTTCCAGACGTGATCTAGGATTTGCTGTGTGACCTTGGGCAGGTGACTTCACCTCTCTGAGCCCGTTTCCTTATCTAGAAAATGAGCATCTTGCCAGGCAGAGAATGTGGAGGGGATGATGGGGCAAAGTGCCAGGCACTTATTTGGTGCTTAATATTTGCAGGCTGATCCATTGAGAATCTGGTGGTTGAAAGGCAGTTGCTGTGGCATCCAATAGAGGCTGCAGATGGAAAGTTGTCCCCAGCGTGGGGAGCAGGTTGAAGATAAAGGCTGGGCTGGGCCATAGGGGAGAGGGCACGGCAGCTCCCGCTCCCGCGTTGTGGTGGGTCGCCTGGTATCTGGTGGGTCCTCCAACAACAAAATGGCTCCGTTTCAGGTGGATGACGCCATGCTGATGTTTGACAAAACCACCAACCGGCACCGAGGTGAGCGTGGCCCCCTCCCCCTTCCCAGGCCAGGCTGGGGGCCTGTGGTCAGCCAGGGGGCTGCAGGTCACAGCTGCCCTTTCATCTCTCCTCCTGACATCCTATCCCTGAGGATCTGCATCCTCTCCAGGGCCTGGCCTTACAGAAGGCTTTTGTCCCACCGTTTCCTGTGCTAGAAACTTGCAGAATTGCAGACACCCGAGAGGAGCAGAGGAGCAGACTCTCCCCAACTGAGCCCTCCACCCCCACTCGGCCCCGTGTCTGCCCAGCCAGTGTCTGTGCCGGGGCTTACCTTGTCCTGGTAACCAGAGCTCAAGCCAGGCCGCCCCAGGGTCAGGCTGACTTGCTGACTCAAAGCCCCAGGCAGTCTGCTCCTGCCACTGCCCTCCACCCCCACCTTCAGGCCGAGCCCAGCCCCCAGCCCCCTTGCCCCTGAACCTGTGAGCATCTGGGCCACAGTGTTTGCACAGCCTGGTTGTTTTTCTCCCAAAGGCCTTGCCTTCTGAGAATCCCATTCCAGTCCCTGGGGCACACCCGGGAGGAGGCAGGGCTATGTCTCAAATTGCATCAGGCCTTTGGGCCTTTTAACCTGTTCCGGGAGTTGGGTGTGTGCTGTTACGTGTGTGTATGTCTGCATGTGAGGGTGTCAGTATCTGAATATTTGTGTATATTTGTTGTATCACAGTGACCGTGTGCATGTATATAGGGGTCTTCGTGTTTTGGGGGAGCACCAGTGCGTGTGTTTGTATGATATATAGATATCTGTGTGTGTGTTCAAACATATGTTTGGGTGTGTACACATTTGTGTAGGTTTAAATAAGTGTTTGTGTGTATTCTTGCCTCTTTGGAAAGCACCTGAGGAAGAGAAAGGGCGTGTTGAGTGAAACTTCATCATGGCGCTGCCACTTTCTTACTTGCTCTGTGATCTTGAGCCAGTCACTTTATTTTCCTGAGCCATGGTTTCCACATTTGTAATTTGGATCTAGAAACCCTGTCTCAGAAGGTAGCTGAGAGGCTCCTGGACTGTGCGTGGGCAGAGCCTTTAACTCTCAGACGCTCACCTACGGGAGGAGTGGTGGTGTTGGTATGACACGCGGCTGGTTTTTGACCATGAGGGCAGTTCTGACCCAGTGTCTGCCCTCTAGGGTTCGGATTTGTCACGTTCGAGAGCGAAGACATCGTGGAGAAAGTGTGTGAAATCCATTTCCATGAAATCAACAACAAAATGGTGAGCTGGGGTAGGATGGGGTGGAGGTGCAGAGAGAGAGACTGAGGTTCCTGGCTGAGCCAGCCAAGGGCGCTTGGAGGTTCTGTAGGCAGGCGGAGGGACCTCAGTCAGTGGGTAGACCCAGTTCTCCCGCGCCCTGAAGACCTGGATAGCAAGGCGGTGTCCTGTGGAAGTTAAAAAGCATGGGTTGGGGGGAAAAAAATCGTGGGTCGAAATCCTCACTCCACTTCTTGCTAGTCTTCTCACTGGGCAGCTTAGTTTCCTCTCTGAGCTTCAGTTTCCTCACCTGTAAAAACAGGAGTGGCGATAGTAGCTTCATCACTGGGTTGGCGTAAGCACTCACGAACTGTTGCATGCAAAGCCATTTACACAGTGCCTGCCTAGCGCCTAGTGAGTGCTCTGTCGATGGTAACTCTGAAATTAACAATGAAAAGGCCTGCCAGGGAACAGGAGGGTCGGTGACCCTAGGACTGCAGGAGGAACTGACCGCCAGGTCTCATTGCAGGTGGAATGTAAGAAAGCTCAGCCGAAAGAGGTGATGTCGCCGACGGGCTCGGCCCGGGGGAGGTCTCGAGTCATGCCCTATGGAATGGACGCCTTCATGCTGGGCATTGGCATGCTGGGTATGTGCCAGGCCTGCACCTGCAGCTTCTTCCTGCCCGGAACTGCTGCCAGGGCTACCAGGGACTGCGTGGGTGTTGTATGTCCTCTGTGGTCTGCTCTGCTATCTGAGTCATTGGGCCGGAGTGGGGACTTAGGATCTCGGGTCTGGCAGGCCTACCAGAGATGGGGCCGTTTTGTTGTGGGGTACTGCCCTCTGGCGGTGGCCAAAAGAATAGTCCGGCTACTCATTAATTGGTCCTGTCCATCCATCCATTCATCCATCCAGTAAATAGTTACTGAGCAACTATAAAGGCCAGGCACCGTGCCAAGAAGTACAGCAGTGACTCTCCTTGGACCTTTATGGTCTGGTAGGGAAAACAAATAATTAAGAACATAAATAGGTTTAGGATGGAAAAGTGTAGGGTGCCACGGGAGCATGGGTTTATAAGGAACTTGACCAAAACTTAAAGAAGCCAGAAAAGAAGATACATTTAAGCTGAGTATGAGGGTTGTGTAGGAGCTAGTTATGGGAGGTCAGGGGGAAAAGGAAGGGAAAAGTGTACCAGGCAGAGGGAACAGCATTTACAAAAACCCAAAGGCCTTTGGGGAGGCAAAGAGAAGGCTGCTTCTTGTTCGTTCAACTAGTGCTGATCGAGCAGCTTCTGAGGGGCAGCACCTGCCCTCGTGGGGTTCCCCATCCAGTGGGAGACAAGAGTAAATTGGCAGTGTCACCACAGAGGGACTGGAGGCCGTGGGAGCCCAAGGAGGAACCTAAACCCACCTGGGTGTCGGGCAGGCTCCCTGGAGCAGGTGAAGGCTGCCACGAGCCTTAGAAGTTGAGCAGGACCAGCAGTGCTTGGGGCCCACAACTGAGAATGGGAAACCTGAGCTGGGCCCCAGGAAGCTCACAGTCTCCCCGTAGAGACAAGATGTGCGCACACACACGCACACACACACACAGAGAACTAGTATAAGTGGGTCTTTATGCCAGGGATGGGGGAGGGGCGCTCTGGGAATTCAGAGGAGGGGGGCATAGTGTGGGCTCGAGGGTCAGGATTGGGGTCACAGATAGGGTGGGTAAGAACCGCAGCCTCCAAGTGGCTCAAGATCTTCTCTTGAAGTTCTGGGGGGTTTTCTACACTTTTTATTTGGAAGTCGCTTCAACCTTTCAGAAGAATGGACAAAATAAAGTGACACACAGATCACCCATATATATCAGATTATCAGATTCACCTGTTGTTAACATTCTACCACCCCGTGCTTTATCATCGTCTCTCTCTCTGTGTATAGCTGTACTACACACGCATACATGTGTGCACACACACACAATGCATTTGTGATTTTTTCCTGAATCATTGGAGGGTAAATTACATGCGTCATGGCCCTTTTCCCTTAAATAGTTCACCGTGTATTTCCTAAATTAGGGATATCTTTTTTCATGAAACCACATAATAATTGTCAACTTTATACGTTTATACTGATACAATATTTTAATCTATCTGTTTCTGGATTTATCGGTTGACCCAGCCATGTTCTTTATAGCGTATTTTTGCCCTGCAGAACAACATCGAGGCTGGAATCCGCTCTTGCATTGAGCTGTCCTGCCTCCTTAGCCTCCTTTGAGCTGGAACATAGAGAAAGTTTTCTTTCAAGGTGATTCATTGTTCACCCCATTTAAAGAGTGAAAACAGAAGCAGGGAGAATGGTGGTTGAGTGACTTGGAGCCAGTCAGATCTGAATTTGAATCCCCTTCACACCATCATGCCTCACTGTATGATTTTTATTTCCCAGCTACACATAGTTATTAGACATACACTGCGTAGCAGGCCCCATGCCGGTGCTGAAGATAACGGCAATGAAAGATGGGAGGAGAGAAAACCAGCACTTAGAGAAATCCTGACATAAGTTCAGAGAATGACCCTCAGGGCCATGAAAGGAAAAAACCAGGGTGATGCGATACGTGTTGTGACTCACGGGAGGACTCTCGGTAGGATGACTTCTCTGAGGAGGTGGCATTTGAGCTGAGGCTTGCACAATGAAAAAGACCCAGTCATGCCCCGGCCGGTGTGGCTCAGTTGGTTCCAGTGTCTCCCATAACCGAAAGATTATGGGTTGAATTCCCAGCTGGAGTACATGCCTAGGTTGCGGGCCCAGTCCCTGGTCCGAGTGCGTGTGATCCCAGTTCTGGACACGTGTATGATCCCTGGTCCCAGCGGGCACATGTGAGAGGCGAGCAATCAGTTCATCTCTCTTGTGTTGATGTTTCTTTCTCCCTCTCTTCCTCCCTTCCTCCCTCTCTCAAAGCAATGAAACAATGTCCTTGGGTGAGAATTAAAAAAAAAAACATTTAAAAACAATAAAAGGGCCCAGTCATGTGAAAACCTGGGGGCACAAGTGTTGTAGGCAGAGAGAACAGCATGTGCAAAGGCCCTGAGGTGGAAAGGAGCTTGGTGAATTTGAGAAACAGCAGGGAGGTTGGTGTGGGTGGGGCAGAGTATAGCTAAGGATGGGATAGAGGCTGGAGCCAGGGCATGAAGGGCCTTGGCAAGGGTTTGGATTCTTAGTCAAAAAGTGTCGCTTCTCTGAGCCTAAGTTTTCTGATTTGTAAAATAGATCTTTTGGTAGTACATGTGGAAGGTATTTGGCACATATGATTGTTACTTGGGAGATGAGGTGGGGAGGGAAATGAGTGGCTCAGGGTCCGAGCCGTAGACGAGGCATCTGACATTAGCCCCCTTGTCCCATCAGGTTACCCCGGTTTCCAAGCCACGACCTACGCCAGCCGGAGTTATACAGGCCTTGCCCCTGGCTACACCTACCAGTTCCCCGGTAAGTCCCGTTCAGTGTCTTTCTGCTGCCACCATGTCCCCAGTTCCCAGGCAACCTGACTCCTCAGGGTGGTGTCTGGGGGGTGCATGGCTGAGGTGGGGGTGGGGAGTCTGCCTGCCGGAGGTTTGGAAGGAAGGGCATGTCTGAGGAAGGAGCGCCTCTCCCTACCCGTCCTCTCCTCACCCCCTCCCCAGGAGCCGGGGGTAGGAGCTCCAGCGTGGCCCCGCATGGCACCAGTCTCTCCCAGGCCCATCTCTCTACCCTGTCTTTCTGTCCTCCCCACCCCACCCCACCCCAGGGTTGCCACTTCCACCAAAGAGGGCACTGGGCTTGTGATGGAGGGCACATTGGTTGTGTCTTTCTGGACACACATATGCTGATTTTGTGCTACACAGCCTTTCAAGGCCGACAGGACCCTATGAGACCCCGAAAGCTGAAAAACAATTTAAAAGCACGCTGATCACCACCCTCATTTGTAATTCAAAATTAAAATAACACTAGGCCTTCAAATAAGTGGCAGGGAGCCCAACAAAATTCTGAACTCTCCCGTGATGACTATTCATGTTGTTTTTCTTTGAAATATCAAATATCAAATTTTTTGCAAGCCACCTTCTTTTTTTTTTTTTTGTCTTATTTTTTAGAGGGTCCCTAGGCACGTGCATCATTTGCCTCTCGGGCTGCCCAGCTTGGAATGCTGTGTACACATTATGTTGTCTGATCCTGACAACAGTCTCATGGGGGAGGGCCGCTGATGCCCGTTTCATAGGTGAGGAAGCGGCTCAGAGGGGAGAAGTGACTTGCTAAGATGACTCAACTAGAAAGTGCTGGAGCTGGGAACCCAACCCGAGCCTGACCTGCTCTCGGGTCATCGCTTTTCTCCAAAGCTGCTTCCCCAGCCCCTCCTTCCCCCGAAAAAATAGAAGAGGAGGATTCTGGGGGATGTTTTGGTGCAATCTCAAGCCTTTTAAGAAACCCTGGGAATGCCAGCTCCAGCTTCGCCCATGCCCAGGGTATAGGTGGCACCTCTGCTCACTCTTTTCTTCTCTCCTTTCTGTTTCTGCGTCTCCCCTACCCCTACCTGCTGGGGACCGTGCTCTCCCCATCCCCAGCTCTTGGGTCCTGTGCATGGCCTGTCCCCCTACCCAGTGTCCCTGTGGGTGCATTTGTCCTCCCTTGGCCATGCCTGAGGGGCCTCCCCTGCATCTTCCTAAGCTGTTTTACGTTTCATTTTAGAATTCCGTGTAGAGCGGACCCCTCTCCCGAGTGCCCCAGTCCTCCCCGAGCTTACAGGTCAGTCGCTCGGATTTCATACACCTTGCAGGCCCCGTGGGGAGAAAGAGAAGGACTCAGGGACCTTCCCTGGGGGAAAGTTAGTGGGACCCTTGTCTCCTGCCCGCCAGCCCTCCAGCTGTGGGGATACAGCAAGACGCTGCCGGGGCACCGGCCAGTCTGTGTAGCGACATGGCCCTTAGGGTAGGGCATAGGGCCAAACCAGGCAGATGGAGGCAAAGCCACTCATTCAGCCACGTGGCAGATACTTATCTAGTGCCTCCCATGTGCCATGCACCATGTAGGCTCTGGGACCCAGTGGTGAAGAAGCCGGGGTCTCAGACTCAGAGCAGAGGGGGCCAGGTGGGGACTTCGGCACACTGGAGTGGACATGCCTGCATGCCAGGCCAGAGCTGACCCTTGCCGGGAGCGGGTGCAGGCCCAGTATGTTCGGATCTCATTTTCCAAGAGAAGCCAGAAACCCAGCTTTTACTTTCAAATGAATCTTCCAGTTATTTTCAAGTGTTGGCAACGAACTCCAAAGTTTTAAACCACTGAGAGCCAAATGAGACCTATCTGAGGGGCGAACCCAGCTCTTTGGCTGCCCATTTGGGACTTCTGGGCAAGTCGTGTGAAGGTGCTTAGCCGCTTGGAGTCCTTCCTCCAGCTGGAGCCTTCACTCGGACCAACCAGCTAAGCTCTGAGCCAGAGTCAAGGCCAAGGGGAGGGGAAGAGTGTGTACAGATGAGGTGGGCCGCAAGGGGTTTCTCTGTTCAACCTGCTTCTCCCCTACCCCACCCCTAGACTCTTCCCCCCTACCTGGCCATGTATGAAGGATGGATGCTGCTTTAAATGAGACCTTCCTTCCAAGGGGTGCTCAGGGGTCCCTCAAAGTGGAGAAGGGGGGAAGAGAAAATGGGGTGAAGAAAGGGGCGGGAGAAGAGAGTCCTAGAGGTGGGGGTGATAGAGGCTCTTCCCTGAGCGTGACCAGCAGTGGGGGAGACAGCATGGGGGAGTCTTTTCTACTCATTGACAAGTTCTGTGTTGAGGACCTACTGTGTGGGACACTCTGCCAGGCCTTGCAGTCACAGAACTTGCAGTCTAGAGAGGGAAACGAATACTCACTACACGAACGAGTAATCCTTGACAGTTGTGATAAGCACTTGCTGGGATGGGCCGTGTTGACTTTGCTTTGTGGAAATGCCTCAAGGTCCCTAAAAACAGACCTCGGAGTCCAGCGCCTGCCTTTCAAGAACTGAGGGAAGAAATGTTCACTCTGCAGATGTCTTGGCAGGGGAGGAGGTCTGTCCTAGAACCCAAGGGTCTGAACGTGCCTTCAGGAGTTGTGGGTGTTTCTGTCATGTGTTTAATAGGTATTTATCACGTCAGATGCTGTTCCAGGCAGTGGAGATACAGCAGTGAGTGAGACAGAGAAGGCCCCTGCCCTCCTGGAGCAGAAATGCTAGTGGAGGGAGGCAGCAATAAACAAGTAAACAAACAAATAAATAAGATACTTTCGGAGAATGAGAAATTCCATGAGGAAAAGAAAATGGAGATGTGGTGAGGCGTTGGGGCTGGAGGCAGGAGAATGCCTTCATGAGAGTGGTCATGGAAGGCTTCTCAGAGGAGGTGACATCTGAGCGAGAAGAAGCCAACTGTATGAAGCTCTTCAGCAAAGCTCTACTGTGTGGGAACTGCTCTGTCCTCTGCCCTAGACTTTAATCCCCAGCCCAATGACCATGCCAAGGATTTTCAGGGGCCTTTTCTGGTGTCGCTAGCCCAGGTCCAGTTCAGTTCAGGGTCAGGGTGACTCAAACAGCTCCAAGGGGCATATCTGGGGATGGGAAGCTGATGTTCCTGAGGGCTAATGCCAACTCTGCAGACCCTGGGCTCTGGGCTGAGTTGTAGCCTCTCAGGGGATGCAGTGGCAAAAGCAAACAGTAGAGGGCGCTCACCCCCAACCGCAGGCTCAAGCCAACCTGTTATTTAAGCAGAGGATCCTTTTGTTCGTTCAGGGACCATTGACTAAATACCTGTGGTGTACCCGGCAGGGTGCTAGGTGCCGTGGAGGTGGAGGTGGAGGCAGAAAGCAAACAAGGGAATAGCAAGATCCCTTGTTTTGAAGAGGGGATCCGAGAAAAGGGGCTGAGGGGATTTGGGAGAGGAAGTGGTCATTTCTGGCTGGCCGGTGACACGGGGATGGCTCTGAGTCAGCGCCCTGGATGCACACAGTTTACTGAGGACGTGCTCTCAGGAGAATGGGAGCGAGGAAAACAGGCCAGGCAGCAGAAGGAGCAAAGTAGAACTGTGGTCTTGGCTGCTGAGTGGCTTCCGCCAGATCACACAGGGAGCGCTGGGGCCCGACCTGCACCTCAGAGTCAGCTGCACCTTGAGGCAAAGGACCTGGCTCTTTGGACCCCATGTCCGTCACTGACTCTAGTTGACTGGGGTTGGGAAGAGGGCCATAACCTCCCGGTAGCTCAGGGCTGGGTGACCCCCGTTGAGCCAAGGGCGCTCTCGGAAGCAGGGGGCCGCTGCAGGCAACGCTCAGAGCAGCTCAGGGTGAGATGCTCCACCCTCGTCCCCCGTGAGTTTTGGGTTGTTCAGGTGTGTCCCTTGAGTCCAGGGGGAAACCGAGACTGAGCCGAGCGCTGGGCAGCCACCCTCTCTCCGACCTGTCTCCCTCCGTTCCTTCCACGATCCAGGGCATGGATGGCAGCCTGAGAGCTCTTTCTGCCTTGACCCTGAGACTGCACTGACCTCTCTGCGGTGGGCTAAGGCCCTGCCCAGAGGGGGCCTCTGTCATCCACCTCTGTCCTCTCACCTGCCATGCTGATGTGCCCATACCTTTCATTTCAGCCATTCCTCTCACCGCTTATGGACCAATGGCGGCAGCAGCGGCAGCGGCAGCTGTGGTTCGAGGGACAGGTGAGGCCTTCTGGGGTGCAGGACATGTGGAAAAGGGTGCAGAGAAGTCTAGAGGGGAGGGGAGGTAGCCGCCACCACCCTTTTCAGAGGGACTTCCATATTCATTCGCTCAGTACGTGTTAACTGAAGACCTGGCAAGCCAGCCAGGAAGGAGACTGGCATGGTCTCTGCCCTCTAGAGCTTAAAGGCTGGCGAGGGTATCAGGTGTTAAAAAGGCAATAATCCTGGAGGATGATACTGCTCCGCTGAGGGAAGTCAGGCACCAGGGGATCCCCCGGAGGAGCGCAGAGGTCTCTGGGGAAGGCGTCCAGGAGGAACGGCTTCCTTTTCTGTTTGAAAGTCAAGAGAAGAAGAAGAGTTCCCAGCCGAGGGAAGAGCATGTGCGCAGGCTTGGCAGCCCGCTGGCAGGGGTGGAGTGCAGGGATGAGGTGTGGGGAGAAAGAGGTAGGAGGAACCAGGTCCTGAGGAGACACTGAACATTTTAAGCAGTGGAGGGACGTGGATTTTAGAAAATGGCAGACAGGTGCAGTGTGGGGAAGGGTTTTAAGGGTCTCAGGGCCTGGAGATCAGTGAAGAGGCTGCTCAGTGGTCAGACAGGAGATGACGAGGGCCTGGCTAGGGCTGGTGGGGTGGACGGACTTGGAGGGATCTCCAGGAGGTGGACCCCCGGGTCCTGAAGGGATGAGGCAGAGGGTGAGGTCAAGGTCAGGGTGGGCAGGACAGAGTTGAAGGCTCCGGGGCTATCACCATCTTCTTTCTGGGTTGCCAGGCTCTCACCCCTGGACGATGGCTCCCCCTCCAGGTTCGACTCCTAGCCGCACAGGGGGCTTCCTGGGGACCACCAGCCCCGGTCCCATGGCTGAGCTCTATGGGGCAGCCAACCAGGACTCAGGGGTCAGCAGTTACATCAGCGCTGCCAGCCCCGCCCCCAGCACCGGCTTCGGCCACAGTCTTGGGGTGAGTGGCCGGTCCTGGAGGACCCCCAAAGTTGGAGAAAGGAAAGGCCTTATCTGTCAGAGGGGCAGAGGGAAGCAAGGGATAATGAATGGAGAAAGAGTGTCACCAAGGGGGGGAGGACAGGGGTCCTCATCCATTCAGTGGGCATTTCATGATTGCTCTCCATGTGCTGGGCACTGGGTGGGCTCTGGGGGCATTGTGCACATGAGACTCGCCATCTCTGTCCCCATGGGGGCTAGATTCTAGCTTGGCGGGGGGGCTAATTTTAACAAGGGTCCTGGTAATATGCAGGTCCCCGGCCCTACCGTGGAGAACCTTGCAGTGGGTCTGCGGTGGGAGTCATATGGACAAGGCCAGAGAAGGGTCTGTGCCTCACCCCGGGTTTCCTGTGGGAAAAAAGGAGCGTCTGGGCTTTCCGTGATTACCCCAGGAATCCAGGAGCCAAATTCTTTTCTTTCCAGGGCCCCTTGATTGCCACAGCTTTCACCAATGGGTACCACTGAAGCAGGAGACAGGAGGCAGGAGGTGAGGAGGTGGGCCTTGGGGTGGGGGTGACACTGGGGAGGCTGGTACTGGGAGCCCAGTCTGGGACACAGAACCTGCCCTGGCCTTCACAGAACCCATTGTTCAGTGGAGGGACAGATCTTCATACCGGCAATGGTCCATGAACATGAAAAGCTGCTCAACCTGCTGCATCAAACAAACAAACAAACAAACCAACCATAAATGAAAACAACAAAGCAGCACATTCCACCCATCGGGCAAAGATTTTTTAAAGACTGCTAATGCCCAGCATTGACGAGGGTGTAGGAGAAACAGTGCGAATGGGCTCAGGGTTTCCAAACGCTGGTCGGGCAGTGTTTATCCCGATTTTAAACATTCATCCCCTTGACCCTACGATTCCACTTCTAGGCATTTATTTTAAAAACTGCAAATAACTGAATCCCCCATCCACAGGAGAGCAGTCAGATATGTGAGAGTGTATGCAGACAATGGGACACCACATGGCTATTAAGGCAGGACACTGTTGACACGGGTGCGCACCCAGAGAGAGGCCGACCCTGTACACGCAGTCATTACGCAGTGTACAGCCAGACGGCGGGGTACCATGTGAGCCAGGGGCCTTTAATGTTTTTTATTCATTCATTCAAACGACTATTTGCTGAGCAGGATTCCAGGAAAGAGGGATGTTTAAGACAGAAGGTCCCTCTCTCATTCTACAAAGATCAAGTGAGATCCTTGTAAATTGCGGGTGAGGGGCCTACTTCAGGGAGTCAGGGAAGATGTCCCCGAGAAGGTGCCATCCCAATAAATCCAGTCATTTAAAATCTAGGGAAAGAGCTTTTCAAACTGGGAACCGAAAGTTCACAGCATATGAACGAAGCTCATCTAGGAAGAGATTAGGGAAAGAGGCTTACGCACGGAGGATACGTGTGTTCTGGGGGCCCCAGAGAGTGGGGGGCAGAACGCCTGCGGGGCACCCACCATCTCCTGCTGTGTTGCAGCGCCCCAGCCTGCAGCTGACTGAGGACCACAAGTGAGCCAGCGAGGGGGCGGGGACACCTCAGCCGCAGCCGCCGCCCCTTCCCCCCGCAGCGACTCGGACCGCTACTGCCCGCCCCCTCTCCCGGGGCCCCGGCCCCTGCCCCGCTGCCCCTGGACAACGTCTGGCTCCCCTACTAACCTCCCCCTTTTCCTCCCCGGACCCTTCCCCCACCTGCCCGCTTTTATTTATTTTGGATTAGCCAGTTGCCCCTCCACCGTCCCCTGGTTCTTCCCTCTCAGGTCTGCGCCCCTCCTCTCTGCCGCGCCCCATAGGACCCACCCCCGAAGGCTTTTGTATTCATGCATAGCTAGAGTGAGGGCGGAGGGGGCCTGCTACAGACTGCAGCCCTCACCCGGGGTCTTTATTCTGATTTTCCCTCCTTTTATCTTTCCTTTTTTTTTTTTTTTAAAGAAACTTTTTAAAGCTATTTCTAGGTTTGTGAATGTGAAGCCCCAGGCCGCAGGGGGCAAGGGGCCAGGTGCCCCCCCCACCAACTGAGAACAAAATGTCTATGTGGGTGTGGGCCCCTGGCCACCTCCCTCCAGCCCTGGAGAGGAGGACAGGGCTGCGTAGCCCAGGCCGAGCCCCTGGAACCATCCCGTCCTGTATCATATGTAAATACTGTGAGGTGAAGCCCCCACCCTCTCTAGGACCCCTTGGGGGTGAGGGCATCGCCTGTCCGCACCAGGCAAAGGTCTCCCTCCCGTGTTTCTGTCCCCTCCTCAGACACCGTTACTGTAAGCTTGCAGGCCTCATCTGTGGCCAAGGCAGGCCCGCTCTCTCAGGCCCTAGGGGGCAAGGCCTTGGGCCTGCTCACCCCGAAAACCCAGTGTAGGGGCAAGGGGCGAGGGAAGAGAAGGGCTCGCCCGGAGCCACTGCTGGAAAGGAATTAACTCTCCAAAGGTCTCCCCTTCCCCCCTACCTAGGTCAGGCCTTCATGGTTTCTGCTCTGAGCCCCCCCACCCCCACCACGAGTGGGCATCAGGGGGCACTTGGGAAGGGGCGGACCCCAGGGGAAAGCAAAGGGCTTCTCAGGGAACCCCCACATTCTCTCACTGAAGTATCCCACCAAGATGGTCCCCATGGCCAGAGCCCCTTGGCAGCCCCTCACCCCTGAGCCCCCTTCGAAGGAAAAAGAGCCTCAGGGTCTGACTTCCTGAACAGCGAGTGACCTGGCTGGTGTGTGGCAGGGCTGAGGCCCACCCGTCACCCCTTCTGTGTCCCTCTCTCCCCAGGTCTGAGGCTGGGGACCTAAGCCCCCTTCCCTATCACAGTCCCAGTCCCCATTCTTAAAACCCCCTTTGGAGAGTTAATTGTCTGTGTGAGGTGCTTAACCTATTAGCCCTGAGAACACAAAGCAATAATCTTTGTTACTGAGATGCGCGGCTGTTCGTGTTTGGTTTTTCTTTTTTTAATGTTTCCTAATAAAAGAGAAGCTGCATTTTATTGGTTTTTATTTTTAATTTTCTACACATTTGAGCTGAGTCATGAGAGACTTAGCTTTCCCCTGCTCCCTTCCTGTGACTCCCTACTCCCACCCCACTGGGCCCACCCATGGGCTCAGGGCCTTGAAATTCCGTTTTCCGATTTGTTTGGCAAATTTTTTTAAAAAAAGATGTTACATGGTGTTTTGAAGCCAGCAAGTTACCACCCTCCGGTGTCTCTTCTCTCCACATCTGTAACTTCTTTTTCCAGGTTTTATTTTCAGTTTTAAATTCCTAATAAATTATTTGAAAACGGCGCTCAGCTTGGGCGTGCTTGGTGTTTCTGTGTGCTTTCAGATCCGGGGAGCCCAACGACACTCTGCTTTCCACTCCCTTCTCTTTGCTTTCCTCCTGGGACAATATTCACTTCACAAGAAAACGTAGTTTATGTGGATGCGATTTTGGAAAAAGCGAACTATAAAGAAGAGATTTTTGAGACAGGCCTTTGAAAACTCTCTTATTTCTGTTAAGTGTGATTGTGACATTGTAGGGTTTTTTGTTTTGGGTTCCCCCCCCTCCCCCCCACTGAAAGTTTTTCTCTCAGATCAGCGGCAAGGCAAGGATGCTCAGTCTGGCCACTTGTATTCGACATAGTCCTGGAAGTTCTACCCAGAGCAATCAGACAAGGAAAAGAAGTAAAAGCCATCCAAACTGGAAAGGAAGAAATAAAATTATCTCTGCAGATAACGTGATCTTCTATGTAAAAGACTGTAAAGATTACGCGCGCACATGTGCGCGCACACACACACACTGTTAGAACTAATAAAAGAATTCGGCAAAGCTGCAGAATACAAAATCACACAAAAATCAATCGTGTTTCTACACATTAGCGAGTGGACAATCAGAAAAGAAAATTAAGGAAACAATTACAACAGCATCAAAACTTAGGAGTAAACTTAAGCAAGGAGGCGAAAGACTTGTACAGTGAAAACTACAAAATAATGCTGAAATAAATCAAAGAAGACACAAATAAGTAGAAAGACATCCTGTGCTCATGGATTGGAAGACTTAGTGTTGAGGCGTACATACCATCCAGCGTGATCTGAAGATTCAGTGCGATACCTATCAAAGCCCCAAAGACATTTAAAATTCATGGGGAATCCCAAGGGACCCCAAACAGACCACGAAATTTTGAAAAAGTTGGTGGGTTCACACTTTGATTTCAAAATATATTACAAAAGCTATCATTATAATAAAATAGTGAGGTACCGGCATAAAGACAGACAAGCCAATGGAATACAATAGAGAACCCAGCAATAAACGTTCAGTAAGGTGGGCAAATGATCTCCGACAAGGGCGCTAAGGGTACTCCGTGTGCAAGGGACAGTTTCCAACAAATGGAGTCAGGAAAACGCGATGTTTACATGCGAAAGAATGACGACCCTTATCTTACACCATCTACAATACCGAAATGCAAAATGAATTGACCTAAATGTAAGACCTGAAACTCTAAAATTCCTTGAGGACCATGAGAAATGCTTCATGGCATTGGAGTTGGCAATAATTTCTTGGAGATGACCTCAAAAAGCACGGGCAACAAAAGCAAAAATAGACATGTGGGACGACGTCAAACTTAAAAACTTTTGTATCAAAGGACACAAGAAAGTGAAAGGCAGCCTACAGAATGGGAGAAAAATATTTGCAAACCATGTGTCCAAAACGAGGTTAGTATCCAGAGTATTTAAAGAACTCCTTCTCTGGATGGATAAGGGGATAGAGGATGGATGCTGCCAGAAAAGTTAGAAGACTGTCATAAAAATCCAGATGCTGAGGATGGTGGCTTTGGTGTGGAAAAAGGTTCAGGGGTGTCCAAACTTTGGGAATCTCTGGGCCACACTGGAAGGAGAAGAGTTGTCTTGGACCACGTGCTAAATACACAAACACTAATGAAAACTGATGAGCAAAAGAAAGGTTTTAAGTAAATTTACAGTTTTGTCTTGGGCCTCATTCATAGCCATCCTGGGCCACATGCGGCCCACAGGCCACGAGTTGGACACCCCTGGCAGATATTTTGATGTATTGCTTCAGTGTAACAGCACTTGATCGTAGGCTAAGCTGTGTAAAGCTCTTAGTATCTTTCCTGGCACAGCACTCAGGGATGTTTGTTGTTGCCGCCACCATTATTATTATTATTTTTATTACTATGAAGAGCCCTGGACTAAGAAGGTACACATAGGTTCAACCCCTGTCTTTCAAACTGTGTGACTTTAAGCAAGTTACTTAAGCTCTCTGAACCTGTTTCATCATCTGTAAAAAGGGGAAGATGATGAAACAATAATAGCTGTGCAGAAGATTGCAATTAGGCTGAAAAACAAACAAACAAATATATATATATATATGAAGCTCTTAGCACAGTGCCAAGCATATAGAAGCACTCACCAAATGGTAGCTGCTTTGATACATTTCCTGAAAGGAGGAGCCTTGTCTCCTAGGGGCTGGGTCAGTGTGACCTTGCTGGAGTGTGGGTATGCAGTCACCTGAAGGAGCCAAGAAGCTATCCTTAGCTGTTTTTTCCACTGGAGAGTGTGTTTTTCCCAGGTTGGGAGAGGCCGTGCCGTACACACCTGTGCATGGGGCTGGGGCAGCAGAAGGTCATGGTACAAAGCGCGTAGGAGCTTGGTGGGCTCCCACGTGACCTGCCAGGTCCATTCCTCTGCCACCTCTGTGTTCCCTGCAGAGATTTGGATTTTCTCATTTAGCAGGTCTCTTTCCAGGAAGAGAAGGTTCTAGTAGCAGCCTGACCCTCCCCCGCCAGGTGCTCTGCCTAAGCCCCAGCAGGAACTGCACATGGGAATTTGTGCAGCCTGCCTTTGTGGAAAGCCTCCACCTGGCTGGAGGGGGTAGGGGGAGGAGAGGAGGAGAGAAGTAGGTAAACCTTCCGTCCTCCAGGGGTTTTCCACACTCACACCCATGACTACAATTCCGTCATGAGGTGATAATGTAGTATAAGCACCAGATCCAACTCACATCTTGGTCCCGCTGTGTGACATTGGGGCAGTTTCTTAACCTCTCTGAGCCTCAGGTGTCTTTTCTGTAAAATGGAGTTTGTCATTGGACCTACCATTTGTGCCAGGTTCTTAGCATGGGACCTGGAACAGAGTTAGCCTCAATAAAATGACAGCCACTACTGTTAGCTTTAGAGGATTTTGCAGCACCAGCTACGCCTCCTTTCTCAGACCACCTTCAACAGGAGCAGTGCCCATTCCTCTGTTTCGTCCTGACCCCAAAGAACCCACATAAGGGGCCCTTAGCGCTTTGCTGGCCATCACTTCCCTTTCCTTAAGCAGCCTTCACTAATTCTGGAGGCTAAAGAGGCAGGACCATTCATCAGGCTGATGGGGGCGGGGGGGGGGGTGTCCTGAGTTAGCCCTACTCTCCCTGCAATTAACTCTCACAGACCCCACCGTCTCTGGTCTGGCACTGAGACAGGCTCTGTGACATCCTGAACAGCTAGCTGGCCAACAGAACCGGCTGTGGTGATGAAAATCTTACATGTCTGCGTGTCCCATACAATAGCCACTAGCCACGTATGTGTAGCTGTTGAACACTTGAAATGTGGCTCATGTAACTGAGATTCTGATTTTAATATTATTGAATTGCAATGAATTTAAATAGCCACTTGTGGCTAATGGCTGCCATATTGGACAGATGTAGAAACTGATGCAGAGACGGGCAGCAGAATCAGGCCTAAGAAATTGTCACTCCCCCTTCCTGGGCCTCAGTTTCCTCGCCTGTTTACTAAATGCTGTTTGTTGTTATCTCATTAGCTGAAGGACCTTTCCTGGGACTCCTGGACTTGAGATGAAACAGGGAAGCCCTTCCGGATGGACTTCTTTTTTCTTGGCCCTGGTTCGTGTTCAGGGGAAAAGTGAGAGAGGCCACAGGGTCAGGGTCAGGCCGTTGATCCTGTGCTGATTCACACACAACGTGATCTTGCCCAGGCTGGAGGGGAATGCTTCAGCGGGAAGTGGCCGGAGTGAGTTCAAATCCGGGCATGGCCATTTCCAGCTCTGCCCTAGGCTAAGCCTCAGTGTCCTCACCTGGAACATGGCCGAGGTACACCTTGGATAAGAGCCGATCCAACATAACATGGCCATGTGATGAAAATGTCACTTTGCCTCTGTGGCCTTTCTCTCCCAAACCTCTAACCCACCCCCCACCAGGTTAATCACGAGTCAAACATCAGACACATTCCAGTAGAGGGGCCCCCTCTGGTACACCTGACCAGTATCCCTCAGACTGTCGAGGACATCAATGACAAGGGAATCTGAGAAACTGCCACAGCCAAGAGGGGCCTAAGGAGACAAGACAACTTAAGATTATGTGCTATCTTGGACTGGATACTGGGAAAGAAGAAGGGCAATTTGAACGAACAAAGGAAATATAAATAAGCTATGGGTTTGAGTTTATTAATACCATATTTGATAATAATAGTATATCAATAATGGTTCATAACCATAATAAATGTACCACACTAATATATTAATAACAGGAGAAACTATGAGAGAGGATGGGGCAGGATGGGTGGGAGGGCATGTGGGAATTCTGTTCAAGAAAAGTAAGTCAATGAAGAGATAAATATCACAGGGTTGCTGCAGAGACCACATGGGAGCTCAGTGGGAAAACAGGGTAATCCAATTATAAAATAGTACATATGATGTGAAATATCTAGAACAAGAAAATCTATAGGGACAAGAAGCTGGTCGTAGTGGCCTGGGGTTGAGAGAGTGACTGTTAGCGGGTACAGGGCTTCCTTTGGGGAGGGTGACAATGTTCTGAAACTAGATCAGGACGGCGGTTGCACCACGCTGAGCGCGCGCCGCATGCTGCCAAGCTGCTCATTTAAAAAATAAAATGGTTCATTTTATACTATGTGAATTTTACCCAAAAAATGTTCTATAGACATTGGATATGACAGTTCTAAAACCCTTTTTCATTCTACCAGTGTTTTGGGGGGTTTTCTTTGGGGGTTTTCTTACAAACCCACCATGGGAAATGGGGGAGGGACTGGTATCGGTATAGTGGGAAAAAATAAAACATGTGCCTTAGAATAGGACATACCGTAGTTTGAACCCCTACTCTGCCATTTGCTAGCTGTGTGGCCTGGAGCAAGTTCGTTCACCTCTCTGAATCTGTTCCCTCGCCTGCAGAGTGGACGATCAATGGTACCATTCAGTGAGATCCACAGCTCAGACCCAGGCACATGAGAAGACAGGGAGGAGTGGTCCTTTCCTCCCTGTCCCCCTTCTCCCAGTTGTTCAACAAGGCTGATGGCTTTGCCACACACACCCCACCCCCGCCAGTGATGAAACTGGGCCAAGTGCCAAGGAGTGGGAATGGAGGTCAAGATTCTAAGATGTGCGACTTTAGAAATAACCCCTTTCGTTAAAAAGTGCTGATGGGCCCCGGCTGGTGTGGCTCAGTGGTTTGAGTGTCAGCCTGTGAGCTAAAGGGACGCGGTTCAATTCCCAGCCAGGGCACATTCCTGGGTTGCGGGCCAGGTCCCCAGAGTGGGGCACGTGAGAGGCAACCACACACTGATGTTTCTAACCCTCCCTTTTTCCCCCCCTTCCCCTCTCTAAGAATGAATAAATAAAATCTTTAAAAAAATATATTTTTAAAAAAGTGCTGATGACTAATTACCTACGCTACTTCCATGGCCTCTTGTTGGCAGGGCTTACTTGTCAGTAACCCAAAACAGACAGACTCAAGGACAATCTGAAGTCAGCAGGGAGAAAGGCAAACACTACAGCCTTATCTTGGGCCACAGGGTGACTATAAACAGGGAGGCCTCGGGGGGTGTCGGTCCTTTCTCACTCTCACCAGCATCGGGACACGATGAAACTCCTTGTGTTGGCTGCTCTGCTCACAGGTAGGCAAGTCTTTCCAGCTCCATCCATTTCTTGGGCTGAGATCTCACTCCTCTGGAACAGGGGCCACAGGTCACAGGGCTGGCCGAACCTGGAGTCTTTATCGAGAGCCACCTGTGGGGTCTAAGGGCTCCCACACTGGGATTTCCTCAGATGCATTTCCCACCCCAGCCAGCACCTTTTAACTTTCAGGTCTGTATTCAGATAACCCCTCTCAAGGCCCACCCTGTCTACCAGGGCTAAGAGAGACCCCTCTCTTTCTCTCTGCCATATTGCTTTGGTACGAGGTCTTCCCAGCACCCACCTTTGCTTGCAATTTGTATCTTGTTGATTTTTTTTTACCCCACTCCGTCCCCACCTGCATGGGCTTCATGAGAGCAGAGATAGTGCTGTTTGCACCGTTGATTGAATGAATGGAATCTGATACACTGGAATTCAAATCCCACCTCATTCATCCATCACTCATTCATTTATTCAACATTGATGGTATCAGAGCCACCAAGGTATCAAACTCTGGCTTGAGACTGGGGACTGAGATGAACACGTGTCACGCTCCCCGTCTGAGGCACACACACACACACACAGTAGCTTTATGCAGGTCTGGTCTCTGCAAAGACAGAGCTGGTGGGATTAGAGAGAGAGAAAACGGAAGCGGGAGTGGGGTTTGGGGATGGGCCAAGGTAGCCAGCCACTCCCATTTGAGCAGGCTCCGGACCTCTGCTCCTGGACACAGCTCACAGGCGACAGTGATGAGCAGCTGCTCCTCCTTTGCCTTGGGGTATAAGCACATGGAGGGGCTACAGTGTCACAGAAGACCAAAGAAAGAAAGGGCAACGCAGGGGACGAAGGGATGGTACTGGTGGCTCAGTTGGTGGGGTGTCATCCCGTGAAGTGCAAGGTTGCTGATTCAACTCCCAGTCAGGGCACATGCCTAGGTTGCGGGTTCAGTCCCTGGTTAGGGCGCGTTCGAGAGGCAAATGATTGATGTTTCTCTCTCACATCGATGTTTTTCTCCCTCTCTTCCTCCTATCCCCTCTCTCTAAAAAATAAATAGATAACAATTTTAAATGAAAAAAGTACTAACAGATGTCATAATGTAAATGAACCTCAAAAACACAGTGCTAAGTGAAAGAAGCCAGTCACGAAAGGTCACATGTTGTATGGTTCCATTTCTGTGAAGCATTCAGAATAGGCAAATCCGTAGAGACAGAAAGCAGAACGGTTTTTGCCAGAGGGGAGGGAGAGAAGAGGAGCTTTGGCTAACTGGCAGAGGGTGCTCCTGTCGGGGGTGATAAAAATGTTGTGGAATCAGTGGAGATAACTGCACAACTCTGTGAATTTACTAAAAACTGCTGAATTGTACCCTTTTAAGTGGGTAAAATAGTGAATTCTTTGTTATGTGATTTTGATGTCAATTAAAAATATATTTTTTAAGTTTTCATTTTAAATGTCCATAGTCACTTTGCCAGGTTTCTGTGTCCAGCTCTCTTCTGCGGAGGCAGCTGGCAGCGGTCAGGGGGCCGGCGTGGGGCCTGAGTGAGCAGGCCGGCAGGGGGGCCCCTGGTCTGCCGGCAGAGCCAAGCAGGACGAATTTGAACTGTGGCTGTATTTTCTTGTAGTGGTCGCCGCCGAGAGCGGCATCAGCCCGTGGGCAGTGTGGCAGTTCCGCAGCATGATCAAGTGCCTGATCCCTGGCAGCAAGCCCTTGAAAGAGTACAACAACTACGGCTGCTACTGTGGCCTGGGTGGATCCGGTACCCCTGTGGATGAGTTGGATGCGTGAGTGATTGACCTGCAGGGAAAGTTGAGTGCTGGTGGGGTGGGGGAAGGAGGGCACGAGCCAAGGATCTCACGAGGAGACACCGAAAGGGGATTTGCATATTTCCTAAGGATAACGTATTTTCACCTCTTGTCGTGTAAACAAACATGTTCCAAGAGGACACTGAATCCAAGGCTCCCAATTGGGGATGGAAACAAGAACGTCGGAGATGTGAGTTAGTGGATGGTGCTGCCCTCTAGTGCCAGGATGTTGCAACACACAACATCATAGGAACGTACTGTATTCCTGTAACCATTTTTAAAATCACCTTCAATAAACATGATAAAAAAAGACAAAAGTTTTCAAGCCACAGAACCCAAATCTCCCGGAGTATGTCATCTAAAACATTCCCACCTGTTTTGAGAGAGCAGGCTGATCTGCGGCCCAGGCACCTGCTCCTACCTTAGCTCTGTTCCTGCCCTTCCCCAGGTGCTGCCAGAAACATGACCGCTGCTACGATCAAGCCAAGAAGCTGAGCAGCTGCAAGTTCCTCCTGGACAACCCATACACCAAAAGATACTCATACTCATGCTCTGGCTCAGAGATCACCTGCAGTAGTATGTCTACCCCCTTGTTGGCTTGTAGGCCCTCAGTAGGCAAGAGGGGACACAATAGTAACAATAGCTATCATTTATCAATCATTTTCTGGGTGCCAGGAAGTGTGCCATTATCATCCCCATTTTACAGATGAAGAAACTGAGCCTTAGAAGGCTGAGCCATTTGCCCAAGGGCACACGACTCGTAAATACTGGTGTTTGGTTTTTGAACCTAGGTGTGTACGACTCCAAAGCCTCTATTCTTAACTGCCATGTTACACTGTTTGGCTATTTCATCAAAAGAGTTCAGAACTAGCCTTTATTAGGTTCTTATTACACGAGAGGTACTAGGTGAGGTATGTATGTGAGGTAGGTTTTATTAACCTCACTTTACAGGTTAGGAAACTGAGGCTCGAAAATAGTCACTTGCCCCAAATCACACAGTTTGTGAGTGACAGGGCCAGCCTTTGAACTCAGCTGCTCCTTACTTCAAAGTCTCTGGTTTTAACCAGTAAGTTATGCAGCACTCACGGCAAAATGTGTCCCTCCATGAGGGCAGTTCTGAAGAGCAGACAATCGAGAGATGAAGGGTATTGTCGCTACTGCGCAAACATCAGAATAACCACAATTCAAGCCCAAAAGTGCCAAGAAAAATGCTATCCAGAGTCGCACCCCCCTAAAAGATAATGACGCCATGTTCCTTTTTCTCCTTACTATTTCCAAAGGAAACACACACACACATTTCCCCAGAGGAAACACACACACACACACACGCATGCACGGAGTTTTGCAAATAATTTAATTAAAAAAATTTTTACTTATATAGAGAGAGGGGGAGGGAGAGGGCTGATTGGTGTGACTCAGTGGATTGGGCATCGTCTTGCAAACCGAAAGGTCGCTGGTTCGATTCCCATTCAGGGAGCATGCCTGGGTTGCAGTGGTTGGGGATGTGAGAGAGGCAACCGATCAATGTTTCTCTCACCCATCGATGTTTCTTCCCCTCTCTTTCTCCCTCACTTCCCCTCTCTCTAAAAATAAGTAAATAAAATCTTAAGGAAAAGAGAGAGAGAGAGGGAGAAACATCAATGCGAACATCAGAAATGCCAGTCAGTTGTCTGTCTTATGCCCCCCAACCGGGGACTAAACTCACAACCCAGGCATGTGCCCTGACCCAGAATCAAACCAGTGACCTTTTGCTTTGCAGAACGATGCCCAACCAAATGAGCCACACCAGTCAGGGTGCAAATAATTTATTTTTAATGCAGCCGCCCTCCCCACGCAACTAGGTCAAGAAGTCTGCATCACAAAATGTTTATTCATATTAATTAACAATGACTCGCTAAATAATTACCTCACTGTACACTTTATAAGCTAATCACTAATTTATGCTTTAATGGATGTTCACTGGGCAAGGAAAACATTTATGGTTTTTAAGAGAAAGGAGCAGAGAAAAACAAAACTTTAATAAGATTGTTAAAGGTAAGCAGAGATGCACAGTTAAATTACGGATAATAAGGTTCACGTGCATTTTAAATGTTATCTGTGCTGTTTCTTTTGGTTACAAAAGTAGGCAAGGCCAAAGTAATGTAATTTCAGACTCTCTAGAAATACATGTCATGGAAAGTGGAAGGCACCTATAATCCAACCATCCATAGATAACCAGTTAGATATATATCCCTTCCAATTTTTTAGGCTTTACTAGTTACTTTTTTCTTTAATAAAATATGTTGGAAATATTTCCACATGGAGACATGCTTAATTCTTTTAAATGTCTGTAATAATACTCTATTATATTTTAAAATACGTGCTTTGAGGTACAAAAACCGACTTACTAAACTTCACTACGTTGAAATGTAAAAATACTTTGCTGACTTAAGTATGTGCCTTAGTGTTTCCCATACAGTTTATAATGGCCTGTCTGTGTTATCAGAGGTCTGTAGCTATATGGGTTTTACAAGCAGTGAGCTCATTTAGGGATACAAAATAGACAAGACTTTCCAAAAGGCAACACTCACATCTGGGATCTCAAGATAAAACACAGGTTGCCCAGTTAAATTTGACTTTGAGATAGACAATGAACAATTTTTTGGTCTATGTCCTCAAAACTGCATTCATTGTTTATCTGAAATTCTGGTATTTTAATTGCTTAATTTGTCAACCCTAAATTTGCACTGATGGATGGTGACTGAATTATCCCAGTTAACTTTTCCTGCCCGTGGGTTGTACAAAGCGGTATCCACCTTGGCTCGGTCCTCTCCTCTTGCTCTTTTCCAGGCAAAAACAAACCATGCCAGGCCTTCATCTGCAACTGTGACCGCGAGGCTGCCATCTGCTTTTCAAAGGCCCCATACAACGAGCAGTACAAGGACCTGGACACCAAGAAGTATTGTTAAGACTCAGTATTGCCTCCATAAAGCATCATCCCTGTGGCCTTCACCTTACACTGTGCCCTCCAGTAAAGCCCCTTGTTGAAAGACCTCACGTTTGGAGACTCTTTTATTCTGTATCTACTGAACATGACTAAGTCTTTTCCTAGTCCTTTGTAAGCACCATTCCTTCCAGCCTTGGAAGTTGAATCACACAGGATATTTCCAGGACGCGAGTACCATGAGACCCGAACAATGATTAACAACCACTGGGTATTTACTCCATGCCAGGACTGTATGTCTCAAAATTCTGTGGGTGTCCTATGAGGTTTTGCCACTATTAGCAAATCCTACTTTTCTAAGCTAAGGCTCAGTGCCTGCCCAGTGCTAGGCATCTAGTAAGTAGCAAAGAAGGGATTTGAACCCAGCAAGTCCAACGGAATACACACTCTTAACCACTACCCTGCCCTGCCTGAAGAGGTGGGCTCTTGTTTCAGTTTGAGCATTTTCAATTACGTAAAACCATTTTACCTACAACGCTTTTCTAAGCCTTTCAAAGCCTGCGCCACACTCTGCAAGCTGATTTTTACATTGCAGTCATCATAAATAACAGCTTCTACTTCTTGAACATTTACTACAGGTCACTCTGTGTTAAGGGCTTTCCACATCTCATCTCATTGAATATTCAAACCAGCTCTGTGAGATCGACATTATTGTCCCCATTTTATAGATGAGAATCTAAAACCTCAGAGAAATCATTTTCCTGTGATCACAGAAGTGGCATAATCAGGATTTTTACTAGACCTGCCTCACGGCAATGCCTGAGCTCTTCACCACTAAGTTGCTCGACCAAGTTTCTCTATTAGAATTTATGACTACACTGACACCGAAATTCACCAGACAGAATGGGACAGGGATGAGAAGAGAAAGATTCCTTTAACAATCTTTTAATGAGCATCTGCTGCGTGCTCATTACAGGAAACGGAATACGGGAAACCCTAGAACAATAACTGGGATGATTTAAATGAATAAACAATTAAATATACTGGACTCAGAGTAATTCGACGTTGGGATTATATCATAGTGTTAGGAGCCACAGAGATTGGCACATCTCACATGCTTATTAAATAACTGTTGAATGAAGACACAGCTGGGTGCAAAAATTTGCCTCAGTCGAAGAAAAAAGCACGTGGCCATATTTACCTTTTCGAATCACGTGGTCCTCACGTCCAACTCTGTCAATCCGCTGGCCACAGGAGGGATTTCGGAGTAGAAAGTGTGATTGGGTATTTTATGGGCACGTGACCTCCGCACTTTTTTCTATTGTTGAACAGCGGCCCCGCCTGCGGACTACCTCCGCGCCTCCTAGGCTTAGGGTCTGCGCCGGCGCAGGCGCGGTGGTTGGCAGTGGTCGCATGAGGTGGCGTCCTAGGGAGGTGAGGCCCTGGGAGAACAGAGTCGGGGTGGAATATAGTGTGAAAGGAAGACGAACACACGTGGAAGTGACGCTGGGTCCAAATTTCCTGCCGTGTTCGTCCCTTTCTGGGATTCTCATCCCCTGCGCACACGCTCCCCCACCCCCAGCGCCCCCAGCCCGCTTCCAGTTGGTAACGCCATCGTTGCCTTTATTCTGGGGCGCCGGCAAAGTAGGGGCCTGGAAATCAAAGTGGCGAGAAGAATGGCCTGGGAGAGAAGCGAGTGAATTTTGGGCGGAGCCAAGGGCCTCTGGGGCGTCCCAAATTCACACTTGAATCCCCACCCCCGCCTTCAAGAATGTTTTTTTGAAAGGTGAAGGGATTTGCAGGTTTGACCTCCACGCTTTTGCGTTTGGTGTTCTCCGCTTGGGATGCTTCCCTTTTTCCCGCCTGGTGACTGAATGCCTATTCATCTTCCAGGAACTAGCTTGGGTCGTTCTGGAAGTTTCTTGAGCCTTGCACTTCTTCCCTCCTAAGGTACAGTTGCTCAGTTACCGCACTGGGTTTCTGATGCATTAATGAGGGAGAGTGGGCTCAGAACTGGACAGGCTTGGTCACCCTAGGTGACATCTGGGAAAGGATGGTCATCTTTCAGAAGAAATAGCAGTGTGTAGGGTCGTAGGTACGGTTGACTGTAGGAATTACGGTAGGTGAATCAATGAGTTGTAAAATGCTTCCTACAGTGTTTGTTGTGTAGTAAATGTTTAATGAAGATTATTTTCCCAAGGGAATGGAGAAGGGAGGATATTCACTTTTTATTTTCTTTAGAAAGGCCTTATTGAATCAAGCAAGACTTTTGTAGGTTTAAAAAAACAAAACAAAACAACAACAACAGGTACACAGAAAGGAAATATTGCCCTGGGGAAGATTCCTGCGAGTCTAGTTAAAAGAGTAAACAGGGCACAAAGGTTTGGCAGGTGTCATGGCCTGCGTTTCCGCCACCCTGCCCTCCTCCCACGGCCTAATTACAATGGCTGACATTTGTTTACTGCGTGCCAAGCACTGCTGTGAGCTTCACACGCTTCATTACCCTGTTTAATCTTCATAACCACCCAATGAGGTAGCTACTATTATCCTCACTTATAAAAAGACTGAAGATTAAATAAAACAACTTGCCCAAGTTCACCTAACTAGTACGTAGCAAGACATGGATGGAAATCAAAATCTGTCTGTACCTAGGAGTTTCAATTCCATGTTATATTCCTTTTCTAATAAATTGACACTCTCCTCTCTTGCATAAGTTTAATTTCTTTTTTTTTCAATGAAGTAGAATTTATGTTTCGTGGAAAAAAATTTTTTAAAAATCTGGGTCTTAGAGCAGCATTATCTTGAATCTTGACAAGGATAACATGTCTGGAATTAACTAATATCTGGTGGCAACCTCTGCTATTCCTGGCAGCAAGGTGACCCACTCCTCCTGGCCTGAGCACTGACAGCCCTACCTCTCAGGAAACCCCTCAGTATGGGGCGACCTGAGACAGTTGGTTGCCAGACCTAGGAGTGTTGAATCTCTTATCGGTCCTTCTTTTGATCCTCTCAGGAAGAGGTCGGCATTCACTGAAGACCCTTATTTGTGCCCAAGCATCTCTCGTAAAATGCTTCACATGGTGCTTGAAACGTGTGCTCAGTAATGGTATGATTTAAGAGAGAGGCGAGGGAAGGATGTTTAGTTCATGACAGCATAGGAAAGAAAATATGAGTCAGTGGGAAGCTTTCAAGTGTTATGTATACGGATTTGACTTGGTGACCCCTACTTACTGGAATCGTGATAGCAGAGCAGGACCGTGGAAGCAACCGAAGGAGAGTGTGGCTGAAAGTCGTGTCTGAAGCTGGGCTTATGCAATCAGAACCATGTAACCAGGGCAGTGACAAACCAACAGTGCTCGCTAGAAGATGTTTGTTATTCCAACCGAGGGCACTTCCAGTGGGCTAGGAGTGCCATGCTGGTGGAAAGCTAAAGATGTAAAGTATGGAGACGTGAGAACCATCAGCTTCAGGAAACAATCAAGTTCCTCTTGAGACAAGTTTTTTGGAAAGAATTCCATCTCAGGAAGAAAGATGAAAAAAAAGGAACATTCCTAAGGCCCTCGAGACATGGTTTCCTGAATCATGCCAACACTGGGTGATGAAAGAGCCTGCCTCCTCTCCCCGGCAAACTCACCAGCTCTCCACTGCCCACAATTAACCATTTCTGGTCTCTTTGGTCAGGTATACTGCTGGCTTCTGCTCCTACTGCAGGCTGACTCTAACTGTAATCTTCAAATGAGAAGCATTGTTGTTGAAAAAGAAAGGACCTGGGAAGAAAATCTACTTGGATTCTAGTCCTGGCTCTGAAACTATGTATTGTGTCCTTAGGTAAGTCTGGATCTTAATTTCCTCAAAAAGGAATGGGGGATGGACTAAACTTTCTTATCCTGTCAATCCGTGCATGACTCTGTGTCATTTCCTGGCTGAGAATAAGGGTGGGGGAAATAGCATATCCTCCGTGAGCCACTTGAGAGCAAGGGGTTGTATCTCTGTAGCCTTCGTACCTTAATATAGTGCCTGCCAGTAACCGTTTATGACATTTGTAGGTAAGAATGGCTTGAGGTTCAAAAGACCCAGATTGAATACAATTATTGGTACTGATTTTGGATAATTGAGCAAATCTGATTCAAAAGGACCTTCCTCTGCCAAAAAAGCTGGAATGAGATTTACAACAACCTTACACCTCTTCAGAATTAATTAATGGCTATGGGCAAACCTACAGTTGTGCAGGTGAAAAGAGCTCTTTGTGTTTTCAAGATCTTAGGTTATCCCAGTTGACTGAAATTTGCTTTCTAGGTGCAGAATGAAGATGTATTGCTTTGCCCTAATTGTAGACAAAAGACTACAATCACAGAATAGGCTGTGATTCTTTCATCCGCTTCACTTTTTGATGAGATTGTGCAGAAAGCTTTAGCCTGGTACAATGATTCTTTCTGGCTAACGCGGTATTCAAACAAGTCTTACTGCTTTCCCCAGCGGAAACAAATCAATTTAAGATCCCACTTGGGAATTCACTGTTTCCTCTCTATAGACCAGGTTCAAGGCAGGTGTCTCATTCTGGCTGAAATGAAGCAGAAATCCTTAGAGAACCATGTCATGAAGTCCCATTTGCTTTTAGCTGATTAAAAGATATAAACATACAGCCCACATAACTGGGGTGCTATTTTTTAAAAATGATTCCTTTATTCCTTGGTTAATAAAAAATTCATTCATAGCATAGTTCATCTTTTCAAGAAATATACCAGAATGGTTCCGTTAAAGACATTGAACCATTTGGAATTATAAATTAAGTCATTTCCTTCCCCCTTATCCCCCCACCCCCACCCCAAACACACACATTAGTGAGACCCCTGGGTTAGTACTCCAAAGACCATTGTGACCTACATGTTTCTTGGGCCATTTCTTCTGCCTGATGAGATAAAAAGGAAGTGAATGCCATTTAGCAGTTTTCCTATCAGGAGAAGCTGGTGCTTGGAAAAAGTCTTTCTTCCTGGGGGAAATCTCATGAGCCTGAAGATCTGAACTCCTTGGTCTGAAACTGTGGGGTTCAGAGATGGGCCCGCAGAGATGTTGGTTTGCTGCCCTCTACAGGCCGCACTCAGTGAACTTTGATTAGTTAAGAGGAAGAAGGGTTGAATCCTTAGGGATCTGAAAAGAAACGAAACAAATTAATGACAAAATAAGCCAAGAGTGGGGTGCGGGAAATGATTGGGAACATGAGCCTACCATTCAAAAACTTACAGCATTTAGGACATGTAAATATGACAACTATATAATAGGATAGAATAAAACACTGTGATTCAGCGTTTGTGAAAACAGATTTAGTTATACCAGAATGTTAAATTTGGTTATCTCAGTGGTGGGATTATGGGCAATTTGTATTCTTTTTACTTATCTGCATCATCTAAACTTCTACAACAGTAAGAAGAAACTAGTTAAAAAAGGCTGGTGCCAAGGGGACTTCCTGGGGGCTAGTAACATTCTGATCCTTGATCCAGACACTGGGTGTGTAGGTCTCCATCCAGCTGCCTGCTTACATGTGCACTTCCCTGTGTGTATAGTTCAGTTAAAACAGTTTTTAAAAAGGGACTGTTACGGGAACTCTCATTCATTGTGGGTAGAAATGCAGATGGTACAGCCACTGCAGAAGACAGTTTTGACAGTTTCTTACAAAATGAAACATACTTTTATCATGTGATCCGACAGTCTTACTCGCTCCTTGGTATTTACTCAAATGAGTTGGAAATTTATGTCCACACAAAAACCTGCGCACGGATGTTTGTAACAGCTTTATTTATAATTGACAAAAACTTGGAAGCAACCGTGATGTTCTTCAGCAGGTGAATGATAAATACTGTTTGAGTGTACAGGGCAAGTAGTATATGGGAACTCTTTGTTTTCTGCCCAATTCTGAGAACCTAAAACTGCCCTAAAAAATAGTCTTAAGTGGCTGTGTTCTCCTAGGAATATACTAAAAACGAACCGTACACATTAAATGAATGAACTGTATGGTATGTGAATTTTCTTTCAATAAAGCTGTCTATATAAAATATGTATAAAGTACTCACAGATGCTACCATATGAATGAACCTTGAAAACATTAAGTGGAGACGCCAGACACAAAAGGCTACATACATATTATATGAAATGTCTAGAATAGGCAGAAACAGAAAGATTAGTTGTTGCTGGGAAGTGGGGGGCGGGGATGGGGGATGGAAAATGACTGCTAGTGGGTCCAGGGTTTCTTCTTGGGATCCTGAAAATGTTCTGAAATTAAGTGGTGGTAATTAATGCACAACTCTGTGAGTATACTAAAAACAAGGTAATTGTATACTTTTAGAGGGTGACATTTATATCGCAATAAAGCTGTTATTTTTTAAAAATGGAAATAAGTTATGGTGGATTTTGGAACATAGTTTTAAATAGCTGTGTGCCTAGAGATTGAACATCATAGTCTTCCACACAATGCAGCTTAATGTGCATTAAAAAATAAATTAAGAATGGCCACACCTTAAGGAGCCCAGAACCTCCTATATTTTGTCAAATATATCTCTCTCAAAGACGCATGGGAACTGGAATCTTGGTATCTGAGAAGGTATTTACCTTTAGCAGCGGCCACAAGTGAAAGCCCCAGTATCTGGCTCAGGAACATCAGGCTGTGGTCAGTGTGGATCTATTAAAGGCAGCAACTCCCCACAACGAGAATCCAGTTTCAGACATGCCAAGTTATCTGACCTAGTGGGCCCAATGTTCAGTATTGCAATTGGTAACTTCTTCTCCTGGGCGGTGAGGACAAACCTGTAACCAGAGTACACCTGTCCAAGGAGAAGGCACAGGTAAGAGATCTCTAGATGCAGGAAGAGAGAAGCCAAATAGGGAGCTTCGGAGAGGCTCGCCAAGGCGGCAGTTGCCACCCTGACCAAGTCAGATACCTGTAAGGACGATCCCACCACCAAGAGAGAATCGGCTTCTTTGACGCGCCTGTGCACAAAGTCGACCTTGTCACGGTTCACTGTGTCCCCGAAGAAAACTACGTCTGGTTTCAGGACACCTCCACATCGAGAGCAGGACGGGACCCGAAAACTCTGCACCTGCTCCTCTGTGAGAAAGACGTCGCCATCAGGGGCCAGGCCGTGGGCCTCAGCGCTCCAGGTGGGGTTCAGGGCTTCCAGGCGCTCCTGCAGCAACCCCCGTGGCGTCTGTTCGCCACAGTCCAAGCAGAGGACCCTGAAACCAAAGAGGAGGCCCACTGAACGGTCTGTCCTGGGAAGGCACGTGGCTGCCAAAGATGGTTCACCCCCAACTGTTTTTAGCCCCTCCTTCCTCGCTCCCTTTTTCTCTCACCCAGTTTTAGGAATATATCGTCTCATGACCTCTTTGGCTACCACCGTTTCTCACCTTCCTTCCACTGTCAACCTCCTAGAACATGTACATTTGTTTCCTCACTACATGGTCCCTGTATCACCTTCCGCCAGCTCACTTTCATCTTTAACACGACAACCAGTTCTTTGCCAAATGATTTCCTCAGTGCCAGAACCAGTTTCTCCCTCCATTGTCTGCTGTCTTCATCTGCTGCAATTGTTTTGTCCATCACCATCCTTTCTTTCTTCTTTCTCCCCTTAATGTCTATGACATAGTGTCCTCTTGTCACCTCTCTAATCACCAGAACATGAACTCTGTGAGGTTAAGGGCTTCGAGTCTTGCCTTCTTTGACCAAGACCACTGCTCGTGACCACTGTTCTATGCCCGCCGCCTGGAACGCTGCCCACTAAATACCTGCTGAAAGAAAGAACAAAAGCCTGTCTAGCTGGTTCCTCCTCAAGCCTCTAGCTTCTTTTCCTTCTACGTTCCCCACCTCGGAGACTCTGTTTGCACCGCATCGAAGCTTGTGTGCTAATGGTGTCCTCCTCTGCATAGGACTCCACTCCTGCGCCCTCTCGCAAACTGGAGTCAAATTCCATTTTTTTTTTTTTTAAGATTTGATTGATTTATTTTTAGAGAGAGGGACCAATGCGAGAGAAAAGCATCGATCCTCGATTGGTTGCCTCTTGTATGTGCCAGACCTGGGACCAAACCAACAGCACAGGCACGTGCCCCAGCTGGAATCGAAGCAGTGACCTTTTGCTTCAATGGATGGTGCCTAATCAACTGAGCCACACAGGTCGGGGGGGGGGGCCGGTTCCAAATCTTGACTGACTTGTCACATTGACCTTCTCTCTTCCACCACCTACGGAAAACCTGCCGCCCACCGCCAGCCACAACTTCTCTGTCACCTCATTTTTCCAGTGACTTGTGCTGAAACCCTTGGGAAAAACTTGTTGCTTCCTTTTCTCCATTTACTCTATCTAGTCAACCATTGGATTATGTTGATTTGTAAAAAAATTTTTTTAAAGATTTTATTTTATTTTTAGACAGCGTGGGAGGGAGGAAGAGAGGGAGAGGAATATCAATGTGTGGTTGCCTCTCGCGCGCCCCCTACTGGGGACCTGGCCGGGGAATTAAACCAGTGACCCTTTGGCTCACAGGCTGGCACTCAATCCACTGAGCTACACCAGCTGGGGCTTTTTTTCTTTTCTTTTTTTTTTTTTAATTTAAAAGGCCCCCTCTGCAATGATAAGAGGTCTTGGGTCTGTTTTAAAATATTTAAGCAGAGATGGAGAGAAAGGATAAAGTAGACATGTAAAATCTTTGAATCTGGGTAGTGGTATATGGGAGTTCATTATAGTATTCTCTACTCTTGTGGATATTTGAAATTTGAAAGATTTAGGGGAAAAAAGCTTTTTCAATGGACCCACAGCCATCATTGATTCTCTCATTCCCCTGCCGTCACCTTCGTCTGAGTCCTTCAGGCTCACCCTGAGCCGCTCTTTCTAACCCTGTCTCGCTTTCCTCAGTGTTATTTTTATCAGTTGCTTTCTTGCTCAGAAACCTCTAATAGTCCCCTTTAGTCTCACAACAGACCCAAATTGCACTGCGTGACTTCCAGACGCACCCCTGACTTGGGCCTTGCCTTCCTAGACATCTGATTTCCTACTAGTCTCCCCTCAGGCCAGACTAGTCTCTTCGGGGCTCTACAGATTCCTTTCATTTATAAAGCTCCCTTCCCCCTCCTTTGCCTAGTCAAATCTAAGCCGGTCCCAAGCTTTACCTGACCCATAAAAGCTTTCCCAATTTCTCCGATCTTTACTAAAACTGTTTCTCTAAACTTGTAAAGCATGTCTGTCAAGGACCACCCAACTTAACAATCGTGTGGAGTTGTTTGTCGTTAAACATGTTATTTTTGGGTCTCCCCCAAGCAGATTACAAAGTTCTCAAATATAAAGTAGAGCACGTTTTAGACTGTGGTTATGATCCCTCCACACCAAGTAGCACAGCGCTACACACCACATGTTGTAAGTACCCAGTAAATATTTTACGATTTGCAGGGGGAGCTCTGGGGCTTAAAGATAAGGAAGTGGCCTCCAACTAGCTACAAATTATTGCCAGGGCTACATGTGTTCATTCCAGCACTGTTTACTGGGCTCTGACTCTGTGCCGGCTGTACTGGGTGCTGCATGTCTGCGCACCAGAGACGCAGCAGTTTGTAGCACGTACTGTTGGCACTCTGCTCATAGTCCCCTCAGGACCGCTAGGGGCCACTGCATGCAGTTCTCTTGTAAGCTACTTCCTGTGACAGAGGAAGCCTTCTCTGGGGGAGTAGAGTCAATGTTAGGGAGCTATTCCCCAAGAGTGATCTCTGACCAGTGAGGGACAGGAGATGGTGGATGAACACCCCAACTTCCTTGGCTTGCAGTGAGCATTCTGAAGCATGCTGGAGATAGAGGGCTCTTCACTGGATTGAGCTCCAGCTGCCCAACGCGGTAACCCACTCTTGACGGCACCCTTTTGGGCCTTCCTTCCTGCCCCACTCCCTCACTGAGTTGGCTGAGATCAGCTCCAAATTAAACAGCTTACTCTCAAATCCTTTTCTCAAGATCTAATGAGGACAGCAGCGATCAAGCCAGCCAAGGTCCCTGCCCTTACGGAGCGCGCGCACATTTCTGCATTCAGAGCGTTTGGACCTTCCTGCACCTGTGCATGCATCCATGGAGCTCCGTTAGGCGCTGACTCCCCGCCTTGGTGTGCAGGGCATCCACATTTTGGGTCACCAACCAGTACAGTTTTCCATGTCTCTCCCAGTTGCTCAAAGCCCAGTGGGCAGGGTTAGGCTGATGAGAGGAGAACTGAGGCCAGCCCACAAAGTTTCTCGCCCAGTACCGCTGGCGGACTGAAGCACTCCGGAGAAAATCCCGATGCTGGATGGGCCTCCGGTCAGTGCGGGCATAAAGTCCCACCTTTTCTGACCTATAGTCTGGGATCCCTGACTCAGTGGAGATTCCTGCCCCGGTCATCACTAGGACTCTCTTGGAAAGGGTGATGAAGCGCTGTAACTCTTTCACCTTCTCAGGGTCCACGGGAGGACTTGGTGGCACAAATAACCCAGTGGGTCCACGTGAGCCCTGTTGGCTGAGGTTCACCTTCCAGCAGCCTTTTGCTGCCCTGAAAGTCAGCCCAGAGTTCATCCTCATTCTAGAGAGAAAGAAACCTCATATGAAAAATCAGTTTATTTATTTGTAATTGACAAACAATGCATTAGTTTCAGGTATTTATGTATAGTTTACATGCAACATACTAGTTTCAGGTGTACAACGTAATGATTCAATATTTGTATATATTGTGAAATGATCACCACAATACATTTGGTTACATCTGTCACCACAGACAGTTAATAGAAATTTTTTTCTCGTGATGAGGAATTTTAAGATTTACTCTCTTAGCAACTTTTAAATACGCAATACAGTATTGTTAACTGTAGTCACCACGCAGCCATTATATCCCCATGACTTATTTATTTCATAACTGGAATTTGATACCTTTTGACCACCTTTGCCCATCCCGCCACCCCGGCCTTTGGCAGCCACCAGCGTGTTCTCTGTATCTGCGAGCTTGGGGCTTTTTGTTTGTTTTTTAGAAACTGGGTTTTGTTGGGGTGTTGTTGTTTTTTTCACTTTCTTAA
Source organism: Mormoops blainvillei (assembly GCA_004026545.1). NCBI lineage: Eukaryota > Metazoa > Chordata > Mammalia > Chiroptera > Mormoopidae > Mormoops > Mormoops blainvillei. The sequence goes on along the minus strand of PVJD01001728.1, from coordinate 11,261 downwards.
GTTGTTTTAAAAACTTTTTTAAAAACAAAGGTAATCATCAATGGATGAACAGATAAAATGTGGTCTGTCTATGCAATGGAATATTATTCAGCAAAATAAAAATGAACGAAGTTCTGAGATATGGTCCAATATAGAGAAACATTGAAAACATTATGCTAGGTGTAAGAAGCCCATCAAAAAAGGACAAAATCATATGATTCCAGTTATATAAAATGTCCAGAATTGGCAAATCCACATCGACAGAAAGCAAATTAGTAGTTACTAGGAGCTAGAGGAAGAGAGACTATCAGAACTTCATTTTTATAGCTGAAAAACAAAGGATCTGGGCACTGAGCATCAACATTACAAAACAGAGAAACAGAATTATAAGACTCTTGGAAGGGCACACCACCACCTAAGATGTGATGTTGGCCAAAAAAAACCAAAACAAAACTGAACTTGGCTCTGATCAAGTCTCTAGAGCTTAGATGATACCATTTGTCAATCAGCAAAGTCCGGACTATGGGAAACTCTACAGGAAGACAAATCAGTTTCTCCCAGCAAATAAACTGCAAGAGTTAGAGACACAAAGCGGGAATTACACAGGTTAAAAGACTGTAATAGTGTCAAACCGTATCGAATAGTGCGCCTTGCTTGAATCCTGAGCCAAACAAACTTTTAAAATATGGCAGTTATGAGACAGTTGGAAAACTAAACATTAACTAGATGTTTGATACTAAGAAATTACTATTAATTTTTTTAGTGTAGGAGGAATAGTATTCCTCCGTCAGAAGAGTATATTTATTTAAGTATTTTAGTTAATACCATCCCGTGGGGAACTCTGTTCCATAAACATACATCCCATTTTATAAATTAGAATTATCTTATTTCTTCATAAGCTAAGGGAAGCACAGTTGAGTTCTAGTTTACCAAGTGGTGATGAAGTTGTTGCTCAGACTGTTCAGGCTTTTTATTTTACTGATATAATTAAGCACGCACACACTTTTCATTTTTCCCGTCTTCTTTCAGTTTACCCTCAATTTCAAACTGCTACTTGCACACAGCAAAGAGCAGTGAGACCTGGCAAGACATTTTACCGCTGCGTGTCTGCTTTTCTAGCTATAAAAACAAGGTTGTGGCATTATTTGGTAGAATGCAGAGATTCTGTAGTGACGAGCACCCCACATGTAAACATTATTTTATGCTTGCATTTCCAGATCTAGGTTTAGGACCCCGATTTCTCCTTGACATTCCACAGCAACACGTGAACGGCAAAACAAATACAGAGTCCTAATTCCTGAGACCAAAGGGCTTGGGAAACCCCTCTGAAAACAAGCTCTATTAGAATAGCACTCTCCCAGATCCAACCAAAGGGCAAAAGGGAGAAATGGAATATCTTACAAGAAATCTACAACTTCTAGAAACCTACAGCCCGCAGACAGCACACTTACCTTTCACAGCGTTAAGGGACACCAAGTCCGACAGTGGGGACTGACCGACTATGTTTGCATTTTGGGAAATGTAGTTTACAGAGTGCAAATCATGCAAGAAAAACTACAAGTCCCACAATTCTCTAGGTTTCACAGTTGCGCCCACTGTCAGCTTTTCCTGGTCAGAGGTTTTGAACTTTGATTCGCTGGTGTGCTGCTCTAACCTAAGCGAATATATTGTCTTCCCTGAGAAGTAAGAGCATCACACCAACTTCCTGAGTGCAAAATCGTACACTAAAGAATGCTAAGGAGTTCGTTCTGTCTTAAAATACAAGCCTTAATAGAGGTTTTAGATTTGATTCACCCACAAGTTCAGTGCGAATGATCCTTGCCGCTCACCATGACAGAATTAAGTTCCCATCTTGCTGTGGGTTTCAAGAAGTACATTCACAAGTACCTGAAAATTTGATGTTTCTACATATTAATGAAAAATTAAAGTTAAATCCAATGTACAGGAACGAATGTGTTTACCTACGTGGCTTCTCCAATGTTATTTTCTATCTTGTATTTTTATTACTGCTAAATTAACCAACACGATGCCTGGTTTTTAACTCCCACAGATTTAATTGATCTGAGGAAACGTCTGGGCATCAGGTCGGTTTACAAACTTACCAGCTGTTTCTAATGTGTAGCCTATAAGAACTGCTGCTCTCTAGCATCACCTAAATAAGACATCAATCAATTTGGAAGCGTTTTAGAACATAAACAAAGGGCAGCTAGCAGAGTCCTTGAAGACCACCTTAGGGACCACTTCCCCCGGTTTATGATGAGCTGAAGCCAGGGGAACAGTATGAAAGCTGGAGTCACGGTTTGACTCCTGGTCCTCCCATTAAATGTATGGAGGCAAATACTGGTAAAGTAACTCAGTTTAGTAGTTTGGGAGCAGTGTCTCCAGCAACAGCGCCGATCGGTCACTTAAACTGGGAGAATCACCTGACATGACAGCCGTTTGTGCCTTCTTTGACCTGCCCACACTGGCTGAAAGAAAGGACCAAAATGTGGACTGGCAACTTTTACTAAGTCAAAACAATTGTAATCCAAAACGTTTTCTGCGCACATGGGTGTTTGATCAAAACCGTGGAATGTCCCAAAAGCGACACTCCTCCCACGCCAGCCAAATTTTATTATGAAAGGTTTCAAACTCACTTTATATACATATATATACACATGTACATATATATGTATATCCCCCACCCCTGCCCCAGTCCTCCAAGTGGAATGAGCATCATTAATAGAAACTGGCTAGGAATACACAAGTATTGTGCTTTCTGGCCCCAAAGAATCTCGCGTTCTGTAGAAGTTAGCTGAGGTTTCCATTTTTCTCATAGTGCTGGAAAGTCACCTGTGGAGGAAGAAGTCATCCAGGACAGCTGGCAAAACACACCATTTCCCTCAGTAGCTACTGACAGGATGCGATGAGCCGCCCAATCAAGGCGTTCTTAAGGGCTAAGTTCTTCAAATAACCTTGATCGGCTTATTTCCCACAGCTCCACCACACCAAGAGTTAATGACTAAGTCCTTGATTGTATCAAAGAAGAGTAATTTAACCTTGGCCGGGTAGCTCACTTAGAGCGCGGGCCCCATATGCCAAAGATGCTGGCTCCACCTCTGGTCAGGGCACATCTGATGAAGGTGTAAATAAGTGAAACAACAAATCGATGTTTCTCCCTCTCTCTCCCTCTCTCTCTCTTTTCCTTCCTCTCTTGCTAAAATCAAGCAATAATTTTTTTTTTTTTTAATTTAAGCCCTGGCTGGGTGGTTCAGTTGATTGGAGCATCATCCCATACACCAGAAGGTTGTGGGTTTGATTTCTGGTCAAGGCACAGGCCTAGGTTGTGGCTTCCATCAGGAGCGTAAGGGAGGCAACCTTGACGTTTCTCTCTCACATGAATGTGTGTCTCTTTCTCTCCCCCACCACCTCCACTCTCTCTGAAGTCAATAAACATACCCTCAGGTGAGAAAGTAAAAATTTTAAAAAGTAAATTAACCTGCCCTGATTGGTGTAGCTCATTGGATCGAGCACTGGCCTGCAAACTGAAAGGCTGTCAGTTCCATTGATTCCCATTCAGGGCACAGGCCTGGGTTGCGGCCCAGGTGCCCAGTAGGTGGTGTGCGAGAGGGAAACACACGTAGATCTTTCTCTTCCTCTTTCTTCCTCCCTCCCCCTCTCTAACAATAAATAAATATTTTTTTTAAAGTAGATTGTTAGTGTTTTCTTTTTTTCTGCTGGTTTTTTGTACTCTGGTTCTTATGGCTGGGGAAAAAAATAAACACATCAGTATTATACAGACCTTTTAAAGATGCTCATTTTTGCATCTAGATGCCCACTACATGAATATTCATTCACTGAGCAATACTTTAAATTTTTCGTGTTTGAAATTTTTCTATTTAATGTAAAAATTTATTTATTGATAGGAAGGGGGAGAGAGAAGCATCAATTTGTTGTTCTACATATTCACTGGTTGATTCTTTTTTTTTTTAATTTTTAAAGATTTTTTTTATTTGAGAGAGACAGACAGATGGACATCGATTTGTTGTTGGACTTACTCATGCATTCATTGTGCGCTGACGAGAGATTGAACCCACAACCTTGGCGTGTCCGGACAGTGCTCTAACCCATTCAGCTATCCAGCCAGGGCTATTATTTTTATTAAAAATAAAATGCCACTTTCTTAGTATCTACTATTTGCATTTTAATGAGTAGCAAAAACCAAAAAATATTTTGGAGGAGGAATATGGTTCGTGGAGGAAACAAATCTATATAGTGGTTTCTAACAACCTTTCTCTTGCAGAGGGAAAACAGGCAATGAGAGTGAAAGTTACTTCAGTCTTCATGATCTGTGAACATTTCTGTGGAAATAGCTTCTTTCCTTCAGCTTCTTGCCCCTAAATTAAGACATCCAGAGAAAACTCTTTTGTATTAAACATAGAATTATTATATGATCCAGAACCTCCACCTCTAGGTATACACACAAAAGAATTAAAAACAAGGACTCAAACTGATACTTGTATGCCAGTGTTCATAGGACCATTATTCACAATGGACAAAATGTAGAAGCAGTGCATGTCCACTGCAGAATGAACAGGTAACAGAACTCCATACATTAGGATACTAGTCAGTCATACAAAGGAATGAAATTCTGAAATGTAATATAACATGGGCGGACTCTAAAAACATTATGTTATGAAACAAGCCAGACACAGAAGGTCAAATATTAGATACTTATATGAGGTATTTAGAACCAAATTCATTGAGACAGTAGAATAGAGGTTACCAGGGGCTGAGGGAAGGAGCAATGGAGAGTTAATGTTTAATGGGTAGAATTTCAGTTTGGGATGATGAAAAATTTCTGGAGATATAAAGTACTGATGGTCGCAAACAATGTAAATGTACTTGCTGCTACTGAACTGTACACTTAAAGATGTACACTTAAAAAATGGTAAATTTTGTTATGTATATTTTACCACAATAAAAACAACTTATTTTGGAGAGGCTAGTTACACTGTAAATCGGGAGTCAAGTGAATGGTACCCTGACCTTGAGCACATTTCTCATCTGCCCCAATTCAAATTCTGCATTAGCTTATTAGCATGTTCCCTCCCATGATGCTTTGCTTCATTCTCCACCAAAATCTAGTTAAGTGAAATAAAGCAAGAAATCTTGAGAAACAGCCTATGCATTTCTGAGAAATCTTATTTGGTTGTGTAATTTTCAACCAAACAATAATTGAAGGTTTTTCCATGAGCCTCAAACTCGCGTTTTTGAAATAGGAATCTTGCTTATTCGGGACGATGAATAGGGGCAGGTTTTGTTAGCTTTGCGCAGTGGCAGTATCGTAGCCAATGAGGTTTATCCGAGGCGCGATTATTGCTAATTGAAAACTTTTCCCAATACCCCGCCGTGACGGCTTGAAATATAGTCGGCACTGGCAATTTTTGACGGTCTCTACGGAGACTGATAATCCTGGTTTTGAAAAGATAAGTATCTGTGTGGTTGTTGTTGTTTGTTATTGTTTTTTTCTGTGCCTTTGGTTTATGTGAAGGGCTTTTTTGCGAGTTCTCGATTCTTGTTAAGCTAGAATTGAGTGTTTTTTTTTCCATTTAAAGTCTTCAGCCTGTGAAAAGTGGCTCGTTACCTGTTTTCTTTTGTTCTGCTTGTAGCTTTTCTTTTTTTCCCCTTTGCCGGCTACCATTTAACTATGTTGGAGGCACCTCCTTTCAAACCCTTGCTTTTCCGTTTCTGGCTCTTCCTCGCCTTCACTGACTTCTCGCCGCTATGTTTCATTCAGAATTCAAGTCAATATGGTTATCTTTGTGACGTTATGGTGATTTGCATAAAATTCCCCAGCATCCCCAGCGAATGTGCTCTCATTTCTAAAATCTCAACGTTCTACTTGAGATGGCCCAACAACAAGAAGGCTCCCGTGCCGGCGAGTCTTAAATATAACTACTTGCAGGGGAACGTGTCAGATCTACGAACTCGCTAGCTGTCTCTCGCCCTCAGTGTAAAAGCCGTTTTCATCCGTCGGGGAGTGTGGCTCATGCAGACAGTCCCCAGCTTTGCGCAGTGGCAGTATCGTAGCCAATGAGGTTTATCCGAGGCGCGATTATTGCTAATTGAAAACTTTTCCCAATACCCCGCCGTGACGACTTGAAATATAGTCGGCACTGGCAATTTTTGACAGTCTCTACGGAGACTGAACCTGAAACGTGTTAAAAAGAGCAAAATACATTTTACTAAGTTTCGAGGTTTTTGTTTTTTTTTTTGCCTTGAAAGAGTATGGTATTTGGGTGTTTATCGTTTTCACTGTGTTAATTCCTTTTTTGTTTTTTGTTTTAGTATGTTTTTCGAGGGTGTTGAAAGCGGTAGGTGAGTCTTTTGTTTGTTTTGTAAGAATCATGTTCGGGCAGTGCAGTCTGAAAATCTTCACTGTGGAGAGTGTCCGTTTGGTTGAAATATTTTCGTTCTTTACACCGAAACAGCAAATGGCAGCATCCACCCTCCATAGGCAGCCCCTTCCCAGAAGGGGGTGACAGATTCCCAGATACGGAACAGAATCTGAAAGCGTCTCATCCAAATGCTTTCTTGAAAAATGACCAAGGGAGAAACAGAAACGGATGCAGTTAGACTTGCTCAGGTCCCATTGTGGAACTGGGCAGAGGAAGTCCCCTGACCCCTGCTAGTGTGCTGGCTTCCACCCACTGGCTGCCTCTAGGCTGCCTCCAGGCTGCCTCCAGTCTTGTCCTGTTAGGAAGGTCAAGGGTGTCCCCATGACTGATCTAGCTGGACCTGCTTAGCCCACCGCCCATCAAACGCTTCCCCGGCTCTTAAGGAAAGTAGGTGGTCACTAAAGTGAAAGACGCACCCATTCGCTCAAAGTGGCACTGAGCTCCATGGACCTCATGGTCTTGAGACAGACCTCAAAGAGGTAAACAATCATATAAACTATTAGGTAATTACAGATTATTTCAGTGCAATGAAGAAAATAAACAGGGAGATGTGACAAAGCCATCCAGGAGACCAGCCAAGTTCTAACAGCAACAACTATTGAGCACTTACTGTATGCCAGATTCTACGCAAAGTGCTTAGTATGCTTCATTTTATTTAATTCTCACAAAAACCCTTCTTCCCATTAAGAAACACACACCACATACACAAATCTATTGAGGTATAATTGACATTCAATAAACTGCACATACTTAAAGCATACAATCTGATATTTTGAAACATGTACAACCATAAAACCATTACTGCACTCTAGATAGTGAACACATCTGTAGCTCCCAAAAGTTTCCTGTTTTTTTGTTTGTTTGTTTTGTAATCCATTTGTCTCTCCCCAGTTCCCACCTCAATTCTGTCACTATAGATTAGTTTGCATTTTCTAGAGTTTTGTATAAATGGAATCATATGTGCTTTTTTTTGAGTCTGACCTTTTTCACTAAACATAATGTCCTTGAGGTACATCCAGATTGTTGCATATATCAATAGTTCATTCTTTTTTCTTGCTGAGTAGTATTAGGTTAGGGATGGGGGAACTTTCCTCTTACCCTTTTAATTCTTCTAGCTGGTTGAATAGTTCAAATGACAGCAGATTAACCAGAAAAAATCAAGTTTTAATACATGTGCACCAGGAATTCACACTCATCTAAACCCCCCCCCCCAATTACATTGTATGGATGTGTCAGAGTTTTTTCAACCATTCACCCACTGAAGGATGTCGGCATTGTTTTTAGCATTTTGCTATCACAATAAAGCTGCTAAGAACATTCCTGTACACATTTTTGTGTGAGCATAAATTTTTAATTCCCTGAGCCGTATGGTAAATTGCATGTTGAGTTTGATAAAAAAAATGCTACATTATTTTCCAGACCAACAGTACCATTTCATATTCCACCTGTAGTCTTTTGTAACTGATTTTCAACCTTTTTCATCTCATGGCACACATAAACTAATTACTTAAATTCTGTAGCACTCCAAAAATTATATTTCTTGCCGATCTAACAAAATAATAGGTATAATTTTGTATAATTTTGATTCATTCACACCATTTGGTTGTTGTGTTAACATCACTTCTTCTCTGGAACCCAGGGTAGGACCCAGGGTCCTATGGGACCTGTATTCAGGCCCTATAGTCCCAGGAAGTCAAGAATGTCCCCTGACAAGCCAATGTGTCAGAACCCAGCAAATGTGATGGACAGAGTGGGTCATTGGTAACTGTTGAAAGGAGCGTCCTGGAGACTACAAGAGCTGCCAGTATGCGCCACCCAGAAGCTGAAGTTTCAAGGAGCTATAAATATGCTTCATAGTGTGGTCTGAATATGCACTCCAACTGTTTCTTTCCACTTTAGCTGCTAATCTGGTTGTCAAAACAGGCCTAAGGAAATAGAAGAAGAGCGCTTCTTCCCATGGCAACTTTTGTGTGGATGATGATCTGGCAAACACTGATCCCTGTGGTTTTTGCATGTGTGATTTTTCTTAGAATTTATAATAGGAAGTAACTAAAATAATCACTCATTTGTAAGCAAACGCAATAAAGGATGATAAAACACCAAAAAGTTGAACAAATAGCTTAAGAAAAGCAAAACAATTAAAAATAAAACAGGTAAAATTTACAGAACATACGTGTGATATTTTGCTCTTGGCTCTACTGGAATCTCGCTTTTACTGGGTAGTTTGAGTTCCAATGACTTTTTTTTTTTAATTGAAGTAAAATTCACATAACATAACATTAACCATTGTAAAGTGAGTTCATGTCATTTTTTACATAGTATCGTTTTCTGTTTCACAATCCAATTTTTTTTTCTGTTTACAGAATTATTGGATATTTATATATAAAACCTAAGCATTGCATATATGAAGCAGTGATAACCGCCCCCCCCACCATAATCCCATTTCCAGTGCTAAAGGAGATAGTCATGGGGAGGGAAATTATTCCTTCAAATTGTTCTATTTGTCAGCATTAAGAAATGTTCAAACCTGTGGAGAATTTTTATGAGTTTATTTGGGCCAAACCAATGACATATGCTGGCAAGCAAGATCTCAAATGCTCCAGAGAATGAGTTTTGCAGCTTCTTTTTATGCTTTTAAGATTAAGGAGGAACGTAAGGAAAAACTACATGAAGGTGGGAGGAGGCAATTTGGGGATGGGAATTCAGGATAGTCAAGGTTATGTGCTCTCTTGAGGGGTTGAAAGGAGGAATTTCAAAGGTGTGTTAACCTGGATGCGCAGAAACAATGGACAGGGCTGGCTTAAAACCATTTACCAAGGAAGTTATAGGCCTGGGGCGTGGCCTGCCCAGTTAGGAATTTATAATCAGATCACCATGTGAGGTGACTTTCCATAGAACCCCCTTTTTTTGTCCACTTGTTCATATGTCAACATATATAAAACAGCATTGGAGTATATACCCTACATACAGTTCTACTACTTCCTTTTTGTTTCTGCTAAACAATATATTATGGACATATTTTCCACGTCAGCACTCAGCCCCCTTCTTCCCATACGGCTGTACTCCACTGCAGTTAACCACTCCCCTGTGGATAAACATTTGGGTTGTGTTTTCTGATTGTAAGTGGTGCTGTGAAAAACATCCTTGGATTTCCATCTGCACCTATTCATGGGCTATTTCTAGGGGGATTTTGCCTATTCGTGGGGTAGTTCTAGGGGAGATGTCAGTCGGTGAGATTGCCTGCTCAAAGGCCATGCATATTTTGGCCTGTAAGAGTGGCCCCTCACCACGCTTGCTTTGCAGCCCATATACTAAAATTGGAAGGACAAGGAGAAGATTAGCATGGATGGCACGCAAATTTGTGAAGCATTCCATGTTTTTGAGAACAAACTGATGGTAACCAGGGAGGATGGGGCTTGAGGGACTGGGTGAAAGAGGTGAAGGGATTAAGAATTACAAATTATCCCTGACTGGTGTGGCTCAGCGGATTCAGTGCCAGCAAAGGGGCTGTAGGTTAGAGTCCCCGTCTAGGGCATATGCCTGGATTGCCGGTCAGGTCCCCAGTAGGGGGCGCACGAGAGGCAATCATACATTGGTGTTTCCCTCCCTTCCTCTCTCTAAAAATAAATAAAATCTTAGGAAAAAAAGAATTACAAATTGATGGTTACAAAAGTCACAGGGATGCAAAGTACAGCATAGAGAATATAGTCAATAATATTGTAATAACTATGTATGTTACTAGGTGGGTACTGGAAATATCAGGGGGAACACTTATAAAGGCGCTGGGTTGGGTGAGGTAATTCTGACCCTCTCCCCGTCCTCCATGTAAGGAAGTGTCCTTGTAAACATCAGACCCTGATGGAGCCAGCCCTTGCCCAGCCCTCCCACCCTGTGACCGGAGCCCGCCTGGACCCCAAGGACTATTTCAGCAGGTCAAGGGTCCACCAGTCACCAATCTTCTCAGTGTTTAAGTCACTGCAGGATGTCTGCAGGAATCACTAGCTTCTCTAGGTTAAAAATATCCCATGCCTGCGGGGCCCTCAGTATCCGTTACTGAAGACAGCTGGCTCACAACTCTGTCCCTGAGAAAATTAACTGAGGCCAATTGCTTTTTTTACCCCTGCAAAGCTTTGAAGCATGGCACTCTGGGTTCGAATCCTCACTCCACTATTCAATAGTTGCATGACCTTAGGCCACTCACTTCTCTACCCCTCAGTGTCCCTGTCTATAAAAGGAGTGTTGGGATCACATCTATCTCAAAGACCGTGGGTCTCCACCCTGGCTGTTCACAAGAATCACCTGGGGAGCTCTTAAAAATTCTGATGCCCAGGGTGCATTCCAGGTCAATTAAATCAGAATTTTTGAAGGTTAGTCTTAGAGCAATGTATATATATTGTATACATATGTATGCATATGTATATATGTAGGTATATATGTGTGTATGTATGTGTATGTGTATATGTATATGTATGTATATGTACACACACACACACACACATATTTATTGAAGCTTCCCAGGTGATCCCATGTGCCACCAAGGAAGAGACTCATTGCCACAGACATTTTGTGAGGTAATATAGGAAAAGTGCTCCCAATGGTACCTGACAGTTAAATGCTTTGGTGGGGATTGTGGGACCAATTATCCAAGCCTGGGAGGTGATCAGGGAGGGCTTCCTGGAGGAGCGGGCAGGGGTGGGGGTTGCCTGAGCTGTGAAATGAAGGAAGAGAGGAGGAAAGAGGACAGGGTCCATTTCAGCAAGGGCAACAGCACCTGCAGGGGTCTGGAGCCAGGAGATGAACTGAAAGTAATTCCCTGTGTCTGGAGCTGAGAAAGGAAAAAGG